>OZ026613.1:45926581-46099081 GCA_964020975.1 Hermodice carunculata
CATCATATTACACATTTCCGTCCGTGGATTTTAATTAGTATAACTCTGCTTTTGCCTGTAGATTAGTCAGCAGCAGCGCTTAAAGGTACGTTTATCGCTCTGTTTTTTATATGAAGTAACAGACCATCGGCACCACTGGGTCTTTGCAGACAACGGCTCATATCAACGTCACATACTTTCCATCATACCTTGCTATCGTGTATTTAATCGTCGTACCAGTATCAAATGACACATCTGATTATAAATTGTGTAAGAAGTAAATTCAACTTAAGAACAAATCAAACGACAAGTATAACCAACCTGCACTCACACACCCTATCTTCCAAATTATCTGCCTCTCAGTTGTTTGGGGTCACTTTCAGGTCGCAAACTGTTTGCTTTAATGTGTAAATCCAGGCGTTCGATCGACTGATAGTAAACAATTTTTTCAAGCTTTTCCCTCCCGGTTGGTGCAAAACGCAGTCTGAGCTGACGTCATATTTTGAATCTGCATCATCATCATCATCATCATCATCATCATCATCATTATGTCTGGGTGCCAACCCAGACATTTTGTTTTTCCAAGAAATCTTTTTTTTTCTTTCCTTCTTTCTTTCTCCTTTACCACCAAATTTGTCCGGAGTTTTTCTCTGACACTTTTATTCCGAAAACCACCCAACTTGCCATGGTGACTGACCTACCGGTGAAATTGAGCACCTGGCTTGGAATAGTTGTGTTTATGCACATTAGGGGCAATTAAAATTTTAAAAGCTCCATATCTTCCAAATTATTGCAGAAAGATACAAAGTTCTAACTTAAAAATGTAGTATTGAGACATCTGGCAAATCCAATAGCATGCCAACAAAAGTTTGGGAATTTTAATGTATTCTAAATTCACCTAATTTCCCAAGAATCCACATCAAGGGCTTCTGTTGTACTGCTTGTTACAAGCTTCCATGGTGATAGGCTTCCATTTTGCATTCATAATGAATGAGCCTGAACCTGTCTCATAGGCAGCCTTCTATCCATGCATGCCAGGTGTATGGTTTGGAAGGTCTTGTAGCAAATGGGATGGGGGCGGGGGGCGGGGCGGGTAATGAGACTCTCAATAAAATACAGCAATCTCTTTCTGTTCATCCAAGAACATATCTGCTCCATGTTCCCACTAGTGCTGAGTAGAGCTGTCACTGCACTATGACTGAGACTGGTGACCTAGCTGGTCTGTTTTTGCCTGAGGCTTTGAGTCTGCTGGGCTTAGCAGTCCCAAGGGATCGCCATGGGCACTGGACTACTAGGAAGAACAAACCTGAGTGTACCCTCTAAAAAAAATAGACTACATACAGTGCCAAGTTGGCTAGACCCATCAAAGTATGGTCTTCCAGTCCTCAATGACTGTTTTAACAACTTTGTGAATTTTGAAAAGTACAGTGTCTGGATTTGTGTCATCTCGCTGGACACTTTCATGTCTTTCTTTTCTTGCAACCAGTGTGATGAAGCCTGTTCTTCATAGCCAATGCTGAGACAGTATAGTGCTTGTCTCAGTTCACAGGTACATGTTCATGTAGCTTTGTGACAGCATCTGTTAAAATTTGTTTATTTAATCATGGAACAGAGACAGTTTTGTATTGCATGTATGAAGCATGTACATGTACATGTACATGTACATATTCATCCATACTGCCCAGAAGGGCTGACCCTCTCAGAAGAGGGCAATTTTCTCCGGTCCCAAGGGTGCCCACTGTAGAGAGGTTTCACTGTATGAGTGAACACTGGAATTTCTTTCTTTCTCTTTGTTTCTTTTTTACGATCAAGTCAGTCCGGAGTTTTTCTCAGACAATATTATTCTGAAAACCACCAAGCTTGCCATGGTGACTGACCTAACTAGTGAAATTGTTCATCTCATTGGAATATTCATGATGTTTAAAATTATGCAAATTAGCGGCAATTAAAATTTTAAAGCTCCATATCTTCCAAACTGTTGCAGATTGACTCAAAATTTTAATGTGCATATATAGGTTTGTGACACCTGCCAATATAATGGACAGTGTATCAGTTGTGTTATTTCCATGATGTGTACACATCAGCTACCATAACAATTGAGTTTTTACCCTCATTTCTCTTTTCCCTACCCAAGTCCAAAACTCTTTGAAGCCAGACGCTGATCACTGCACACACACTCTCGGCCTGCTTATTTGTCACTTTCTCTTAATATCTTAATTGCCAGAGCTGCTGCCTGTGTCCAGTTTCCTTTGCTTCATAGTAAAAAATGGATGCATAAGTTCACTTTCTGTCAGCCAATTTTTATGATCAATGTGTCAATTCAATATAGCATTTTCTGAAAATCAACATGATTACCACACATTTGTTTAAATTTGAAAAGAAAAGTTACTGGATGAAGCTAATTAGAGCCCCTAATCTATTGACTAAAGTGCTATCTCAGTGATTACGTAATACCAATTAGGTTGAGTTAATGGGTGTTGTTTGAAGTCCAGGTCAAGTCTGACCCCTACAGCCAAGGCATGCAAGGGGAAATGGGGGTGAAAACCACCGTGCGAAATGGCTTTTAGCCGGGTATCTTTAGCTGAAGTGTACACAGCATGCAAATTTTGGTAATAAGGAGCATTAAAAAATTTAAAAATTGAATATCTCCAAAACTACCATACATAGAGATACCATTCCAACTTTAATTTATAGGTTGTGGCAAAGCCGTATCCAATGAACCATGTAGCAGTACTTGAATCTATGCAAACTTGGTGAATATGCAAAATGTGAATTTTAATAGCTTCAAAAATATTATAGATCGAGCTGCCATTCCTACTTCAATTTATGGGTTTGTGGCAAAGCCCCATTCAATGAACCATAAACCAGTTGTAGGTTTTTGATTTATGCAAATTAGGCAAATACACAAAATTAAAATGTTGAATAGCTTCAAACTATTATAGATAGTATAGTTTAACTCGAAACTTCACTTTATATAAGTTTGTGACATGGCCACATGCAATGAACCAAGAACCAAAGTTGTAGCATTTTAATTTATAAAAATTAGGTTGATACATGAACTTTATATTTTGTTGAACAATGGCAAAGTGTAGCATGTCAAACAGTTCTCATTTTGAAGGCACCCAAACAGACTTGCTGTGAAGCAAATCTTGTTTTCTAGTCATTACCACTCTTACTGTTAAAATGACAAATAATCAGCTTTTTTTCTGGATCGCTGCTTCGTACGGAAGCGTTTGGCCAAATATGACGTAATAGAGGGGCGTAGAAGGAATTGATGTTTGCCAAAAAATTGTTCCAGGACAAGTGACGTGACAGAAAAACCACAATCCTCTGATGAAATCACGAATGGGACACGATGATGGACCCTCGAGATTAACGCCGTATATGTAACAAAGCAAAAATGCAAGAACAGACACAAAATCATGTGATCTACTACTAAACAGTCTTTATGTACAAACTTACTAAGACTGATAAAGTGTTGGGTATTCATAAATGGGCGGAGGAACCAGCAAGAAAGCCGATGACGCAAAGTATGCGGATAACGTCGGATGGCCGTGGCAGAAGCGTCAATACGTGTTGCAGACTATCCGCGAAGCCGTCAAAGGCGACGACAACAATCTCTTGAAGGAAAACTTGCAAGTTTTAAACGAGGTGTGTTTCAATGTCCATATGCTAAGCATAACATATGAGGAAAATTCAATCTAAAAATTATCCAAAAGCCAGGAAGCTGCCTGTTTCGAACTTATGATAGAAACAAAGGTTTTTAGCAGTTCTCGTTAATTTTGACACATAATCAGTTGCTTTTAGCAAACATGACCTAGCATATGAAATGTTCTCCACAAAGACACCTGAACCAGAAACTTAAAGCAGTTAAGGACATTTGTTCATTCGAACAGACGAAAACTATATGATTATATACGTACAAGTAAGCACGAGGAATTTTGCTTCATTTGTGTGAAACATGAATCAGCGAGATCAAATACAGTATAGGAAAACACCAGCTGATACACTTGTCCCATTTTCAGTTGAATCAAAATTTAAATAATGCGCGAAGTAACTAGTGATATAATGCCCGGTTCAATAATACATGTATCAGGCTGTTTTAGTTTGCATTACCAAATTACTTTTCAGGTTGACTTTCGAAAAGTAGTTTTGATCAGTCCGCTGATACGTTTACCTGCTTCACGATGGTCTTCGCGGACAAGGAAAATTAAACCAGTGGCGCCCATAAGCGGTATGATTCTCAGGCGACTGGTACATTTACTGTATCTACGTTTATTATGTGTCCTACCGAAATAAATTTCAACAAAAGGCTGAAATCTACCAAAAATGTGTAACAGTTAAATCATACTTTTTTCTAGCATCTTTCTGGATATAACACAAAAGAATCATCCAGGTCAATAGATTTACTAAGCGCTAGCTGTTGACCTGGATTATCATTCTGGTGGGGGTTTTTGGTTTTGGTTTTTTTTTTTTTTTTGTTTTTTTTTTTTGGCGGGGGGGTGTTTTTTTGGTTTTTTTTTTTTGCCTTTAAGAAAAAAAATGATTTCACGGATCATTACATTTTTCAGGTTTTAAGTCACATACTGATCCTGTATTCCACAAATTTAAATTATTGAAATTTCAAAGTTTAGCTATCTTACAAGCATACAGTTAAATATTATCTTGTTCCTGTCGTGTTTTAACAGAATTCTTTTTCCTGGAGTCAATTGTTCATAACTATAATACAAGATAAACACATGACTTTTTATATACAGCACGTCACTAAGGTAGAGAAATATTTGTTAATACCCCATGGACAGTATATATATATATATATATATATATATATATATATATATATATATATATATATATATATATATATATATATATATATATATATATATATATATATATATATATATGCCTATTCATATTAAAATTTCACCTCAATACATCTGTTCAAAAAGCACCTTAAATTATTCGTCTTGGATCAACAATGACTGACATGTATTTGGATTCACTTTAAAAAATTTGTTTGTGTATTTCTCTTATTGTGTGTATTTCTCTTATTTTCATTACAGTAATTATTGTATAGGCCTACCTGTGTGATCGGTGCTGTCTCAGCTGGTAGGGAATATAAGCCCCAAGGGGTTTTATTCCTCTTGCTGAAAATCTAGCTGTCTTTAAATCTTAGTTAAATTACATTCGTTTACTTACGTGGATGTACGAGTCTTTTTCCGGTGCAATATGTATTCTCGTGTATGATTTTCAGTAAATAAAAATACAAAACAAAATACTGGCATACTCGAGCTTGAATGAAATATCTCTAACCTAGGAATTTAATCTGGATTCGCTTTAATCTTTCAGTGTCGACTGCAATTAAAGTCGAAGTTTTTAAAACGAACTGCTCTGAATTATAACAAGGGTGCCAGATTGATGTTCTTTGTAAAAGGACCGTTCATATTATAAGTACCGGTACCAGTGACGCCTGCAGTTAGCCTACCTAGAGTAGAGTAGGCCTATAATACTAGTCCATGGCAACAGCTTTCTTCGGTGCACTTTACTTTAGCCGCAATGGCAATGCGCAGAAAGTTGGCCGAGGAAAGCACTTGAGTAAGTTCAAAATGTGGCACTGAGAGAGTTGATAATTCAGATGGACGCAACTTCTAATGTTATTAGAACTATGACAACTGATCCTTTGTGCTCTCCAGTATACGAGATTGTCTCCATTGTATTCACCTGGTGATAAACGCTGGTTTGGACAAAGTTCAAATGCTGAATGCTGCGAAATACGGGTAGGCCTACACTAGGCCTATAACCACGGGTAATAAACGTACCAACAAGATCGGCATAGGAAGCATATTCATAATTTTTATCAAATTCTATGCTAAACCATTTACAGGTGTTCGGTCTAAACAACGCGGATGAAGACAACGAGCCAAAGGAGGATTCTAGCTTTCTTACTGATAAATGCGGTAATGAACTTGCATTGCAATTGTGTCGTGTTGTGAAATCTGGGACACCTGGATGGAAAGAAGAAACAGACGCCCTCTGCCGAGTTCTTTTAACTCACGTAAGACCTCCGGATCCAAAGTGTATGGGTCGCTTGCCAAACAGCCAAGATGTGAAACTGACACATATTTGCGTCACTGGGGTAGATCTGCATGACAGACCTAAGGAAATTACAGCATTGGCTACTGTCATCACCAGAAACCCTGGGTACGGTAATATAAACATACATAGGCCTACATACATACATACATACATACATACATACATACATACATACATACATAGTTCTCGACGTAAATGTGACAGATATAGGCCTACTCTCACGTCACGCCACGGGTTAGTCATTTTAACTGAAACGGAGACTCGATTGTATGATAAACGCAAACTTGGGCACAGGTCTAAAGTTTCAACTTTACGGACTGTAGCAGTGTAGGTTAACAAATAGTTGTATCAGTTATGTCCATCCTAATCACAACAAAAGTTACGCTCACGTGCAATTTTTCAATGATTCCATAACATTCGAAACAGCGTTTCGTTCGTTCACCAACATGGTGGCTATATACTAAAATTCGAGCAAAAAGACCTTTCACGTACAACCACCATTGTAGCTAATAAGCTATAGCCTACTCCTAAAGGGTAAAAATCGATTTAGGTAGCATTTTTCAGCGCGTTTTAAGCGCATTGCATCACATCGCGCTGCGGAAACCTGTTGTGTTGACTCGCTCTATAATTTGGTACTGAAAGGAACAACTTTGACAAGAACACTAGGTCAAATTTTGCCGAATCCACCTGGATGCGATGGGTCATGCAGACTTTAGTACGTGCTGTTTCTTTGGGACAATCGGAAAGATTTGACACGAGAAACCAAATTTGGAGGCATATTTTCATATATGCGCTGGGATCCTGTGCTGCATAATAATGGGGCAGCAGCAAGGAACCTGACAGGAAGGATGGCAGACTCCTAGTATAATATTAGGCCTAAAGCACGGTCAGATACGCTTCTAGCTGTGACAAAGTGACAACTTGAGAAACCAACGTCACCCACTCTGTTTTAAAACAAACAAGATGCTGAACCTATTTAGAAAACTTCAATAAATTTTGTTTGCCAGAAAAGGTGTTAATTATTTCCTGACGGCTAAGTGATATAGGGCCTATAACTGGTACAAGTGCCCTCATCCTGGCGGAGGCATATTTCCTTTAGCCAGCAACTGTGGTGACCAGAATAGGTCTGCACTGCAGTGATATAGATAGATATATATATATATGAATGCTTCTTATTGCATGGGATTGTTATATACAGCAATCAATTACTAATCAATGTTAACATTTTTACTATTATAGGCTATATGATATTATAATAACTTACACCTTCGTTAAAAAAGCGAAATACGTAGGCCTACTCTTACATTAAAAAAGTGAAACACATGCTCTTAAATTTGATGATGATGATCCAGTTGTACTAACAACACTTTTAATGAATTGTCTGAAACCAGTGCAAGGATATGACATGCTATCTATAACTGACCAATATTACTTTTTCAACTCCAGGTACATCAGAAATATTTCAATTGAAGAGGCTCAGTTTGAGTCTCAACTCGACCTAAAATTTTCTGGTTCAACTATGACAAACTATAGTCTAGAGCCAGGTGTATGAATGACGCAATTTATTATTATTATTGTTATTATTATTATTATTATTATTATTATTATTATTATTATTATTATTATTATTATTATTATTATTATTATTATTTAAAATTTATGTGGTTTGATATGGTTACTTTTGCTTAAAGACAAAACAACACTCCAAATGCATCTTAAGATAACTACCACCTATCAAAGTTCAGAGTGAAAAGAAATAGCGGAAGCATGTGAAAAGTATTATATTTTTGCAAGGGGCATGACCTGACGACTCTAAATCGGACTGTAATTTTAACTTTCTCATCTAATTTATTGGTAAACATTCAGCTTTGTGGTAAACGTTTCATA
This sequence comes from Hermodice carunculata, assembly GCA_964020975.1. Taxonomy (NCBI): domain Eukaryota; kingdom Metazoa; phylum Annelida; class Polychaeta; order Eunicida; family Amphinomidae; genus Hermodice; species Hermodice carunculata. Next base: position 45,934,547 of record OZ026613.1, read on the forward strand.
TCCCTATACAAATGTGGACATAAGTGTTTATAGGTTCTATAAAATATACCTACCTACCTACTTACCTCTTCAGCCACCCACCCGCCCATCCATCCGTCCATCCATGTGTTTGTCCGTTGATATATTTATTACTTTTGAACGTAATTCATATGTCTGCGCCTATGTGACCCAAAAAACGTATCATGGATTCTTTTCATCAGTATTTGCAGTTATGAGTGGTCAAAATTGAGGTTTCCATAGTTTAACCTCCCTCCACTTTCCAAAGCGCACACTTGGAAAACTAAATCACTTCCACTATTTTAGAGCCACACTAGTGCTCATTATTTCTGTGAAGAACATGAAATAAGGATAAACTTGACAATAGTTGCATGTATTGTACATATTTACGCACAGTTACATGTGCTATGTTTGCTAATGCACTTATGACTTATTCAATAATTAGCTCACAAAGTTGAAATTGTATGTGCATATATATATATATATATATATATATATATATATATATATATATATATATATATATATATATATATATATATATATATATCATGTTTGGGACGATTTTAGTACTGTAACAGGCTTGTATAGGTAAATACCGTACCATAGGCCTAAAAGCTACAGTGCCGCGATATGATGTATCGGTACTCTTCTGGTTTCATCGGTAATTGTGTTGATGAGGAGTAAAACTTTCTGCAAATGTTGTTATTTTTGCTTTGTGTATTGAAATGTACAAATAAATCGACCCAAACAAATAAAAACTCGCACTGGATACCATATAGCTGAACACGTTCGCTTCGTTCACTTGTTCTGCTATATGGCATCCAGTGCTTGTAGATATACTTCATATCGTCAACAAAGCATGCTAAAATCTATAATATAATCATTTTTGAGACCTAACGAAATTTATGCTTTATAAATGTTTGCACCAATACTTTTCACACTATGGACCGTGATAAGTAGTAGTTACCTGAAAATGCCGCGGTTTCACATTAGTGTAGTGACCTTGTCGTGCCAACAAAAGTAAAAGTCGCATCATATGTCCACTATACAACATATGCCTATAATATGTATTTCTCTTTGTAGTTTTCAAAAGTCACTTTATTGCTATAAGGTGACATGTGCAAAAATGTGATACCGTACTTTTGCACACGTAGGCCTATAGTTTGCTCCTTCTGTTCAGTATATTTGGTCATCTGAGTGGGTAGTCATACGTGCCTGCAGTCAACTTTCAAGCTGCATTTTCAAACATTTAGTAAATTTTAATGCATATCATTTCTCCAGTGGGAGTTTCAATGATGATTAAGGTAACTGATTTTCATATGTCCCTTCCGGTGTAAGTCAGCTTATTAATTGTGCAAAAAAAAAAACAAAAAAAAAAAAAAACAAGAGGGCCTAGGACATAAGGCTCTCCTGATACTATAGGCCTACAATCGAGTGACCATCACAATAAAGAAACATAATCACTCTGTCTCCTTCAGAAAGTAGTTCAAGGTCATTGTACACCATCAAACTTCCACATGATAGGGTTCATATTGCATCTTCAATAACCGTATTCTTTGTGAACACATTGAGTTCAATATCCTTCACCAAATTGTTCAATAACCTTGAAAAAGATCAAGGACACCCAAAATTATACAAAATTGGACCATTGGCCTAATGCATTTTTGGTTCAATTTTTTTTAGTTCTATCTCAATTCATTATCACAATAATGCATTTTTAATGCCTATATAAGTTCCAATTACTACTACCAGTAGCACCACGTTGCCTCCACAGACCATACTCCTTCTATAATGTTCCTGTTATGATATATAGGCCTATACGGACACAACTTAAGATGTAATGACCATCACACACAATCATTTCCAGAAACGTATTCTCTCCGTGACCTTGAGAAAGTAGGTCAAGGTCACCCATACTGTGCAATGTCAAACTTCAAAATTTGATATACATTCGTGGTACGGTGCCGGTAATGGAGTTGTAAGCAGCGAAAATTTTTACCGATTGACGTAACTTTTCTCGTATTTAGCTTAAACCTGTCAATATATATATATATATATATATATATATATATATATATATATTGTCATGGCGTCACTTCCGAACAATCTGATGCAATTATCAATTTATTTTTGGACCATTTGAGTTTTGGATTCAACATGGTTCCGATTGTAAGTTCTATCTATCTCTCTCTCTCCGTCTCTTGGTCTGCTGAAGCCTCAAAACCATAGAGCTGGCCTACACTGGATTAGACGTGTCGGAGTTCCTCTGGCTCCTTTCTACACTTCAGAAGCTCAAGTTTCTATCTTATATTGGCCTCCGTGGAAACCGACTTGATTCTCGAATTTTTCCTCAAACTATTCAGGTACGGCCCAATAAATACACATCAGAATGATTGAAGTTGGTAGATTCTTTTTCCTTTCCCTTGCTGCTTTAATTTGTATTTTTCATATTCGTCATTTGTCCGCGTATGAAAGACCAATAAAGTGTTGATAACTCAAGCTGTGCAACCGTAAATTTGCTGTTAAATAAATATGTTAACTTCTGTGAATGCATAAAGAAATCTTTGCAAATTATATCACATGGTGAAAAGATCAAAACACTTTCAAACACTCCAAAACAAGACTAACATGTGATATAAATTGGGTTTATTTCTTCCTTTCATCAGATTCTCAAGAAACGGAATTCATTCCCGTCTCTCTTGTGGATTGACCTTCGGAATAATTTTGACATATTTACGTTACCAAGGAACGTCCTCTTAGAACTGCAAAAGCACTGGCCAAAGGACGGATACTTGCCTACTTTTCGAGAACTTTCGGATGGGAAAGCAGTCATTGTTGATGGTGAATTTATCATGAATGTGTGAGAAGGCAAAGTGAAATATTGATTATACGTACACTTGGACCAAATTTGGAGTGGCAGCCCATACACATATTTCAGAGGATTTTTTTTATGGGGGGGTCCCCCCCCCCCCCCATGACTGTATATAAATACACTTATCAGTGACGGAAAGTTTTAGTTTTTGTTCCATCCGCTGATCTGATGACAACATATCAGGACATGACCAGTTCACATTCTATACCATGCCGGGATTTTAAGCCCAATTGGCCTAGAGACAACTACATGTAGGACCCCAGCAAAGTCTCAATATGGGTGGCAGCAGAACCCCTGAGTGGATTAGTGAAACTGTGGTTTTCTCATAAATCCCTGACAAATGATAAAATATATTTGTGTACCGTAACCACAGATAAATTTCTGTTTTCACTTGTATTGTTTTCTATAACCAACAGAAACCATCAATTTTTGCAACAGATTGCAGACGAAAATTGTGTTAAATACAGCCTACCGTTGATCCGTGTTTATCTGTAATTTCTAATTATAATAACATGAATGAACCACCCACGGGTTGTATTCAGTTTGCATAATGGGTTCACATACATGGCACTATGCTTGTTCTGTCTTCTGCTGCATGTAAACACAAAAGTCCCCATACAAAATATTGATGCCTTATGAAATGCAACCAAACCTGAATTGGTCAACACACACTCTGTTCTGTTTCAAAGTGTGTGGTAACATGTTGTATGGACAAATGAAGTCAAAACGAGAAAAAAGCACGTCTTGTCTACAAAACCACGTGTTGGTCAAAAAAAGTGATTGCTCCTGAACCTGTAACAGTGGTTTGGCACAAGGTGGCGCCACGACACAGAGTTTGCCAGTCTCATCTCGTTGTAAATTGAATAAGGTGCCAGGGCCCGTGTTCATGCCACAGGCGAATTGAAAAGTCTGCGGTCACATCCTTTTTTTTTTAATTTATCACTCAACTTGGGAGAAAAAAGGTCTTTTGGATATATTGAGCCAACATGCTCGCCTAAACATGAGGCCCATGGGCCTAGTGCTCTGCTGACCTGTTTGGCAATAATGAGGCAAAAAAAATATCTTTCTTGCCAATAATGTAGATAGGACATGAATTCAAATGCCATCTGTAATTCCAACTTAAATTCCCATGTATAGGCAGGCCACGAGTAGCCTCCACTGAGATATGTTACATGAAGATATGTTGCAATATTTCAATTTTTTTTATAATTTTGAAGGCATCCAGATAGATTTGCTGTCACACAAATTTTATTTTCTAGTTCAGATTTTTACATCTTGAACAATCCCGCTAACTATCCTAAAAGCCCACTAAAAACTTAAAGATGTTATATTGACCGTTCACAAAAGTTTCACATTTCTACCCATATATTACTGCATAAAAATGTAGCTGGCGCCACCAACATTGAAGTTGACTAACGTTTTTATACTCTTGGTTAAGTACTCAAAAGTTGTATGGGGCTAGCTTAAAAACTGTGGACATCATTGGCAAGTTACCTCTTCTAACTTTAGTGGCAGTGACCAGGAATAAAAAAGTCAAGGTCATCCTAATTATATGATATCTTCGCGCAGGTCATGATCAATGTCACGGTAGAGTTCTGGCCAATTTAGCTTTATTTTTTCAGATTCAAATTTTATCTCTTTCAACACATTTTGGCATGTAACTTGTCAAAATATAGATGACGTCAATATAGTATCACTGTCAATCGAGATTCTGACCCATCCGCTATCCCACCACAATTCAAAATGATCCCATAAAAATTACAGATGGCAGCGCATTCACAAAATTTTGATATTTTGATCCTCATACTCCAACTTGCAATTTGACCTTGACCTTCAACTCAGATAAAAAAGATACCGTTCAAAATGTAGGCTCCACATCCAACCTTTCGTACAAGGTCTGTTGGTGTGAATAGGGTTGTAAATGTTTTTGAGTTACTGAAGAAAAAGGATAAACATGGCCAAACACCAAAGTCAATAATAACTGGGTCACGGTGACCCAAAGAGTTTGTGGCACCAAGAAGAGGAGTTTATTTTTTTACAATGTACATACCATATTCATTCCAATAGTAGCACACAGTTGCTAATGCAAAGAATTCCTGGTGCAGACATGGTTTTCCCCGGTTTTGCGATAATGACATGTCATCATTTACAGTACCACAAGCAATTACACTCATCATAGAATCCATATAGCATTCAATAACAACAATGAACCCTCTTGTTTCATCAGAAGCAGTTAATTTTCAAAAACAATGATAAATACTGAATTTTTAATTCAAGTTTCATAATTCAAGATTCATTTATATGACAAAAAATAATATTTTTGCATGTATATAGTTGACCAGTTGATAAAAAAGGAAAAGGTCCTATTTAATCAAAGTACAGCAAAGAAAATCATTTTGCATCACAATTGGTCAGCATCACCCCACAAAGAAATATATTCCGCTATCATTGGGCCCAACTATAAAATAATTCTGATTCATACAGTACATCATATCAGTTCATTTTATAAAATGTAACCAAAAACAAAAGGACTTTGACAGTCCTGTGCTCGGCTGACATGTACATACACGCTTGCCAGTTTTTTTAAGATTTGCCCTCAAAAAAGAACAATCCACAGTATTGCAACCTAGTGAACCATTTTGTTTGACCCTTCTACAAAGAACATATCCACAAATTTCAGCTGAATTTAAATGACAGTTCTGGAGAAGTCAAAAATAGCAATAACACAAAAAGATGGTAAAAGAATAGAAAAAAATCACAGTGACATCTGGTGAACAAATTCAGAACGAGGAGTCCCTCGGAATGTTCTCTGTGTGATATCAAAGCAATAGAGTGAGCGGTTTCAGAGAAGATTTTTTTAAAATTTGCCCTGAAAGAGAACAATAAAAAAAAATCCAAAAATCATTGGAGCGTATACATTTGAACAAATCTGCTACAGACCTACCAAAGGTACATTGTAACCAAGTTTGAAGCCAATCTGCATGACGGTATCAGAGAAAAAGTCAAAACTGTAAATTAGCATTAGAATGCCAATAGACTTGCAAAGTAATCAATAGGAAAGGTGCATTTACCGACAAGTATGCAAATTGGAAAAAAAATCATTAAAAATCAGGAATCGGCAGCATTGCCTCCTAGTGAATACCTTTATTTGGCCTTTCCACAAGGAACATATCCACCAAGTTTCAGCTTAATCTGCATGACAGTTCTGGAGAAGATAAAGGTCAAAAATAGCAATAACACATAAAAAATTTGAAAAAAAAAATGCAGCACCACCTGGTGAACAAATTCAGAACTAGGAGTCCCTAAGAGTATTCCTGTGTGACATCAAAGCAATTGGGTGAGCAGTTTCAGAGAAGATTTTATAAGACTTGCCAAAAAAAAAAAAATCATACCAAATACAAAAATCAATGGAGCGTGACCAATTGAAAACCTTGGTAGAGAGCCATCCAAGGTACATTCCCACCAAGTTTGAAGCGAATCTGGCTGATGGTTCTGAGAAGAAGTCGATTGTTGATGACGGATTACGAACGAAGGACCATAAGATAAGCTCAGCTACTGACAAGTCAGCTGAGCTAATGATGAGCAAAAATATAAGTACACAACAATAGATATCAAATTATCATACAGGCCCTATTTGTTTATTACAAGTGTAACAATTAGCAATTGTAAAAAACTCAATAGTACTGCTTCAGAAAGTAATTTTTAATATATCTGGAATAACCATCATATGAATGTGTGATGATTTTATCGGTGATACATGGTGGCATTCCTGATTGATTGATTTTAGTAAATTTGGCAAATAATATCTTATTAAATTTTGGTGCTGTTTCTTCTTGGAATAGCTGTACAGTTGAATCTCTATTTCAGTGATAATATACATGTTCTAGTGGCAAACATGCCAGTAACATATTGTGGTCATTCATTGTGCATTTATCTAAAATAAAGTTTCAAAGCTGGAACAAGCATATTTTCAATTTTTAAGTATGCAGGTCTTTATATAGGGGTTCCATGTGTGCATAGAATATAGCAGAACTAATTTATCAAATAGCTTGTTTTTGAAGCATTAAGATACAACCAGATGTGAAATCCCAAGCCAATATGCAATAATTAACATGGGGGAAGAAAAGTGAATTGTAAATCAACATAAGTTGCTGGTGAGGTAGGAAACTAGACAATCCTTTCAATATACTAATAATGTTGATGGATATTTTACAATTATGATCATGCCAAGTTTAATTATCATTCATAGTTAATCCTAGAAAATCAAAAATGTTAGTTTGTTCACCAGACGTATTGGCAAGTTGCAGGTCTAAATCATAAATAATTTTTTGTTGTGAGAAATGGGGGACCATAAATTTTGTCTTAGAGACATTTAAAGATAATTTGTTTGCACAGAGCCAATCATGTACTTTGTTTAGTTCCAGGTTTATATGGTCAGAAATATTTCCTGTGCAGGGGATATCATCAGTATTGTCTACATAACATATTGACTCAAATTTGGGAGAAGCAATTACTAAATCATTACTATATAAGGTTATTAAAAGAGGCCCAAGACCAGAGCCCTCAGGTATACCAGTCTTCAAAGATAAAGTTAAAGAACAAACATTATCAAACTAAACATATTTTCTGACATGCCTAAATGCACATTTGCTCAATTTTTTGAACAAGATATGTTTGTAAAACATAGATGCCCCCTGCCCTCATTACCCTTGCCCTCGCTACCCTATTGATAGTGGTAGATGAGGCACTTGTAACCTTGCCAAATTAGTAAAGTGTGCAAAAACCACAGGAAGTCTACTGTCTGTGTGTGATCCTCAAAACTGGGTCAAGGTCACCCATCTACAAACTCAAACTAGCCCTTATAGGCAACCATAAAGCTGTGCAATATAAAAGTGCTACCTCTAAAATGCAAGTTATCATGCAGAAACAGTATTCAACCAAGTGGCTCTGTGACCTTTGAAATTAGGTGAAGGTCACCCATCTTCAAACTTGACCTAGCCCCGAATACGGACAATTATCCAGTGCAATATAAAAGTCCTAGTTTAAAAACCTCTTCAGTTATCATGTGGAAACCAAAGTTAACTCAGGTACCAATGTGACCTTGGAAATTAAATCAAGGTCACCAAACTTTAAACTTCTAGCCCTTAGCAAAAACTATAGACCTGAAAAGTATCCCAGTCCTAACTTAAAAACTTCTTGAGTTATTGTGGAGAAACCACAGGAATTCTACAATCTCTGTGACCCTGAAAACTGGGTCAAGGTCACCCATCTTCAAACTCAACCTAGCCCTTACAGAGAACCATAAAGCTGTGCCATATATAAGTCCTAGCTTTAAGGTATAAGTTATCATGCAGAAAGCATGAAACCATATTCAGTAAAGTGGCTCTGTGACTTTTAAAATGAGATCATGGTCATCCATCTTCAAACTTTGCCTAGCCCCAAATATGGACTATAATCCTGTGCAATATAAAAGTCCTAGCTTAAAAACCTCTTCAGTTATTGTGCGGAAACCAAAGTTAACTCAGGTACCACTGTGACCTTGGAAATTAGGTCAAGGTCACCCATCTTCAAACTTTCCCTAGCTTTTGACTAGAATGATATACCTGTACTGTATCAAAGTCCTAGCTCAAAAGCTTCTGGAGTTATTGTACAGAAACCACAGCTACCGACCGACCGACAGACCAACCGACATGTGCAAAGCTATATGCCACACCTTCTTCGAAGGTGGGGCATAAAAAATTACTCAAAATTGACAGCATTTTCTCAAATGTCACAAACCTGACACATTACGTTATTACATTGACTCAGGGTTGGCAGTGAAATAGAGCTTAATTGTTTGAGGGGTAGGTGTCATCATATAGTTTGTTTTACATTTCTGGTGCTGGATGTCCATTGATGCAATCCTTGTTAGGATTTCCCTTGGTTTGTACAAGTGGTCTAGCTGCAACTGTTTAATATTTTACAATCACTGGGACTGAATATAATGCCCCTACTTGTTTCCACTTTAGTTATACACTGGCGGGTGGTTTAACTATGATAAGCTGTCCAGCTTGAAAGGGTACATATTGGTTCAGGGGTAAGTCAAATTGTTCTTATCTGAACCTGTACTATTCAAATTTAGTAATTATGGTTTGTTTGACAGGTATTCATCATAATGAAGCTCTGCATTTATAAGCAAAACTTTATGTATTTAGCTAATTCATTATTTGCCACGTTCATATTTATTCATTATAATGTGGGTTGTCTTTGCTGAACATTTAACTTAGACAAGGAGCCTCCACTCAAAGAGACATGTATGGGTAATAGGCTCCGAAATATGTTGAGTAGTTACCCACTGAAGACCCTTTAATTTATTTGGGCTGATGCAGCCTATGTCAGAATTTTACAGAGGAACATGTGCAATATGGACAGTAGTAATTCCATATGTATATTGGTTAGACGGGGACAGGTAAGCTTATGGAGAGTAAAAAGTTCGGACTGCGGAATAGGGTAATGCAACTAAGAAGTGGTTCTAGGCAAAAAGACACAAATACAATATTGAGAGTGATCTCGTAAATAGCTTTCAAACCAGTCCAATTCTATACCAGTAACTCCATATGATCGAAGTTTATGAAAAATATGTCATGGTCTAGCCTATTGAAAGCTTTAGATAAATCTTAATAAAGCCCCAAGATTAAAAAGTAGGGGCTGTGCTTCTATTAGAGCATGCGCTCTACTGGGAATGAATATGATAGGTCACATATGCATCTGGAGGCTCAATTCTTCTTTCCACTGATGTCCAAGCTTAAATCCTACCATTACCAAATCACCACTTTCAACTTCACAGGGCTACGGAGCTAATAAAAAATAGTTCAAGGTCACTGACATTATATGAAATATTAGCACTGGATATGATCTATAGACCCTATAAATTTGACATGTCTAACTCAATCAGTTTATGAGACATTGAATTTTATATCTTTCAATTGAAAACTGTGCACTGTATGGTGTCCATAAGCAAAATTTAACAGACAGATGGACAGAGTGACATCAGTGATTATGAGCTTTCAGACATTTGGTCAACAGAGGTAAACATGGGCCGGCATTCTTTTTTGCACCCTTAACAGATAATTTCAATGAGCACAACACAAATAACTGAAATATGAGTCATGCGTCTTTATCAAAACCATACTATGATACAATGAACACTGTGCTGATTTGAATACTGATTTAACCTTTTAGACCTTTGGTCTCCTTGATTGTTTTGTCAAGTAACATGACAGTCCATTCCACAAATGTTGCACGTGGTGTGACATATAACATTTCAGATCTACATGTATCTCCACACATATCTGCTTTAAGTGAACCACTATGTCACATATTCAGTTTATGGGATTATTTCAGAGTCTGTGACAGCTCATACAGTGTATATCCTCTCAAACATTGTTTTCTTGTCTCTGTGTGTGAGTGTGTCCTTCTTCAGTCATCAAAGATCACATGTTTTTTCTCACTCACTTCTGCTCTGATTCTTTCTGCTCTTGCAATTATCTGTAAACAAAATAAAAACACAGTGGTTATTTGAGTCAATGATGGATGTTCACATTTATTTTGCATAAAAAATTTGGTATACATATCTGAAATTGCATATGTATCTAGGATGTGCTATGTAGCATTTCCCTGTATATGTTGAAAACAGCCACAATTGCAAAACACACCAACATTTTGCCCCAAAAATGTTAACCTTTTAATGCAGTATACCTATTGAACAATAAATCAAGGGGGAAAGGGGCAAGCTCTGGTACTGCCCACATATGTAAGTATCAGAACCCCACCTTAACCTTTTGTGTGTGTGTCCTGAAGAAAGAAAAACAAAAGCTAAGTATGGCCTCTCTTTGTGCAATTTGTATATTATTTTGCCCCTCAGCTGACTAATATTGGTAAAAATATAAAACCAAGAACTACCCAGCCTCGGCAATTTCATTAAAAATGTATCTGAGAAACTTACAATTTAATTTGCATGGCATAAACTTCTTTTTTAATACCAATCTGATAAAGCACAAACAAAAATCAACTATGTATGAAATCAATAAGATTGTGCAAATTCAACTGATAATGTATGTCCAATGATAAATCCAGTCACTGAGATATGGCGAGTCACAGTATTTCTTGTTTGGAAAACAAGGCTTCTCTAATATAAGGCATTCATCTGAACCAAGTTAGCTTTTTTTTTTTTTTTTTGTTTTGCTATACTGGGATCAACACCATTGGTCCAAATTAGCTAGTACTGTGATCTACCGCTGCAATGCAGTGATCGCACCCCGCTCTGTACTTGGCAACTGGCCTTTCTCCGTTGCTGGGTAGGTCACTCGATTCTCAGCCGTCTCACACGTTTCTGCCATTTGTTTACTGTGCGTTGTTTTTCTGCAATCGTCCAGTTGCTATACGGAAATAACGTGGGCACTAGGTGTTCTGGTGTCGGACCTTTACCCCCAACAAAATGTTTCGAACAAATTCTGTCAAAATTTGCCTGCTTCATAATCTTACTATATTCAACCACTCCCGTCGTTTCTGTTTTTCTTTCTTTGGAGGAAAACTGTGGAAAGCTACGCCTTGTACCCAGGGGTATTTATCCAATTTACCCAGTTTTCGTGTGTCTGACTTACAGTCAGGAACTTTTCAATTGTAGACTACCATTGTACCTTGTGAATACTTCCGTCGTACGTTGGAAAATAACGATCAACTTTGGCGATGTCTTTTCCCTGTACCTTTACTATGGCGCAATATGGCTGCTATATTGAAACGACCTAACTTGCCGCAAGGTGCACCGGGAAATGACCCAAGCGCTGCAGAGGCTACCTGTAAACTCTACCAGCTATAACTCTAAATACTTTGAAAACTCATGTTAACAAAAGTAGCATCTTGTCACCAGTAAACATACACAGACATCAAAAGCAAGCACATGTAACTGAGTCTTAGCTGGAGGTTCACGTTGTCCTACTGTTTTGTCTGTCTGACATTCTTCCAGGCAAACTGATATCCATATAAATGATGTACTAATTATGAACGTTACTTTTAGTCAAGCTAAGTACAATTAAACCTGTTATAATGAAACAATCTGTTTCCTGCAAAATGGATCACGTCTGAATATGTCAGATAAATGAGCCAAATAGCAAAAGAATTTGACTCAAAGTGCCTCAAAACTTATGTCGTTAAGTGAATATGTTGGACATCTGAGTGTGCATATCATGAGGTTTCACTGTAGTAGTAAATCGTTTCAGCAATGTTCATTTACCTTCTGTGTGCCTCTTTTCTTTGGCCTTGTCTTTGAAGCTCTCTTGGCTTCCCGGTCCCTCAAAATTTTATCCCAGTATACCTTTTCTTCATTGCCTAATAAGAAACAAAGTTACAATCAATTAGCACAGACATTATGTCTGTTCCTTGATTCAACTACCTCTGCTGGTTTTAATGTACAACATTCATGTAACAATATCACAATGTTGTCCATTTTGAAAGAGCATTCTTTACCAAAAATGCACTTTCCAACTTTTAGTATTCATCTGCAAGAATAGGCTGATGGTGTATTGGTGGTACAGCTGGTATGATAATATAAGGGTGGTACTGGTGGTATGGTGGGGCGAGGGTGCTACTATTGATATGTTGGTGCAAGGGTGGTACTGGAGGTATGATCTTGAAAGTGTAATACTGATGGTATGGTGGTGTTAGGGTGGTACTGGTGGTATGGTTTTGAAAGTGTAATACTGATGGTATGGTGGTGTTGCAGTGGTATGGTGGTGTAAGGGTGGTAATGGTGGTAAGATGCAAGGGTGGTACTGGTACCAATGCCACCCTTACATCATACCACCAGTATCATCCTTACAATCCCATACCACTAGTACCACCCTTACATCACTGATATCACCAGAACCATCCATTGTCAAAATGAGACATATATGTGTTGTAAGGATGGTACTGGTGGTATGATGTTATAAAGACAGTACTGGTGATATGATGTTGTAAGGGTGGTACTGTTGGTATGGTTTAAGAATGCTACTGGTGGTATGATGTAAGGGTGGTACTGGTGGTATGGTGCAAGGGTGGTACTGGTGGTATGATGTATGGGTGGTACTGGTGGTATGGTGTTGTAAGGATGATACTGGTGGTATGATGCAAGGATGGTATTGGTGGTATGATGTAATTATAATACTGGTGGTATGATGTTGTAAGGGTGCTATTGGTGGTATGACATAAAATATGTTAAAACCAACATCACTTTTCAATTTTTAATAGTTTGCGAAAACCTCGTGTACCAAAATTTTAAAACCTTAGACCTTATTTTTAATTACATGTACATAATTAAAATGAAAGCATATTTTACTTATATCTCATCTCCATTGTCATCAACAATCCTAAATCTCCTTAGCCGATACATACACACACAAATTCTTGATCAAGATTTTCTTTTTTCAGTCTACACTTTTATCAGTTTTAAGACTCATCAATGGTTTAAGAAAATGCATTTACTACTTTTAGACAAAAAGATAATCAAAACACTTTTTATGATAAACTTGTGCTAGACATTTCCTTCAAATGAGTCCCTCATTTGTATTATTAAAAAGAAAAAAGTCTCGTTGTCCACAGTATATACCTGCTAACAGGGTCGTCTGGAGGTCAACAAGAGAAGAATGGACCAGCTTGAGAGCACTCTCTGCATTTGGACATCGAATAAACCCCATCTCGTCACCATCCTTCATGTCCACATACGATATGGCTGCACATGAGCTGGCCTGCTCCTGCAAGTGTTTCATATAGAGCACACGCATGACATGTAGGTTTCTTCAATTTGCACAAAAAATTATCTATCCGAACTAAATGACCCACTTTGGATTTCAGATATGCTGCCATATGTAGAATGTCCAACTTCATTATAATGTTCCTTGTGCTGAATTTTTATTTCAATAATAATTCCCACCATCTGATGATATCATTTTTTACTATGCTTTCACAAAACCTATCTATTAAATCTAAGCTGCTATCATGTGTTTAGATTAGTTGTTGACAAGTAGTTACAAAAATCCTTTTTAAACAAGTCCAGTGACACGTCACTACTGGTGTAGTTGTACGAATGCTTTTGGGAATTAAACATTAAAACTAACAGTAGAACTTTTAACCATTCACCCTTCAAATTATGCTTGATACTGTGTTCAGATTAGCAGTTAAATTTTGAATTCAATATCACCTTTCATCATCCATATTCTTAGCTAATCAGTATGCAGGAAACAAATATAATCATTAATAATCATTTTATCCACATGTTCATGTATTCCATGTATGAACATGTGAGCACCAGACAACACACACATGTAATGACAGGTCATTGGCAGTTCTGCCTTAAAATGTAATCAATGCTCCCTATACATACACCCCTGTACATACAGATGTAATAGCACTGTAATCACTTCAAGTTATTCAATATTTATAGTTCCGATTTGACATTGCAAATACACATAATATAATAGACCTACATACACTTAAGATAATTTTGAAATTGTTCTATTAGTCACTATAGTTGGTACTTCTGGCTTAGTCACATCTAAATTCATCTTTTAGGCATGCTTAATAATTCTTTTCAATTTTTAGCTTTTTTTGAAATTTTATATATATATATATACATATATATATACATATTATTTAAGTCTCTTACAAATGGAAGAAAACTTCCAAGCAAACAAGAGTTTCATATAGCTTACCGTGACCTGCTTTCTGCTGAACACACCTTTACAAGAGATCTTCACAATGACATCTGGGGTAAATTCTAATGTTGGGCCCTTGGTGGCACCTTGGGTAGCAGTATTGGCGTTTTCAATGTTTTCACTGGAACCTTCAAAATGAACAACAGAAAATATGAGATAAGGCCATGAAAATTAGAGTGGCAGTTTCTTAAGTATCTTTTAAACAAAATTATTTATGCAATTTTATTGTAATTTTATAGTTTTACCAATGTTTGTCACAAATGGGTGCAGAAAAACTGAACTTACAAAAAAGGGTCAAAACTGCATCAAAATAGCATTTCTTCTTACTTCAAACAATGAAATGGGGTGAGGCAGAGCTTTGAAAGCGACACAGGTGGTACCTGGGAATTACAATATCATTTTCTTTTGCTTACATATGGGCTCCTTAAAACAAGAATAACTGTTTCATGCCATGTAATAGTCATCTCAATTATTTCTTTATATAAAATATAACTCACAACAGCTAATGATCCATCAAATTGAAAGTACAGTTTTCATTCAAGTTACTAGTTTTTCATCATTATCCACATGGAGTCAAACTTGCCATGTCTGATATGAAAAAATATTCTCAGCTAAACAATATTGCAAAAACTAATAACTTCAAGATAAAGTACTTTAAAAAGTGAAAATATATAGCATCACAATACCTAATACACCAAGACCGTCAAGAAGATCAAGAAGGCCACGCTTCAGAATGGGAAATACCTACCCAATTTTTCTTTCTCCTGTTCTACTTGTTGCGAGAATGTTTTTAGGGACTTCTTGAGTGACTTCATATTGTTCTTCTGTTGTGCAATGTATTCGTCCCTCAGCAACATCCACTCTTTCCTGTTTGATGAATACCATACTTGAAAGAGCAATCACAAGACAGATTATCACTGAGGAGATTCTTGTCCTATTGTCTAGGAATATACATGCCTGCCATATATTCTTATCACGTGTACAAGGCAAAACTCCATAAAATGCTTAATATGGTAATATCACTGTGAATGGTAACAAGGTTGGGAGAAAGAAAATAGGATGAATGCAACTCTTGCAATTGGTTATCAATGAGACCAAGTTAGACCTTTTATACATCAGCCCTCTTTTCTTGCTCAACGTTTGCTCTAAATACTTTTTTTTATTTTGTGGGTACATAATTTCATGTATTTGTGACTTAACATTTTTACCAATATATAATTTATTTTGCTACATCACATGCATGTTTGTATGGAGAATGAGGTACGGATCGCCTTCAAAAAATAAAAACTTATTACAATTTCAGATGTTTGGAAATGTATCCAGGTCTTTCCACTGGGAATACCCCTAATCATTTCACAGAATTCAAGCACTTCCCCGTGACCACCCTTCATGTTTTGCAGGATGGTACCCACATGGGTGGATAGAAACAGGTTCCAATAAAGACCATACACAGGGATCTCTGCCACACAGTCTTTCATCTCTCCAAGGGGATTCAATTTTATGAAATCGTAAGGAACATTCCCCACTTGTAGCTTCAAAACCAAATCAATCTTGGTGCAGGCTGGAAAAACATATTTTTCACAGGTTTCCATGCTACATATGACAAATATTTTTCATGATTTGCAAACTTACTTGGGAATTACTCTCAGTTCTGGTATATCTTTCCCCTTCAACTTGTGTTTTTTCTTTCGTTTTCGTTTCACCTTGGTGAGCACGCTGCCCGGGCCCTCAGCTTTCACTTCAACATCTTTACTGATGCGTACACGTTTTGCTTCTTTTGCTTCAATATCTTCACCTGCTTCACTTCTGTTTTTCCGCTTTAACTGCTTTTCTGGCACTTTTGTGGCATCAGTTGTTGCAGGGTCAGCTTCAATGGGTTCTGTCTTTCGTCTTTTTTCCACTGGCTCTGTCTGGTCCACGGCATCAGTTTTGCTGTCACTGGGGGCCAATTTGTTGGCCAATTCTGTTTTCTCATTGACTGGTGGCCCTGATGTTGGCTTGTTTTCACCTTCAAAACTGCTACTTGCACGTTTCTTCTTCCTCCAACCTCTCCCTTCCTTCGGCGGAGAGGTTTTCTCTTCATGTATGGCATCACCTCTGGTGATATCAAGTGTCAAGTTTGGCCTTTTTTGTTTTTCTGCTGGAGCGTCTTCAAAACTGCTGTCGCCTGATGATCGTTTCTTCTTCCTGGTTCTTCTTACACCTTTTCCATCTGTCTTTAATTCTGATCGGGGGATAATGTCACAGCTGGCTCCAACTGCAACCTCTGCAATTATATGCCATACAGGAAAATCATACAGGTGTATGTGCATGCAGTGACTGTAAACTGAAATTACATGTTTTGTAAACATCATGGTTTAACCTTTTCCTTTCATGATAAAATAATTTAAATTGAAAATTCAGTCATGGTCACTTTACTCAGGTTATTTTAAGAAATTCAATATGCGTGACATTATGATAGATTATCTCAATTGGCACTCACTGGTGAACAAAGAACGTGAATGTGTGTTATGTAAGCATAAAGTGCACAAGTACCAGTTTCAAATGACATCCAGGTGCATGTAATTCTGCTAATCTGAATTATGTGCTGTGCCCTAGCTTCTGCACACATACTTTGTCTTGACATTCACACCTTAAGTTACACTGAAATATAATTACTTGAAGCAATTGGACCCAATTTGCGCAGCCACTTTATAAACCTGCAAATGTGCGTGTGTATTCTACAACCAAGAACAGGAAGATGGACTGAAATCATTGTCTTAATCTGTTCTCTGCCTCCACAGGTCCTGGAGATGTTACAGTAGTCCCTCCTTTGTGAGACCGCCCCTAGTGCCACCCAAAAGGTGGTCACATAAAGCAGGTGGTCCCTCAAAGGAGGTATGAATAATATGAAGAGTACTACAGAAAGACCTGACAACTGTGGTCTCTCAAAGGAGGTGGTCTCCCAAAGGAGTGGTCTTTCAAAGGAGGGACTCCTGCACAATCAGTCTGTCTGTCACTGTGGCCCTTTCCATCGCTCTTTTCACAGCATAATTATGACTGATGAGCAAAGTGACACAGCAATATGTCAACCATCAGTTAATCTTGCCAGACCTTCAGGCTCACAGTTGTCAAGTGTCTGTCCAGCACAGATGCCATAATTTCCCCTCCTAGGGTATGTTCGATCGACCTACCAACATCTACTACATTCTGTGTGAGGGGAGAACCACTTTGTCTGGAGACCTTCAAAGCATGTAATTTACAGCTATTGAATTTCTCACTTTGTGGTTCAACTTACATAACAGGTTAATATTGATACTGATCAATATTTACCTTTAAATCCTACCACAGTCTTTTTTCTTTATCTTCAAAGAAAGTCACAAAAAATGCAATATTATGTCTCTAACACTATTTCTGAACAGGGACAGTGATAAGTACAGTGAACTCTGCACTCCGTCCCACACTTCCTACCATGACAACAGGAATTTATGGGAAAGGTGGATTTTTTACACCTTGTAGCTTTCTGCTTAAATTAACTTAGGGTCACTAATTAAATGTTTTGATAGCACTTAGCTATTTACATGTATGTTTTATTAAGACAGTGTATATTTGGCAGTCTCAAATCACAGAATTCTATACTGCGCCTTATATTTGATGCATTTGGATTTACATACCTGCATTTTTTCCGATTGGAACACGTTTCTGAAGTTGACGTAACTGCTTGTTGGTTCTTGGAAATTTACCTGGTCTATCAGGTGCACTGACTGGTGGATTGTTCATGAACTAAAAGAAGATGTGCAGCTACCATTAGCCAACTGTCTTTTTTAGTCAAGATCAAAATGTGAACAACACTACAGAATTATATTTATGTAAAAATAGTTTGTTTTTTTTCACAAGAAAGAAACTAAATGACCTTTTGTTACCATTCACATCAGCAAGTAGGATGAAATGTAGTCAAATGAAGCTGAGGTTTTTGGGGGGTTTCTTTGGGGGTGGGGGGTGTTCAAACATTTCAAAAATAAAATGCTAATTAGGCTGTTCAATTCTCTATGTTTGTAACTAAATTGTACCTATGAGCTTATACATGGAAATTTGATTATTATCAATACATTGTTGTTATCACGTAGTTACACATGTATGTGCCATGTTTATGAGATAAAAATTGTATGCACTTTTGTCATTCATATATATATATATATATATATATATATATATATATATATATATATATATATATATTCCTTTAAATAGGAGTTACTTTCATTATGTTCACACTTATTTACCATGAATATTTGCAGAATTTTAGAACCACTATGAAAAAAAAAACAAATATCTTGAATACATGTTGTCAGAAATAGTTAGGAATTATACGTGCATCACAAAAACATTTAACTTTTGTCCTATATATTCAAGCAAGGGATCCCCAATTACCTTACTTCGCATTGCTGAAATGTCGATCCCAAAATTCATTTGCAGACAGGATTTGACATGAGGTTTCAAAACAAACCTTGAACAAGGCATATAAATATTATTGAATTATTTGCACCCTACCAAAAATGAATAATCCATCACTGCATAGTGTAAATCAAGTTTACCCTTTAAATCTATTTGTTTCTGAGTGCAATTTTGAGTCAGCCTTTGCTGTGTTCCAACAAGGAGAAATGAAGGAAATGGACATCACCACTTCCATCTTCTGTTTTGATCTTTCAAATTCCCAGAATCTTGCAAGATTTCATGCAGCCCTTCACAATTAAGTAATATGTCCCAGAGCTGAGGGCCACAGCAACATGAACCCACGTCCTTTTCAGAAACAACATGAATACATAAAGGAATACAAAAGGGGGCCACAGCAATGACAGCACCAAGAAAGGTGAAAAAGAATTAACATTAGACCTCCATGGTGAGTGGATAAATATAAAAACAGACACTGAAAACATTTTCTAGCAGGGATGAGCTGTAATTTCAGCACAAAGTCCATTCATCTGCATAGAAATTTTTATCGTGCATTCATTGAGGGAAAAGCCAAAACATGTACATAAGTTCCATTGCCTCATTCACTACATCCTGATCCAAGCAATATAATGCTCAAGGGAATAATTTTTTTGAATGGATAAGCATTTGAAATTAGAACAGTATAAATCAGCACCATATCAGGAATACACTGGTGCAAAATGTAAGAAAAATGTTGCAGAAATTCCAATAGGTCAGGTGGGTCCTAAGACCCTGCCCTCTAGGGAAGGAATTGTTCCAAAATACTTAGATATTTGTGGTCTCATTCCTCATCAGGGTTGTCATCTTAACTGACCCGTCTCTCTGGCCTTGTTGACATCAGCATGTCCCAATAAAATGGGGACAAGGGCTCCCAATTTAGGGAACTTGGCTTTTTCAGCCTTTTGTTACATGTTGTGTAACTGGAGATACTTGTTACAAATAAATATTGGTAAACTTTAGGTCTAATTTAACAGCAGATCTTATACCTTTTGCTGAATGAACTTATAATGTAGTGCTAATTTTCCTGTGCCAGCAAACTGATCACAGTTCAGAACTAGAAGGAAGATTTGCTATAAAGCAAATATGTTTGTGTGCCTCCAACACTTGCAAAAATTTAAATACTACAGCTGTTGTTTGTGGTTAATTGGATGCACATTCAGCACAAACCTTTAGCTTGAAGTTGGAATGGCACATCTACCAATAGTAGTTTTGAAGATATTCAACATTCAAACTTTTCAAGCACCTTAACTAGCATAAATTACAATAATATTATTTTACTACTTTTTTGTGCAAAGAAAGAAAGAAAGAAAGAGAGAGAGAGAGAGAGAGAGACAGAGAGAGAGAGAGAGAGAAAGAAAGAAAGAAAGAAAGAAAGAAAGAAAGAAAGAAAGAAAGAAAGAAAGAAAGAAAGAAAGAAAGAAAGAAAGAAAGAAAGAAAGAAAGAAAGAAAGAAAGAAAGAAAGAAAAAACAGAATTTCTGTGTTGGCACACAGCCATAATAACATACCTCACAAGCCTTTGCGGATTCTTCTGCCTTTTCAAACTCTACAAAAGCGAACCCTTTTGGATCGCCCGATGTTTTGTATCTAGGTATGCTGACGTAAACCACATTCCCATAGGGACTAAATAAACGTTTCAACATCTCATGGTCTGTATTCTGTGGCAGGAATTCCTGAAAGAGAAACAGATGGGTGATATACACTTTTCTCTACTCATTAACATGTACATGTATGAAACATAGATTGGCAAAATTTCATTTCATTTAATAGATGTACCTTTCTGGCTAAGAGAATCTCCCTGTTGATTAACAACCATAGAACCATTTTTATGGGACAATATCAAAATTGGTCAGTGGACCAATAGCAACCTTGGCCATAGAGACAAATAACACAACAAAAATCCCCCTCCCACCAATACATTATTGCTTGATGTATGAAATAATTTCAGGTTTAAAAAATTTAACCATAAATCTTCTGCTAACAAGCAAAAGATTTCTACTTCTGTTCCCAAGGAAATACTAAAACTTGTTAATTTTCTAACTTTACACATTGTTTTATTTTGCTGACATGAAAACTTTCCACTTTTCTCATACATGTATTAGGAAACCAAAAAGCAAATTTTCCACAATTTCTTGGACTTTCTACTGAGTAGGATAAGACAAGCGGAATTTATTTTTTTCCTAGATGACAAAAACTTAATCCTAAAATCTTCCTGACAACAAGAAAGTATATGCATGAAGTAATCATTTCTCAGTAAGAAAATAACAGTACCAGTATGTATGTATACTGTGTGTGTGTGTGCATGTGTGTGTGTGTATGTATGTATGTATGTATGTATGTATGTATGTATGTATGTATGTATGTATGTATGTATGTATGTATGTATGTATGTATGTATGTATGTATGTATGTATGTAAGTATGTATCAAAAGAAAGAGAAAGAAAATTGTTAATTTCTCAGTCTCGTGTACATGTGACCTTCAAGATCATCAAACTATAAACCTGGCAGCACATATATATTAATGATTTGGGGGTGGCAGGTTCTTTGTTTTTCAGCCAAGATGAAGGTGATTGGCGTACCAGGCAGATCCTGGCCTCCTATACCTACTATGTATATGGTCCTCTCATCTGCATCCCCTAGATCCTCTACAGGCTTGCGGCGCTTCACCTTCTGACCATCATCACTGACCTACAGGGGTAAACACATGGAACCCATCATGTTAAATCAATAATGTTGCACATGACCCTGAACAAATACCCTTTAACTCATTCCATGCACTAAGCCCTGATTTATTGACAGACATTTTTTATTGACTTATATCAAAATATCAATTCAAACACTTTTATTCAATATCAAACATGCTTAGAGCAATACAAACATCTTGCACCAAATACTTGATGATCATCCTCCAGAAGTAAGATCAATATCCACATGATACATATCTACAGGGTCAGAAAGTGCAATCACAAGAAGACATGGAAAACTCTGCAGTCAGTCTGACTCAGGTGACTACAGTATTTTCAGTCAAACCTTATGTTACTTGTACCTTACAAGGAAAAGGTTCACAAATTGTAATCATTTGACTTCCATGGAAAAGCAGGGTGCAAAGGCTCACAGTTCAGCCAGTAAATTAGTTCCATTAACCACCACTAGTTGAGCTCAAACCAGTATGTGGACTTCCCTAATACATGTATGCGTATGGGAAATAAATATTTCAAACACAGGTTTGAAAAAGTGCGTTACGTGGTAACAAGACTGAGATATGGACATCAGTCCATAATGCCTACATGCATCACATACACAGCGTAGTAATACATTTGTCACCTCTGACTACTTATATATATGGACATTTTGAAATCCCTTCCACTGCCTGATGAGACCCATATTGGTTGAAGCGCGTCACATGCTGCCTCTTCTTGGCTACTTTCCCTGCCTGATTTGCTTACATGAAAAAGTGTCATAGTTCAAGTTCTATATTTAAAAGTCTTTCCTTCAGCAGTCCAGCATGTACCTCAGGTAGTGTTCTGTATTCAACAGTCTTCCCTTCACCAGTCTAACATGTACCTCAGGGAGTGTTCTGTATCCTAAATGTAGTACTTAAAATGCCCCCATACTACATGTTTAGTCCTGTAGCATACAGTGTCTTTCAAGGGACATACCAAAACCAAAATAAGGGAGGACACTGAAACTGTCCAATTAGAACACATGGATAATGTTACACTAGCAACAACCAGTATCTTTCCAAGAGAAATACAATCTCCTCATTAAAAGAACATTGAAAGTCATTATATCCCTCACGTTCTATATTTGTGGAAACAGGGACTTTTATGACGTTATGCGCCATGAGGTCACTCACGTTGCAAGGGTGCCTGCTGCACAAGATGCACGACCTGACAGGAGGGTAGTTTAAGCCTGTTTCTTCCTGAAGGGGAGGTGCGCTTTTTTCAAGCAAAATTATGAACCAGAAATTGACTTTTGGCCACTGAATTGGTATGTGGCATCTTACATAATCCCAGGAAAAGCTGCATTGGCCTTTTTCGTCTAATTATGGCAGATACGTGTACATTTAGGATACAAAGATCATCCCATGGCTAAATCCGTATCCTACCTTGTACAGTTCCCCTGAGAGCCAGTATCCTCTCTCGGGAGGACACAGGCTCTCAGGAGAACTGTACCAGGTAGGATACTGATTTAACCATGAGATAACCTCTAATAAATTATCATGTTACTCACTTGTATGAGATCAGATGTGGACAAAGCTTTGGCAACCAAACACATGTCCGTGGTAAGAGCTTGGATGCGGTTGAACTTCTCAAATATAGCTAGATCAATATCTGCAATAAGACAAGAACTCAGCAAGACTCATTACACATGCTACGTTAGGGAACAGTCAGCCTCACACCCACATGACAACAGTTCAACCTAGCATTTTATAAAGGTTTGAATCTGATGAAAAGTATATGTAGGAGTATGTGCAATTGGACTTCTTGAGATAAATTTCACAACAGACCACCCATCTTGCAGGACTTCATTCTAGTTTTCACATCTTGTGGATACCTCTGTGACATTTTTATTACTGTAAGGCAATTTGATACATGAAGTCCACCTACAAAAGTACCACCAAAATGAGAGGCAGCTGCATGTAGTTCATTGTTAAATTCGCTGTAAAGCATAAAACCTATTTCAACTCTTTCATGGCCAATTGTGACTTAAGTCCAACTATTTAACACAAGCTGCTGTGAAATAAAATGATGCTAGATTCATGTTCCTTGTAAAAAGACCATTCATTTGAGTACCAGCATGCCTGTACTTACATGGAATACAACAGTCCAGGTCAACAGCTTTCCTCAGCATGCTTTGGGTGCAATGTGCTAAAAGCACCCGAGGGAAAGTTGTTGACTCAGTCCAACATGTGGCACTGAAAGCGTTAAGCTTTCAAACTGAGTCTGAACAGCAAAATATATTTTAGGAATATCTTAAAAAAAAGAAAAGAAAAAGAAAAAAAACATACAATGCCACAATAGTGAAATACACTCTCTTTCCCTGTGCACCTAAAATGTTTCACTCAGTATTCTATTGTGCATGCCCTTTAGTTCCAATGAAAAGCTGGGACTCCATACCTGTCAACCTTGAAGTTCCCCAAATCAGAAAGTCCTTGGTGAAATATCAGTGTTGGAATTCTTATGTGTATATATTACATGATAAATATTGTTCTGAAAAATGTAAATGTTTGTATTTTGGTGAAATTTCATGCAAATTTTGTATCAGTTGCAAAACCCACAATGATTCTAACAAAATCAGGATTGTTGATAAGCATAGGAAGTTTTGTTTTTGGCACAACACTTACAGCCATCTTCTGAGGAGTCCATCAACTTTTTAAGAAACCTGTCCTTCAAGAGGTTAGCATTACTGAAGTAAAATTCCATCTGAAAACAAAAACACAGACTTAATAAATGTACTACATGTATACACATGCTAACGCTTACTGGGACACATATCACTTATTCATACTTGTACTGAAGTGGTGATGAGGTTACAGTGGTGCCTCTCATATACGGTCCCCTTGATGAGAGGGGTTAGGTGGTCCCTCTTTTTTAGGATCCCCCTAATGACAGGGGGCTACAGTGGTCCCTCTCTAATAAAGTCTTCTTGATGGCGGGGTCACAGTGGTCCCTCTCATATAAGATCCTCTGATGACCATGACCACCATGGGTACAGTAGTCCCTCTGTAATAAGTCCCCTGATGACACAGAGGATTACAGTGGTCCCTTTCTTATAAACCATGCAGTCCCTCTGATGACAGGGATTACAGGGGTCCCCCTCTTAAAAGGTCTCATGACAGGCGGTTACAGTGGTCCCTTTCATATAGTCCCCTTGATGACAGGCGGTTACAGTGGTCCCTTTCATATTAAGTCCCCTTCATGACAGGGATTACAGTGGTCCCACCCTTATGGAAGTCCCCCTGATGATAGGCCATCCCAGAGGCCACTTGACTTTTCCCAGGGACCACGGGTACCATTAGCCAATCAGCCAAATGCTACAGTATCTTCAAATTGGCTTTAGAAATTTGCAAAAGGCTCAATTGTTTCAATAAATAAAGGCCCAGGGTACCATAGAACATTCCATTAATTGTGCTTAAATTATTTGTAATTTTGGCTAGATTTTTCGAGTGCAGATCTATCCCTTTTTTTCCCCAAGAAGCAAGTATAGAATTTCACTCTATTTTCTCCCTACAGACGATCCCCCCTGCTTATAAGGCCATGTCTCTGGTGCACTTGAGGTGGTCTTATAAGACAGGGACCATTCTACCTCCATCCTCAGACTTGTGTCTCACAATCACAAGCTGCTAATCACAAAAAATAGCTTAGTGCCAGAAGCTACATACATGAATTAAAACCTGTATAGTATACATTCAGTTATGATTTAATCTTGGGAATATTTTTTATTGCAGCTGTAAATACATATATAAGTAGCATGTGGTATTCTGACCATCCAATTACAATTAGCTGTTTACCAAGGTTTTCTTCTTTTTTTTTTTTTTTGCCTCAATGACACCAACAATTTGAAAACTAACATGCTAATGACTTTATCATCAGTTTGTGATGTGACCATCCCACCTTGACTAAGTTCATACTTTCACAAGACAATCAAGTGGACCTGGTAGAGGTAACATGGGGTAAACAATGTCCTACTGCAGCTAGGACTCTTTACCTCTGTTAATACCACTGAACTGTGTACCACAGACCGCTGTAGACAACAAATGTAAACTCAATGCTGATAATTCACTTTACAATACTGACCTGACTTCTGATCTGTGCAAACAGCTTCTTCTGTCTTTTTCTCTTTTTCTTTTCTTTTTCCTGTTGGGGTCCTACTGGCTCCATATTGATACAAGATTCCCTGAAATTAACAAAGATGTATACATGGTATAGCAGGCTACATATGGTAAATGTATATGTACATGTGTAATACAACATGACATTTTTTTGGGGGGGGGAGGTAGGGTTTTTTTTTGTTTGTCCGTTTTTATTTATTGTTTTGTTTGTTTCTTTTTGTCTTGGTTTATTTTTGTTTTTTGTTTTTTGTATTTGGATATATTCTTTATGCAAAATACAGTGCACTCAATGTTTTTATTAGCTGTTGTTAAGTCAAGCAAGGATCAAGGATGGCCCACTTGTGTGATCACCATCTGCTCATACAGTGGTCCCGCTCTTTTTAGGTCCCCCTGATGACAGGCCACCCCCTCTATAGAGGCCACTTCTCCATACAGCAAATAGGTATTTCATTTTATTTCCTCACACTCAAGAGAGTCCACCTCTCTTTTTAGACCTCATTTCTGGTGCACCCAGGGTGGCCTTATAAGAGGAGGGGGGAAACAACTGTATTGTCACAAAAGAAACCCATAAAAAATAGCAAGCACGGTTGTCCAATCTCAGCTTCCTTGACTGTACACTAGTGATTTACAAGTCATTGCATAGACTTGATAAACACATGACAAAAAAAGATTGTGAAAAAATGTGACAACTGCACAATTAATACTTGAGCCAAAGTAGACTGTATGCATCAGACAGCTGCATTATGATTCATTTTAATTTCAAAAGAAAAAAAAATCATATGTGATTGTCATAGATATTAAAACTTCATTGACCACAGTTTCATTACTATTTGCCATGAAGCTGCATAGCAAAACATCTAAAACTTGCAGCGAATGTCAGATACATGTAATGCACTATGGGTTCCTTTAAAAAATTCAATGTACAGGATTCTTTTACAGTGCCATCTGTAGGGGTTGTTGTGAAACAACGGAATACAGCATAATCCAGATCACTCCGAATATTAACATCACAATATAAAAAAAGTGATTAATTATGCTTCAACAAGGATGGGCACAGTATAAGAAGAATAATTTCCAACAATGGGCTCATGCGTGCACTTTTTGAAACACAAACCATTGCATATGATCATTGTATACTTTGCAAGTTTTCAGGGCTGAGCCCCTTGACAGATGCACACAAAATGTTTGTCTTTGGACCAAATACCAAGCCAAATGTATGATGTGACACTTTGATGTATTAAAAGAGCATCAACTGCACAATGCCAGTAATGAGTTGTCAGCATATGGTCCTACACGCACATATACATGTACCATTCAGATTAATGCTTCAAAACTCTATTTCACAAGTTTCCAGCACTTGGAAGATCATTGATTCAAGCCAGTCACAAAAAACATTTGTCTGTTACCTTTAACAACTAATGAAAAAGTCACCTTTATTTTTTTTTCCTTCAGGTGGCAGATGGCAAACTAAGCTTACTTAAACTTAAAGTGTCAATATGCAGAGGACAGATAACTGTGCATGTTACAATAAAAACCATGATAACCAAGACAACATGTATGCCGCATGGAGTTTTGTGATGGCCATGTAAAAAGATCGCTATCCATTTTGTACAAGTCCTCAATATAGAGAAGCTTTTAGTCAACAAGTAATTGTGGCATTCCAGTATGCAGCCGAAATTATACATTAAGTGAATGCATGTTGAAGTGCACAGATTGATGCAAAAATAACAGAAGTAATAAATATCAAAACAAAATCAAAGTAAACTTACCTATATGACCAAATAGCGAAAGCTCAGCCTGTTCTGCTGGCAGAGAATATGTGATGTGCTCAATGAGATGACGAGTCAACAAAGGTGCACTCTACATTGCTGTCTCGAGAAGAAATGCCAAAAATTCCACGACATTGACATATATACCTGTGCAATACACAGATATAACCATGATTACACGATTGAAATATTTGCCACAAGTTCTTGCAGACAACAATTCAAAGCTTTCTGTCACAAAATAAGTTCCCTGACACTGGCTTCATAACAATGTAATTGAGGACCTGCAGCTGCCACCACATGTTACATTATAATGGTAATAATTACACATGTATATATTTAACCTTCCAATGAGCTTAAAATACCGGGCGAAGGTCGCAATGGCTAGTGGAGATGGGTCCGACCGGTTTCGTTTCGACTGAAACTCATCAGGGACTGAGGGGAAAATGACATGACGTCTGTTTATATACCAGAGTACAACTTTTCCGTTGCTACGTAAAACACGGGCTTGTGGTTATGTAACACGGAGCTCCGGACTTCGTGTGACAGTGGTTGTCAACGCAAAGTTGAATCCAAATGAAAATTTGAATTACAGTGAACTCAAAAGATTGAGGTTACTGTTGGTACACTTCAGGGGTCGTTGAGTGCATAAACAGGAATAGTTCGTGGAAATACAGAGTTCCACTGAAGCCCTGCTGAAGGAGCTTCTGGCTGTGTGACTACACAGTAAACAGATAGTTGTGCATCTTGCCATAGGTAAATCCATAAAATATGTCTACCTAGCAGAAAAACATAGGGAAATGAGCTCTGAAACAAAAATTTAGCATAAGACTGAGCAAGGGAGCTCATTTACCCATGATGTTGAGACCGAAGGGCTCTAGTGAGCGCAGTTGGTGCATCCAATGTCTGTCCCTGTCTAGTCGCCACTGTCTAGTGCGTTCTAGACGAGGGGGAGTATAGATGTATTCCAGTATGTGAACTTTCAAATTCAGTTCAGGATGGTCTAATTGGGCAAAATGTCTGCCCAACAGTTGGTCAAGTACTTTGTTATTGATATAACGAAGGTGCTCGCGGAGTCTGTCCTTCAGTGGACGAAGCGTTTGACCAACATATTGTTTGTGACAATTTCCGCAGGTGAGGACGTAAACTAGATTGGAGCTTTCACAGCAACCCCCTTTGGGGACACGGTATGTTCGCCCTGTTTATATATAAAAAAAAATATATATATATATATATATTTAACCTTCCAACCCTGTCTGTCTTACAGTACTTACTACTTGAATTCCATGTACAGTGTACATTATCCAAATAGCACGGGTACCAATGTTTAAGGGCCAAGTCAAAGTCAAACATACAGAGTTAAATTAGTGCATTCACATGTATCGAAAATCACACAATGGACACTGACTGGATTGATTGTCATTTATGGATTGTAGAGAGTTTAGTTTCAACTTTGGATTGTGCTTTTTTTTCTTCAGAACTATGCTAAAGATGTGGCACTGTTGCTCCTGTTTGTATGATAATGATTATTAAGGGTGCAGGAAGGTTGACGAAAGAGTTTGTAAACTGATGTGATGCTACCATTAAGCCCATGAGATGCAGGTAACCGAAGAATGTACATATAGCTCTTAATTTTACACTGTCAACAACTTTGACAGGCACTTGCTTATAATTGCGGTATAATTTGAACAAACACAGCACCAGTACTTATCAGTCTGTAAGTGTTGTTTCATTATACAATGTATAAGCACATGAATCCTCATGAAATTGCATGGCCAGGCAAACATCACATGTCCTTGTGCCACAATGTCATACTGAAAAACACAGTTCAGTAAACACTTCTCAGGTTGACAAATAAACATTGGTGTATTATTATAAATAAATGGACTTCTCCCGTTGATCTCCCTGGTATATTCAGGGAGAAAGGTGGCCCTCTATTTCTTTTCTTTTTGGTCCTGTCCACGTTTTTTTATGAAAAGAGGTGTTTGTGCTAATATGAATATGTTTAGTAAATCTATTTAATGGTTTCATCCTTGAAGGGCAACTGGTCCCAATAAGTAACTTTTTTTAAATATTGTCTGCATGAAAAACAAATATTCAGTAAACCTGCATTGAAAATGATACAAACAAGAGGTCCACAGGCCGAATGCTCTGCGACTATATAAATCGCTGGCCATCACCAAAAAATTCTTTTTCCCATTGATGTCAAAGGTACATCCTGCCATTACAAAATCACCTGTTTCGACTTTACAGGACTGCTGACCTATGAAAAATAGGTCAGGGTAACTGATATACAACATATTAGCATTGGACATGATCTGTATATCCAGCCATTAAAAAAATCACCTGTTTCAACTTTACAGGACTGCTGACCTATGAACATATGTCACTGATATTATATAACATATAAGCATTGGATATGATCTGTATATCCTATAAATTTGGCATGTCTAATTCAATCGTTTTTCAGGATACGGAATTTTATATCTTTCAGGACATTTTAACTCTTAATTTCTGTCAAAGTACAGGTAGCACCACTAAGTATCATGTGCAACCAAGATTTTGACTTCCTCCACAATCACCCTAAATTTCATGAAGATCCACAAAGAAATCAAGGATGCTGGACCAGACATAAGATTTCACATTTTGACCTACATGTTACACAATAATGTAGGTGGCGCCACTAACATTAATGTCCAAGTAGATTCTCATATAATAGAGTAAGAAAAACAATAATCCTGGACAAGTTGTAAACTCCATAATCTTTGGATCGTGACGACCCACAAAATAGGTCACCAAGTGCAGTTTTATGTACCATGTACAAATGCAATTTTGATCTAGAGGCTCAATTCTCTTTGCCATCAATGTCCAAGCTACACTGCCATTAAAAAAGCACCTATGTCAACTTTAGTGAACTGGAGACCTAACAAAAATACGGGCAAGGTCACTGATATTATATATAATATTTTAGCATTGAACATGATCTATGTATCCTACAGATTTGGCTCATACAATTATTTTTCGAGATATGGAATTTTACATTTTTCAGCACATTTTGGCTCACAATTTCCGTTAATGTATAGGCAGCGCCACTAACATCATGCTGGAGTGGTCACAAGATTTTCACATTTTGACCCATATATGACATAATACTGTAGGTGGCACCACCAATATCAAATTCAACCTAGATTTTCACACACTTGGTAAGGCCTGAAAGTTCCATGAGGCTACCTTGGAAACTGTGGAATATATCGCATTCAAGAGCAAAAGTTTACAGACAGATGGACGGACATGACTGATCACAAAAGCTCTGCAACCTTTGGTCAGCAGAGCTAACAAGAGGTCCATGGGCCTAATTTTCTGCTGACACATAATTGTATAACCCTCATAAAGAATTCATTTCTTGAAATGCAATATCTCTGTGACCTTAAGAGAGTAGTTCAAGGTCATGCACTTCAAGCAATATCAAACTTACATATGATACACATTTGTAGTATACGTACATTTATAATAGCATTGGCCTTTACTTTCCCAACATATTGAATTTAGTGTCCTTTACTGAAGTGCTTAAGGATCTCAAAATCAAACCAAGGTCACCCAAAATTTTATATTTTTGTAGCTGCATCTCAGTTTATCACCACAAAATTAAATTAACTTATTTTTTAGACCTATCATGCTAGTTTCAATAAATACCACTAGAGGTCCCACCATGTCATGACTTCTGTCTGGTCTACTTGACATCCCTGTAAGGCATGGTAAAGCCTGCCAACTCAAACACCTGTGAAAGTCGAAGACCTGCAATACCCGAACTCTTTTTTTCAGTCCCAAATATTTAACATGTATTTTAACAGGAGAGCAGAATGTTTGACCCTGCAAAACTTGGAACACCTGTCAACCCCGAACCCTGAACACCAAACCTCAACATGAACCTGTGAAAGTCAAACACTCCCATTAAATGAACATTGAAAAATAGCAAAATGGTGCAAAATTCATTGTTTTCATAGTCTTGTGGCTTATTCTTGCTTTTCATGGAACACTATTATTGAACATTACGCTGTTAGGGGTATTAAGGGTTTCTTTGTATGTCATCTTTGCTGCATGCAGGGTTTTTTTAGGTCACTCCTGGTCATCATCTATAAAAAAAGCTAGAGTAATCAAATAAAGTAGAACATCTAGAGAGCAAGCATAGATCTTTTCACTTCAAAGAAAAGTGCACCCTGTGTTGCATTTACACATACTGGTGCGTGGTGTAGCCTGCTCAGTGAACTACAGACTGATCAGGTATGTTCAGCTTTGTAAGGGTCTGACATGAGCATTATTTTAGGATTAACCACTTCTGAGTTTACAAACACAATGTGGAATCATTAACATACACCATATAATCGATGGCATTCTTGACTATGGCCTATCTCCGTTCTGTATCGCCTTCACCCGTTTCGACTGTCCCTCGGCTGTCCACAACTCACAGCATCCGCATGACGGTGTGATGGACTCTTTAAGTTACCTGATCTGTCAGGAAAACTTTATTAAGCCATGGGCAGAGGAGCATGTGCTGATGCCCCTGCTCACCAGATGTTTCTAGTTAGCAGCCGCGCCAACCCAGGGCTCTGTCTCTCCATAACGACCGAGCTACTTGCACTATGGCCACAGATTTTAGTCAGCGATCCTGGCTATTTAATACTGTGCTCTATATTTCATTGTATGTATATATTTTACATGACTTGGTATGTGAATATTCTTCTCTGATTGTGAATGTCACTATGTATTAATCTGTATTGCCCCGATATTCGGGGGTTAATAAAATTATTATTATTATTATTATTATTATTATTATTATTATTATCATTATTATTATTATTATTATTATAACAGTTGCAAACTGTTATAGGTGTTAAAGGATTAACAGATACTCTGAGGTACCTATGCCTGTTGTGACCCAAAGCTGCCTTCATCATTTCCTGAGACAGTTAGCTAACTAGACTGCTGGTTTCTGTACAGGAGTGTAGGGGCATACAGTGCTGACTGCCATTCAGAGAAATTATATCTGGCTTGAAGGATATTTTATGGATATTTTTCATGGTGTAGAATTAGCCCACAAAAATCAATATTACTTATTTATAGATGGGTCACATCTGAAAACAGAAAGCTACTCTTCTTAAAAAAACAGCAAGGAATTTTTTATTAGCGTTTCCCACAGAAAAGTAAACACATTTCACATATCAATTTTAAATGGCAAATACATCTATTATCGCCCACACTCACTCCAAGCATCAATTTTTTGTCATATTATTCCTTGATGATTTCATAATACTGCTGCTCAACGCATTCATCGCCTTTTTCCTTCCAAATTTTCATACTTACCAATTCAAGGCTGTCTATACTTATTGTATCCTTCAAAACAATCTGACTTTTTAATCGATCCTTCTCGCTGGCCGACCGCGCGCGGGTCAAGTGCAAGCCAAAGGCACATGGAACATGAATTGCTATTGGATGAATAGACATACTTCCGTAACTTGCTCCAACCAGAAACTGTGTTGCGTTTGACTTGCTTTCGCTCTCTCAGGACAAGATTGGAAGGTGATCATGGCCGTGTCGCCGTCAGGTGCTGGTGGACCTGCAGACAAGCTGTACGGACAATCACTGTATCGGTCAAGCCAGGTCCGCTTAACGTCGTCATGTTTTTCATTTTGAATATTTCAATGTGGGCCGTGTCATTAGAAAAGAAATTAGGGAACTATCAGTTCTTTGAAGTTTGAGCAAAACATTGTCAGTCATAGCACAGGCGAGAAGCCATGCATTTACCAAAACAAGCGTAGCCCTTGTACTTGGTTGCCTTGGCCATGGGTACATATTCGATCAGGTCACTTGTAGTAGACTGAATATCTACCTAATTCACTTTCTGACGGAAAAATTTGTTTTTTATACAACAATTGCGCATGAAAATTTCGGCATTGAAACACACATTTTGCAGAAAGTTAGGGAAAAGAGTCTTCGTTAAGTTGGTGTTTATCTCTGCTGACCTAACTTGTAGACCCAAGTATCACAGTTTTTCACACTGTCATTCATATGTGTCTGTGATTTACAGATGCATGCGTGTGTATTCCTAAAATAATTAATAAACCTGCTCAACTGCAAGGCTTTGAAGAATCTGTCAGCATCAAAGGCGGAACTCGGAATTGGTGTATGTACAAACACAAAATGGTTGGGATAAAAATGTGATTTTTGTGATATGTTTTGGAATGTATTCAAGTCAAGATAAAATTACCAATGTTTGAATTATATTAACAACTACTTTTTCCCGAAAAGTGATACATAAAGAGGAAAATTTATATATTTTGAAAATGTTTTTGAAGTTAGCAGAAGTCTGTATTTTTGATAATTTAAGCATTTAAAACAAAACTGATCATTTTTTAGAAAATCCTTGATACACTTTTGCCTGCAAGGGTTTAACTCTGATTGTGCCACAACTTTTTTCAAAAACACTGCCCAAGTGCCATATACCATTTTTTTGGTATGTTATGTAATATGGTCTTGGCAGTTGACCAGGGGATACCAAAATACAGGTATATAGCACTACCAGAGTTATAAGTTTGGCAGTTTTTGTTTGATAAAAATCAGAAAATTAGTTTAAGACATACACCCATGTGAAACAGTCATTTTGGTGTGAATACTTATTTCTGTAATCCAGATGTTAAGATTCAGGCATTCTATTGACAACCATGCTAACCTAAGCATGATAAAATGTATTTCGTTCATTTATTCAGATTTACATTGGAGCTGGAACCTTCAAATAAGGACATGTGACATAATATTTATCTACCAAAATAAAAAAATTTATCCAAAACAGGTCGGACATTTACCTTAAGACTGAAGCTTGCTGTAAATAATACAGCCTTAACTACATTAAAACATTTCTAAAATGTTCCTCCATTTTGAAAAAATTAGAAAATATATATATATATATTTTTTTTTTCTTTCTTTTTTTTTTGTTCCATTTTTATGACCAGTGAATCTAAGTGCATGGATAAACCATGAGATTGAGAAATTAGGTTGATTCAGTTTTCCGAATGACAAAAGGTTGTTAAACAGATTAAAAGGGTTCAGCTCCACATGTCTTTTGTGTGAATATAATTAGACTACAGGTTACCCAGTGTCCACCCACCCCACCCAGGCTGCTATGTACTACCCAGTACCAGGCCAAGGGGGAGTTGTTGCCAACATCCACAATGCATTGAGCAGCATACCACCAGATGCTCAGATTGAATTTATTAGGCAGAATGCACATGCTGTCAATGAAAGAGGTCAGTGTACATTACAATGGAATATTTGTATTTGTGTCTTTTTGTCCAGAACCACTTTCTAGTAGTCGTTACCCTATTCCGCAGTCCAAACTCTTTACTCTCCATGAACTAACCTGTCACTGTCTAACCTATATATATGGAATTACTATTGTCCATATTGCACACATTCCTCTGTAGAATTTTGACATACCCTGTAATAGCCCAAAGAAAGGGTCTTCAGCCAGGAACTACTTAGAACATGTATCAGAGCCTGTACCCGTAAATGTGTCTCTGAGTAGGGGCTCCTTGTCTAAGCTAAATATTCAGCAAAGACAACCCACATGATAATGGAAAAATAGGAACATGGCAAATGATGAATTAGCTAAATAAGTGAAGTTTTGCTTATAAATGCAGAGCTTCAATGTGAATGTAGAATACCTATGAAACCAAACACAATTACTAAATAGTGCAGAACAAGTTCAGATATGAATCAAGTGACTTACCCCTGAACTACATGCAGTATGTACCTTTCTAGCTGTATAGGACACATTAGTCCAGCCACTTGCCAGTGTATAACTGAGGTAGAAACAAACTGGGGTTCTATATTCAATCCCAGTGATTACAAAATAAACTGTTACAGCCAGACACCTGTATAAACCTGGGGAATGCCTAACAAGTACTGTAACAATGGACATCCTGTACCAGAAATTAAAAACAAACTCTATGACGACGCCCACTCCTCACTGTGAAAGTCTCCAAGAAATAAAATTCTATTTAGTTGTAAACCCTTAGCTTATGTGTCGAAAGAATGAATCAAATTTGTATTAATTGAGTAAATCCTGCCAATTTCTGGCCAAGTGCTTGGGACAGCCTATGACTGACTCCCGGCCCTGTAATTAATGTTTCAAAAAAAATGACTCAAGTTTGTGACAATTGAGTCAATACTGCCTATTTCTGGCCAAGTGGTCAAGGTAGCCTCTGACTGACTCCCAGCCCTGGTGTGGGACAGCCAAATTGAATAATTTTTGACATAGAGTAAATGTACACTTACATGTTAGCCTAAAATGTCAGAAAGGTAAATATTAAAACATAATGATGCCAAAAGGTAAGTTAAAGTAGCAAAATAGGCAATGTCTTAAATATTTAAAATTATTGAAACCAAATTTTCTAACAATCTCTGGATATTTACAGCAACATTTGTAGAACTATTTGATCAAAATTACATGTTTGAGTCTTCTTGACTCAAGTTTGTTCTAAATAAATTTGGTACTGCATACGAAGTCCTGAAATTTAGAACAAATACAACCAAATCTCAAAACTTGTGACAAAAGTGTATTATATCCAATAGCTTCCGAAATATTACTGTCAGGGAAAGGATAAATGAGTACTTCAAAGTTTGATACTAACAACTGCAGATATTGTGCTCTCACACACAGTCCCAAGCTCCTGCGTTCAGGGCTTTGTGGTACGGTAGTACCACCACCTAGATGTCTGATTAATTACACTTGCTGACCCCCAGCATTGTTTTCACGGCAGTCCTTATTTTATTGGCCTGCCAGGATTCAAATTCTTTTGAATCTAATTCACCTTGACAATAACGTCTTGGTAGAACCGAGATTCTGTGTTACGCAATCACAATAGCGTGTTTTACGTGACAACAGAAAGTTACCCCTCGGCATATAAATCAGACGTAACGTCGGTTAGCCCACAGTTCCTGACGAGTTGTGAAACACAACGAAACCGGTCGAACTTCTCCTACAACTTCTAGCTATTGTGACCCTTGCTCGGTCCTTAGAATATATAACTGCAGATATTGTGTAAGGATGAATACTAGCGGTGTAGCAGTCAGCACACAAACAGGCCGTACCTACCACATCCCCCAAGGAGGTACGTGCCAACACAACAACCTTGTATATCTACTGAATTGTGACATTTGCCACAAACAGTATGTCGGTCATACGTACCGTCAACTGAGAGATAGATTAAGAGAACATTTTTACTACATTAAGAAATGGGACACCAATCAACCCCTGGGCAGACATTTCACCCAACGGGATCATAATGGACTGAATCTCACGGTCCAAATCCTGTGTCACATTCCCACGCCACCACAGTCGAAAAAAAACAAAAAAACCAGAAACACTTCGACTGAAAAAAGAACACTCTTGGATCCATAAGTTGTGCACAATGGAACCTTTCGGTCTGAATGTCATGGGGAAATAGCCACGCTTGCGTCGTATTATACGAAATTTCACAGTTCTGTGCCTACTCCCCACTGACACTGTTTGTGACGTGCTTCCAATACAGAAAAAAACACATTCTGTCCC
Source organism: Hermodice carunculata (assembly GCA_964020975.1). NCBI lineage: Eukaryota > Metazoa > Annelida > Polychaeta > Eunicida > Amphinomidae > Hermodice > Hermodice carunculata. Next base: position 45,971,826 of record OZ026613.1, read on the forward strand.
CATGGATTGCCCAGTAAATAAAATACAGTGGAACAGATCATTCCACTTAATGACTTTATAAAATTTATTAAGAACCATACAATAAATTAAAATAACCTTGGTTAGTGACATCCTTCTCTATGTTAAATATTAACATAGTTCCATGTAGAATTGACAGAAACCTACAGGAATTACCACCAGGGGGACCTACTATCTCCTTGGTTACAGGGTGTTTATAAACACAACCACGTGTATGATATGCGTGGACCAAACTAGACCGACGTCAATATGGCAGTTGGTCCATTTTACGTAACAAAAGCCCTGTTACTTTGGTCCTATTATGTAACAAAACGTCACCAGGATCCGTCACCTCACCAAGGCAAAATAAATGCGGCAGTCTTTGATTAGCCTCTGATGAGCCCAGGTTGTGGTGAAACAGGCAATATAATAATACAAAGACTTTCTGACTATACAAAGGCAGCACAGACGGGCAGTCTCGCCGTCGTGGCACTTGCATAGTTCTCTATAATGGCTACTTCAAAGTTAAACTCATCAATTTTGTGATAGACTTTAGTGCCAAACCTGTCATTTGAGACTCAAATATCCAAATCCAGGAACACATCTCTGAAATCATCTGAATTGTTACCTTCCGGAGGAATATCTTTTGGGTAAATTTCTTTAGCAATTTCATTAAAATTTTGCACAAAACAATTATAGGTAGAAGTTCCATTCCAACTCCAATTCATAGATTTGTGCTGTGAACGCATTCACTGAACACAGACAAAAGTTGTAAAATATTAATATATGCTAATTAGGGGCACTTCAAAAGTTTAAATGTTGAATATCTTTAAAAATATTATAGGTACAGGTGTCATTCCAACTTTGATTTAAAAACAATTGAATGCTGAATATTTATCTTGAAAACTATTATGCCTAGATGTACCATTCTGACTTCACATCCTGGGTTGTCCATTATTAATTTCGTCCAGATCTAAGCACTCAGACGCCACTAAAGCTAGGATCTCTGAAGTGTGTGGCCCTATCAGTGAAGTTGAAATAATGCAAAGGAGGGGCAGCAATAGCAGGCTTGTACGTGTTTATGGTAGACCAAACATCCAAGAGGCCATGACATGTCATCAGCAGTCAATTATATGGACAGTGGTAGCCCTCTTATAAGGCCTCCCTGTAGAAAGACCACCCCCTCTACAAAGGCCAGTCCTCCATGCAGCAAGTATGGCATCTTCATTGTATTTTTCCCCCCAAGAGAGGTCATCCCTCTTATAAGGCCACTTTTCTAGTGCATTTAGGGTAGCCTTACAAGAGGGGGACCACTGTATATATACATCATTAGATTTTTTTTTTGTTTGCTGACACTTGACATTCTTTTTTTATCCAAAGGTCTTTCTGTCTGGCATATATCTTTTTACCAGCAGATTTTTTCATGAAGAGCCTTATTTCATTAGAGTTTTTTTCTTAAATTTCATATTTTCTGTCATGTGGCTTTATCAATTCTGAATTTGAATGTACAAGGCAACATTTTTCCTTTGTATGCACAGACAGATTTGCCTTGAAGCAAATCTTCTTTCCTGGTTGAGCTCTGTTTGCATTGCATTTTATCAGTGCTTTTTGTTGATGTGCCTTGCATATTGACCTATAGTGATTACTACTGACCTAGGTAACAGAGTGTCTATGGGTGGAACATACTGTTAAAAAATGAATCCCAGTACTGAAAATGGAATGTGCTTGTCAGGTAGCAGAAGCACTACCGATAACATGAATTGCCTAATGCTTTCAACTCTAGTCCTTCACCTTTTATGCATTCCTTATCTGAAAATGTTGAGTAGAATCTCTCATCTCTCTCTCTCTCTCTTCTCTCTCTCTCTCTCTCATCTCTCTCTCTCTCTCTCTCTCTCTCGTCTCTCATCTCTCTCTCTCTCTCTCTCTCTCTCTCTCTCTCTCTCTCCTCTCTCTCTCTCCTCTTCTCTCTCTCTCCTCCTCTCCTCTCTCTCCCCTCTCTCTCTCTCTCTCTCTCTCTCTCTCTCTCTCTCTCTCTCCTCTCTCTCTCTCTCTCTCTCACACCCACCCACACACAAACACATACACACCACACACACACACCTATCTATCTATTTTATTACCATGCTCATTGAATAAATGCTTGATTACTTTCCAGGATTTTCATGGGCAGGCCCCGCTGCACAAAGTGGCCCTGAGTGGTGATTCCCAGGTTGTAAAAGTTTTGTTGGAAATGGGGTGCAGACCCCCAATGCCTGTAATTGATTTTCCAAGAAACCCCTTTCCACTTCGCTGCCAAGAGAGGTAACCCACAGGTTGGTACTTGCAAGTTGCACACAAAATGAAACCATGATCTGACTCTTGAGAAGATGTCACTCCATAAAATTGCTCTGCACATTACAGTTATGATTATTGCCCTCTCATACCCTACTAAAACTGACGAAATGAACGATTTTCTTGGCTCCTAAGCACACCGAGCTCATTATTACAATTACCACCCTTCGTTTGCCCGAGTAAGGGTAGTCAAACTGCACAGTCATCCTTGTCATGGACTGATTAAACAGAGCAGGAAGTTGATCATTAGCACCTTGGCCATCAGCAGTGTGTGTGTGCCCTGTTGCACTGTTGTCAGTTATAATGGCAACAAATAGACTAATGAGAATTTAAAGGTCCTCTTGATTGACCCATGTTCAAATTTGACATATGGGTGACTCTTGGGTTGTTTTCACCATATGGTGTGATTTAGAAAAAAATGGATATGAAAATAATACTTTTGATTCATATTTTTATTTTAAGAACTGACTGCGCATTCAATCGTGGCTTTCCGTTCATTTCCAACAAACACAACGCAAGGCACGAAAAGCTTGTGACGTCACAAACGCAACACCGCTGGCTGACAGGGAAGACTCCGACCATGCTAGCGAGCCATGGCTGTCAAGTGTCACTTGGTTTTGCTAAATACAACAATGTTTAGGATAGTTTGGCAAGAAAAAGCTGCTGCTGTGGGCCAAATACGGGTCCCATCGCTGGCACATTACTCATAAAACCAGAATAGTGATTGATTGTTTTTTTTCCCAGTATCTACAAATTAATCTTTAGTATGATTCTGATTTTGAAGCTTGCATAACAGCAAAATATAGGTCTAGTCATTCAACAACTGTTACAATGTATCACATAATTATCAATCTAATGTCACAGTGACAATGCTGGTCTAGGGTATTGTTCCAAAGTAACATTGTAACAAAACTTTAGTGTGTTTAACCATTTTGATTCAATTGACGGAAAAAAATTGTGGAAAACATGGACAAAGAAGGGACTGATCTTGTTTCATACCCAGGTCGAGGGTTGAAACAGTCTATAAACTTGTTAAGTTAGCTGGCCACTGTTATGTGTATATCCAATTACCACTGTATATTGCGAAGGTGTTTAATCCCATACCCAGATAACATTTGTTTGGATAGCTACCACTTTCGTGCCTCATCTATGCAGCTGCCAAGACCAGTGGGCGTCTGGCCTTTCATCTTTTTAGGTCCTGTGCCACTGTTTGTGACAGTCCACGGCTGGCTCCCAATAGTTGGATGTACAAAATTCCAACTCATTGTACCTTTATCAAAAGGAACAAAACGGAGAGCCGGAAACTACTACTGAGTAAAGTCCTGAGAGCTTTCACAAATCGTGTTGCTTTCGTCAGAGGACAGGGTAGAACTCTACCCTGTCCTCTGACGAAGCAACACGATTTGTGAAAGCTCTCAGGACTTTACTCAGTAGTAGTTTCCGGCTCTCCATTTTGTTCCTTTTGAATATGTCTATATCTGACCTGGGAACTATTTTAACGGGAAAACAGGCGGGCCCGTCTAGCAGCACTGACTCCTTCACCCCCAACATCCAACAGCGGCTGAATCTCTTTGTGGGACCCAGTCAATGCAAACCAGGCAGTGGGACACCCCCGCGCCTAGCCGATCCAGTCCCGATATATCCCTGGCCACCACAGCGTCTGCTGACACAGCCATCCAGGCGACAGACACCAATATAGCCAACAGGGACGAAGTTCTACAGCTACATCAACGTCGCTGAACAGACGATAACTAAGAGACCGACCCAACTGGGTCGAAGCTGGCCATTCGGCCAATGACACCCTTTTTACACAAATCCTGGAAGTCATAAATAAGGACCCGTCGCTTGAATCCTCGACCATCTTTCGACACAAAAGGGAACGACACTGGATCTATAAGTTCAATACTTTAGAACCGGAGGGTCTCAACACACTAGGTTGAGGACCATCTCTTGCTCCTCTTCATTGTACCTTTGTTGTGAGGTTACTGCTGGGTAGAAGTTATACTGATATTGAAAGCTATATTCATAAATGCAAACTTATATTTAATCATCCATAGACCATACATGTGGAAAGGGAAAATTAACTGTTCATTTAGACTTTTATATACCTAGGCGTGGGCCGTACTGTTTCCGTGAATGCTAGAATTTGAAACACTATAAGACCTAGCCCATCCTGACACAAATCCCAATTTATTGCATTCATGCTTGTTCTTGTTAAATGGAATCTTGTAATTTTTTGTGGGCAATATCTCATTTGCAACGAGTTATCATTGCCCAGACGGCAAGTTTGGATCTTCTGGCTGTGCCACGGCTGCACTCCATGCAGTACTGATGACGCTAGGGTTCTGGGCATCCCCTAATGTGTGTTAGGCTGAATGATCTTTTACTCTGCTGCTTCAGCTTTTCTTATTAATTCTTCTTCTTCATTGTCATCAGACCACGTACATAAAAAAATCAATTCATATTCTCCAGAATCACTATGCTCTGTTGTATCTGCCATAAATCTTGGCAAACTGAAGGCACTCTGGCTTAGAACACATACACCATGGCCAGTGGGTTGTGTGTGTGACATCAGTAACACTTTCCCACATCGGGCCATGATCGGAGAAAATTCATGCGCTTTCCTGTTGCAAATGTAACGCACTTTTGGAGCTAAAAAAACACTATTCAAAAATAAAATTTAACATTTTGGTTTTGGGAAATCATTTCTAAGGACCCTAAACATCAACTTTCTAATTTGTGGTACAGTGGTACCTGCTATTTAAGACCACCCCTACAGCCAACAAAAAGTGGTCTCATACTGCAGGTGGTCTTAAATTGAAGGTATATTTAACATGTAAATACAGCAGCGGGTGTTGAAAGAGTGGTCTTAAAAAGACATGCGGTCTTAAATTGGAGGTGGTCTTTAGAGCAGGTACCACTGTACTCATTCAATCAGTAGGACCTTTAAGTCTCTTTATCAGTGGTGAAACAGTATCAAAAAGCAGACCAAGTACACAAAGAGTGGAGAAACCCAGGGAGATCAGCCTGTCTAGCAGGAGAACAATTTGTCATGTCACAAATAGCATACAAAAAGACTGAAAATTTTTGAGTTAGTACTGTGGAAAAAAATTACCAAAACTGCTCATGTCTGTAGAATTTATGGCAGGCATATATGTATCATGTACAGTCAATAGTCGATTGAACAGACTTGAAGGGCAACAACCAAAGAGTCTTATATTGATTGCCTGGTAAATTGATTTGTGATAATTAGTGTTTCTAAGTTTTGTGGGGCATAATAGAAGTCTGTTAAATTGAAATGTCCAGCAAGTTGGCGTCTGTTAAATTGACAACAATGTTAACAAGTAAATTTAACAGAAACCAATTTGTTTTAATTTCAATTTGAGTTTATTATGGCACAGAATTCATAATCTAAGATGAAGTAGTGAAATTTCCAGTAAATGGCAAAATATGAAATTCAGAGGCTCTGAATCTTTGATAAATCAGGAGATCTCCTAGGTTTTTTGCCCCCCCCCCCCCCCAATCAATGGAATTTAGCAATTTCTCATTTTTTCAGTGATCCTTGCTGTATTAAGTGAATGGAGTTTTGCCCCTTTTTTCACAATTTGCACCCTCCCACCCCCGCCCATTAAAAAGATAGTTCATTTAATTGTCAGTGGAAGATACTCTTATAGACAATAGCAATTGTTATTAATGTTATTGAAAAGGCCCACACAATGTTTCTCTTATGTTCATATTTTCAAAACACAGTATTTCTAAAACTTACCTGAGTAAGTTGGAATGGCACCTGCTGTAAATGTAGATATTAACCCCAAAGTATAATATATCAACAAAATATAGGCAGACAACAACACTCCCACATATGCAAAAGTTTCATCTTTGTTACAACCTTGTTGACAATATATGAAGTAAATACATAAATACCAACATCTCCTGGGTTTTTTTAATATTATCTCACCTGAACCATAAAGATTGGTTTGGCATTGAATTCAAGAAAAATGCATGTGCATGTCATATTACCCTTACAAAGTTGACAAATGTAATCAAACATACATTTCTGTTCATATTCGTGCAGATTTTACACAAATTGGTTGATCACGGAGCAGACATACATGTCGTCGACCAGGCAGGGCGCAATGCAATACACCATGCAGCACAAGGGGGAAGCATGTATGTACATACAGTAAAACCTGCCTACACCGAACACCCTTGGGACCGGAAAAAAGTGTTCGGTATAGGGAGGTTTGATAACATTGAAAGTATATTTTTGGGGCAGAGAAATGGTGTTCAGTATAGAGAGGTGTTCGGTTAGAGAGGATTTACTGTATATGTAACTCTTTCCCAGTTTGCCGCCACAATACATGTATATTCGTTTTTTTTCATGAATTATTTTCCTGGTTCCAGATTACAATTTCCATGAAAAGATCTTTTACTGTAAAGTACCAGCATGCCAGGTGTCATCAAAGTTCTTTCAGCAGAAAAAATGGTCCAGGTGTATGACTTTCCTCTGTGCATTCTGCATGAAAGTGCCACACCATCAAGAGCTGTTGAGTCATTAACTCATTCCATACCAGTCCCTGATATTTACGTATATTTACCTAGATTTAAGATGACAATTACATAAATAAATTCTTCATGAAAAGAGCTTTCGTTCAAGTACCAACATGCTTATCGTCTCAGGTCAGTGCCAGAACCACTGACTGAGGCCTGTGACCATAGTAAGGAATGAGTTAAAGCCAGCACTTCAATGGTTAAAATTTATGTACATGTTCTACATGTAAAATTAACCTGCTTCATTTTGATTCCCCCTTACAAGTGGGGAGACCATTTTTTTTTTTTTTTTTTTTTAAGGTTGCATTGTAAGTGAACAGCATCTGATTGCTATCAGTAAATTTGATGCATGTAATTCTTGCTGGTATTGGCAGTGTACATGAATAACCAAAAATTTGGGCTACATGTACATGTGTATCAGAATTTTCATGAGGCGGAAATAATCAGTGTGATTAGATTAATGGGCCTTCATAACCAGGCGTAACCGTTTACATTTGTAGTCGTACGTGTGGGGTATTTTCAAGCAGGGCTTGGTCAAGGTGGTTGAAAGACATGTATGATTAATTTTGTTTCTTTCACTGAAGATATGGCTTGCATTACTTGTCGGAGGTTTGTGGTCTTCCCACGCACACAGTGGATCACACCCTGGTGTCACCTCTTCATATGATTTGTGCACACGGACATGTCAATGCTCTCAAATACATACTCAAAAATGAGGTGAGTTTTATATGTTATATTCCATGAAAAATGCAACAAGATCGAGGTAGAATCAAATGTTGAAGCTGCGTAGCCGTAGAAAGAGACATACAAAAGAGACTCACCTCGTGAAAAGTTCAAGCGGAGACACTTTGTCATTGAAAAAAAAATGGCATTCAATTGGAAACTTCATTATTGAACCATATCCCTGAAATTTCATGATTAGTTCAAAATCTTCTGGTGAGAACTTGTAATATATTTGATATTTTTTAGTGGTATTACATGATGTTTCCCTTCTTCAGCTTGGCCCATACTGCTTGTTTTGATTATCACCGCTAGATAGCAGTTTGGATCCAGAAACAAAGTGGGACATTTAACCAGTTAAAAGCATGCACAAAAATTCTAAAACCTAGGAGTGTCAAAAAAAAAATCAATTTAAAAAGAGAAGAAAAAAATCAGTGCAACACATGTTTTGTATTACTTGTGTGTGATATAAATGTCAGGTATATATTCGTATACGTGCATATTTGTAAATTCTGGACCCATCTGCCAATAAGAGCTGATTGAAAATACCTCAGCACAGCATTTACACCAATCTTAGCCCAGGTGTGTTTGTATTTGAATGAAAGCTTTAAAAAAAGAAAAAAAAAAGACAAATTGGAAAATATTAAATATCTGTCTTTATTTAGGGTAAACATACTGGAAAATTAGAGGCCATTAGTGGTACAGAATGCAGTGGAATTTTACTACTTAATTACCTTACTACGTATTCTTAAGGGTTAATACTTTTTAGTGGCGATAACCCAAACACCTCCGTTTTGACCAGTGTGGACCTCATGAAAAAAATCATGTGCACTGTCCAGGAAAATTAGCTCTGGACTGTGGAGTCTGAGCACAGTATCAAAACAAAAAAGTTGCAAAATGTGGACAAATGTTGATAAGTTCAAAATTATTGAGCATGGCTTGGTCATTTTATCAGACATGTGTCCTGTGAAAGATCATGTGGCCTTCATAGCATGATAAACCTATTTCATTCAACTTGACAGACTTCATGGGTAGCAGCTTGTATGTACAGATCTAGAATGTGCAAAAGTTATCAGGGTTTATGCTGGAAATCATTAGAAATGAAAAGTATAGAAGGTGGCCTCTCCTGGGGGGGGGGGGGGGGTCTTATCATAGGGGGAACACTGTATGTATAACCTTTGTGTAAGTGTGGTTGGTTTTTTGATTAAGATACTGAAGGTGTGCATTAATTTACTCCAGAGATCTGTGATCTCCCATCAGGACTGTGGAGGTAACAATGCCTTGCATGTTGCTGCCAAGATGGGGTACGGCTGGTCATGTTGGAAACTCTTGGAGCTTGGAGGCCTGGACTTGCTGCGTGTCACCAATAAAGATGGCTTCACTCCCCTCAACTTGGCTCAACAGGGTACAGCCTTCAAGTAAGATTATCCATGTACAGCCATGTTCACAGATAGGCTCTCTGTCGGAGAGAAGATTCTGGCTTTGGCAAACATTCATTCATTCATTCATTGGTTCATCCACATGCTGACTCAACATTTAAATTGCAGCAGCAGGTACCATGGTTTACCATGTGTATTTACTGTAGCATTACCAAAGTGAATATGGAAATGAAGTGCAATCTCAACATATTCTGGATTTTTGCTGGACATTCTGGAAGCATGTGTGGACACCAATGTGCCATTTCAGATGTACATCGTATTGTTGTACCACAGCAAGTGAATCAGTGGTATGCTGTTACATTCACATTGGTCAAATGCACAGAGATGTGGTGATATATGTATATATATATATATATATATATATATATATATATATATATATATATATATATATATATATATATATATATATATATATATATATATATATATATATATATATATATATATATATGATCATGATCACTTATGGCTTTAGTTGAAGAAAAGCACATAGATCATTTTCAATAATTGATAAGAATACATATCACTCTAATTTTTCATTTACCAGTCAGCACAGGTGCATTTTCTTGCAGGTATATTTTTACTGTTTCTCCATGGTCCTTGTGTAAGATATTCATACAAATGTTGATAAGAACACATAAAATGAAAGTTTCCCCTTGCCAATTACTATATTTTTTATGAAACAGAATGAGTTGGAATTGTTATAGCATTTTTGTGAAGAAAATTGCCTTTGCAATACGCAATATATACTTTATTCACTATTTTATCTCGGGGATTTGCCTCTTATTTAGTGGCCGCTCTCATCAAGCATTGCTTCTTTCTGTCACAGTTTGACCACCCGGGTCTGTGACATCACTGAAGGGAGCTTCTTCACCAACTCTGATTGTTAACATTGACTCGTAGCAGTGAATGTCAGTGTGCTCATGTCTTACTGGATTAAAATGGGGATGCAAGCAGGAAACTGTGGCTAGCTAAATTTCGCTGTTGTACATGTTTTTTAATGAACCGGATCACTTGCGGTTCAGCTTTGCGATGGAATAAAGCATGATCCAAAGTTCATAACCGTGATGGAAGATGTACAGACTGTACTGGGACAAGACACACCTTTAACTGCATAGATCTACTTTGAAGAATCATCTTCAAAATATGTTCATGAGAATGGCTACTGCATGAACTTTTTCTTTTTATTTGATAACTAAATGCACTTAGCAGCACGCGGTGAATTGCAGCTGCCCTGACTATTTTTATTTGTGTTATTGGTCTGTTAGAATACTATCATTTTGCAATGGAAATTCATACAATTTTCGTGTACATGTGTATGCACATGTAAAAATACAACTAACCCTTTCCCCCTCAAAACAGCCAAAACTGGCTGGTGGTCAAGCATCATCTGTTTCAATGGTTTTGACCAATTTCAACTGTAGTGAAAAACACTTTGAACGAGAATTATAGACTGAGACCTATAGAGATAACACAGCCAAGGAAAGCTGTTGACTCAGTCTGAATTCAGTGGGGAAGGGTTGAACTACCCAGGTTGTCAGCCCTGGTCTTCATACCACCTGAGTTGTGACTAGATTCGTGGTATTACCCACAGTGAAGGCATGGGCAAAGTGCATTACACAAACGTAGCATGGTGCCTGGGACTGACAATGCAGGTGGTTTTATTTTTATTCTGTACTTGGAAAAGAGTAAGGAAACAATTTTTTCAGCAGTGCTCATATAAAAACAAACTCATGCTCATGAAAATAAGTTTTGCTGAAGAGCAAAACGCAGACCTACATGTACATTTGGAGTGGGATTTTTTTTTGTTGACAACAGCCAAAGTAATTTGATCACAGAAACAAAACAAGCAGAAACATAACAACATTAATGTTGGATTACAGGAACTAAAGTGTGCAATCTAGCATAAAATCATAGCTCATCCACTTGATAAATTAACTTGCTAGCAAATAGTTGCGTCTTGTTGATTGTATGACATACTTGCTGACAATGTCCATTGAAAAGCATACCAAAGAAGATGCCAGAACCAGGGGAGTGTGAAGCTGTAGTTAAAGCGGCCTGCGAGTGACTTAGAGTTGCAGTGTAGTGCCAGTGTCTCCATTAACCCCCAGATGGGGCTATATTACCCTTTCAAAACCTCAAATACCCTCTGAGAAAATTCTAAAGGCTCACAAGTCTTGTTTATTTACATGTAAAATTGGTAAAAATCTAGTCTTCTCCCCTGAATTTCCCTTCTCGTGACCCCCTGAAAAAATTCCTTACGGAAACACTGAGTATCACAACTATCCAGGTACAAGTGTATGGATTTAACATCCTATCAGAAACAACTACCAAAGCACGATCCTACCTGACCATGTAGTTTGTATTTTGGTCATTTATAATTCAGTACAGGTACACGTACAAAACATTTCATGGTCACCATTACTATGAATGGTACATCATCCAAATTGTGTTTGTATTATGACTTTGCAGTGCAGTCAATCCATACAAAATGCTTGATGAACATAATGGATATTAGATAACTTGCTGCAGTGAAGGGTGGATTATGATGCATATCATTACTTGATAAACTGAGAATTAAAGTGCAAAAGTACTACCCAAGTCATGAAGTGAAGCTTACGCACAATTTGCTGTTAATTTGGGACACCTTTGTGTCTGGCAAAGGTGTAAACAACAGTTAGAGACCATACAAACATGTACCAAACTTGGCTTGCTGTTAAAACTGTGCACCAATTGGTAGTCATGCTCAACAAAAGAATTCATTACCACTGATTCTAGATTGAGAGGCCTGAATGTTTATGTGCATCACAGCAAATATGTGCATCTGAGTGACTGTCACTGTGAGCTAAAACAGTTAGTCTAAGATAGATAAATTGAAACTGATAAGGCTGAGGCTTGAGACTTTTTACAAATTTGGTCTTTTTTGGATGAGTCCTGATGCTCCAGTTGCCTGCTAACAGGGCACAGGACCATCTTTAGTCTTCTTGTGAAATTTGGGCCTCATCTTGACCCTTTTTAAACAAATATTGGTGAAAATATGAAAATCATGCCCACCCTAATATTGTTCAACATGCATCTGAGAAACTAATGTGTAATTTGGGTGGCCTTGTATTTTTTTTTTGGACAGATACAAGGATATTGTGGCCATGTTGTCTTACTACACTCACATCAAGAGAAGAAATGGTTCAGTGCAGGGCCCTGTATTGGGTTGGTACTGGCACCTGTTTATGCCTGCCCTGGTTTATCCTCTTATCGTGCTATTTGCACAGCTCTTCCGAATGACGGGCGTTGTCACCACAGTGGGCATGGGTGTGTTTCTGGCCGTCCTGGCCCAACATCAACACAGGATAAATCACATAAGTGGGTGAGAATAAGATGTGTTATTTTGTAACCTTTGTCACGAGTGTTTTTGTGTTGCATTGCTAAAGCCAGTGCCAATTGCCATTGTTCACAGTCTCATTGACCTTGGCATGAGTATTGTCTGCTTGGATCACTTATTACACCAGTCTCGATGGGTGTGGTCTGGGTAAAATTATATGAAGATACCTGATACATGTCATGATATGTAACTGTCCATCAGTCACTAGTCACGCTCACAGTAAAATACAAGGAATCAAAATGTAATAGTTTTCAGTATAAATATGCTTGACCATGAAACTAAAATTGGTGGATAATACAGGTCAAAAAGCAAATGCAATTGAGTCACAATGTGGCACACCTGAATCCACGACCTGTGACAGCATTGTTTGCAAATAGCTTACAGACCAGGCAAGTTGTCAGTGACCAAACTGTGAACATAAAAAAAAGGCTTTTTCAAGAAGTCAAGTTTCAATGCTATGCACATCTTTCTTGGAAAGAAAAAAAAATTGCCTCCACCTGTTTACGAACTGGTATGGAAAGCTTCACAGTTATATTATTATTATAGACAAAATAATTTGCTAGTTGCTACGTTTTACTACATGCACTTCAACATTTGTGACCTTCAGTCTGTTGCAATGTTTCACAAAGCAATTAAAACAAAATAGGATGTGTCAAAATACATAAATTTGAAAATAAACACCCGGCTGAGGTTATCTGGTACAAATATTCAGGCTCCAGTCCACTGGTCATGTAGAACAGCTGTGGAGTTCTTCCAATGCTTGAATTTGGGCTCAAGAAATGTGAACACACCTCCTGGAATATTAACCCTTTCCCGCTGGTAATGGGACTGAGTCAACAGCTTTCCTTGGTATAGGTTAGTGCTCAACCCATGCCAAGGAAAGCTGTTGACCTGGGGCATGAGATGTTGATAAGTTTTATCTGCAATTCTATGTCAAATTGTTTTTTAGTACTGTTGAAATTAGTTGAATACTGTGAAGCAGACGATATTTGACCAGCAGCTGGTTTTAGCCAGTCTAAAAGGGAAAGGGTTAAAAGTGAAAGGCTTCATGAGGAGCGTGGCAAACACATTTTTTTTTTATTTCTTGGGTACCGGTATGAAGTTTCACAGATTTGTTGTTTTACATGCTTTGTGAGTATAAAAGTTCACAAATTTGCAATTACGTACAGGTGTACAAAGTCATGTAACATGCACATATGTAGGGAATCTGTGAAATGTTTAAATTCATCTGGAGTCCTGATACATTTACAAAAATACTCTGCTTGCATCAAGTGTTTCCCCCCCCCCCCCCTGAAGTTAGTTGCATTCCTGCTTCATCCCTGCTCCTGTCACAAGAGCTACATAAAAACATCTTTTTATCCCATGTATGTGTAGTCCAGAGTAACCACGGACGGGCCGTTCTGCACCGTGTAGAATTTATTGCCGATCCACACACCCGTGTAGAACGGTCGCGTGCATGCCCTACTTTCGCGCTGACCACTTTTTCATGCGTGCGCACCTAGGATGTTGATTTATCGTCTGCTGCGGTATTCGTCGTGGATTGCTTTTTCGACACAACTCTATCATTTTTTAATGTGAAATGGTGGAGAATACTCTGGACTACACATACATGGGATAGAAATGAAACAACACTCTTGCAATTACCTGGCCATAAATTCTGCATGATACTCGCGTACCCGTGGAGCAGAAGGATACACTCGATGGCCCGCCTGCAGCGGGCTGCATCACGTGTATCATTCCGTTCCACGGGTACACTCGTGCCATGCTGAATTTACAGCCAGGCACTCACACTCGTGTAGTTTTATTATTGTACTGTATAATCTGAGCAGCATGTTCAGTTGAAGACTGTTCTTCCTCAGGGTCCAGTAGGCAGATCCTGAATGGAACTTATACTTTGAAACATGGAATTCATTGTTTAGCCCATCAGGGCTCCAAGTTAGAGATATATATTTGGAGCCACTGACTGCCAAGTCTGTGAATAAACAATAAACATGGTTAGTTTTTGGTGGCCAAGTACTGAAGAACTTTGAAATTATTTTGAAAATTGTGAGGCATTTGTCTCTCGAAATGTGAAAATTTAGTTGCTGGTAGGCAAATCTTTATGGGCATCTGGCTGCCTGTGGGCTGCAAAATAAAGCCTTGCCCATGGGCGTCTGTCTTAATCCCTGGTATCAATTATCAAATGACAGTGAATTTGACTATCAATGGAGTCAACAGACTGGACACGTCAGGCTTCAGTGGTACATAAAAAAACATGAGAAGGTACAGAGCTGTCCCCTTGTGTGTAGACCTTGTCTGTCACTAATACTCTACAATAGTCTGTGACATGACAAACAGACTGATCTAGTCAAAACACCTTGTTTTATGCCCAGACTGCATACCCAGCTGACATCTGACTGTTCATTTCACTACAAAGCGGTCCCCCTCTTATAAGGTCACCCCGAGTGTGCCAGAAACATGACCTTATAAGAGGAAAGGCCTCTCTGGAGGGGGCGATTAATGTGAAAATTCCATATGCATGCTGCGTAGAGAATTGCCTGCTAAACATCCGTTCTTGGCGGTCTACTACCCCCCGGCGAACTGGGGGCCAACATAGTGTATCGCCCCAAGAAAGTCTGCTTAGGAGGCAACATAGAGAAGGGGCCTCTGTAAAGGGGGGTTGCCTCTTGTCAGTGGGGCCTCGTAAAAGAGGAACCACTGTCCTGGTGAACAAAGGAACTTGTTTTTTGTTTTTGTTTTTGTTTTTGTTTTTTTTTTTTACTTTTTGCTCAGCTGTTAGTATCATCGGCTAAAATGCATGCATTTGACTCATGCAAAAAGTGGCAGTATGCACTTTAATTTGGGAACATATACTGCCATGTTGATTTGTACACTCCAATATCATGCTATACCTATCAGTCATAAACTATTACTTGGTGTACTTGTCTGTATTTTGACATATATGTTTATCCAATGCATGTACAGCACTATCCTCATTGCTGTCCCCCGTTATGTGGCATTGGGGGAAATAGAGTCAGCGAGGATAGGGGCTGCATCCGTCCATCCATCTTGTCGACGTTACTGCAATGTCTCAAATAAAAAATCTCCCTAGCTGTACCAAATTTTTGTCACAGAAGGATCTTATAATGGACCAGGTTACTATTGAAAACCAGCTACTTCTGATTATTTTTAAACTTTTTATGTCACTTAATGTATTTATTTGAAGGCCGTCTGAGTGACGTCAACCTGCACTACATTACCACATTATTGCAAAAGATATTGACCACAGCTTTACTAAATTTTTATCAGAGGTTTCAGATTTGCACATTGTAGTGGGCCACATTCCTATTGAAAACCAGCATCCTCTTATTATTTTTAAACTTGTTATGAAACTTTTGAAGTATTTAGTTGATGTCCGTCTGAGTGACTCACAGTACAGTGGTCTCTGTCACCAGAACTTGCCCCACAAACACATCCAAAACTGCTCTTTCATTTCATAGACAACAATAAGGAAATTGCATGTAAAGTATTCTACTGTGAAGTCTCAAAAAAAGAAAAAATCCAGAATTGAGACTTTTTATGTCACTTAATGTATTTATTTGAAGGACGTCTGAGTGATGTCAACCCGCATGATGTTACCACATTATTGCAAAAGATATTGACCACAGCTTTACCAAATTTTTATCGGAGGTGTCAGATTTTTTGATTATCATTACTGTTGAAATTAGTTGAAAACACTGAATCAGACGACATTTGACCATCAGCCGATTTTGGCCGGTTTGAGGGGGAAAGGGTTAATGTAAATATGAGAATTGAACTTCCTTTCTGTTGCATTCACCAGCATTTGTTTTCATTTTTTGACAGGCGGTTTTTTCCATGACATTCCATGTCCTGAAAATGGAAACACTTGGTGATGAATGCAATAGAAAGGAAGTCCAGTTCTTAATTAAGTGCATATGTATGTGAGACTACCTTGACATTGTGGTGAGGTAGAATTCTGGTTACTGATGAAAGTGTGAAAAAATAAAATAGCTGAAGAAAGTAGTGTTGTAGTGCAATAGTATAATGGGTGATAAAGACACATTTTTGGCTGTAAATTTGGTGTTCATATGCACATTGAAAACAATTGAAAGCCATTGAACCCATAGTTACCCCAGGAAAATTGTTGAAAATTTGTTTGCAGCTGTAGTAAATATTTTGTTTGCACAAATTTTCCTATTTCCAGTCTTCTATTGGTGCCACAATTGCGTAAAAAGAAAAAAAAAAAGAAAAAAAATGCTAAAGTGTATGACCACTGTAAATTGGTTTTGATGATGTCAAAAGGATTCACATACTTTTAATTTAATTATCATGTAGCTGATGGAACTTTTCAAGAGAATAGAAAGTATGCTAGTCATACATACATACATACATACGTACATACATACATACATACATACATACACACACACATACACACACACATACATACACACACACACATACATACACACATACAAATACACACACATACATACATATATATGTCATTACAGTACATGTACATGCACCGTAGTTTTGCTTTGTCGATATGCACACAGTCCTGCAAGTTGAGAGGAGACAAGTGGGGCAGATGAGCCTAAATATTCTGTTCCTAAAATAGATATTTGATGAACTGACAGGAATCAGTCACTCATCATTGGATGGGTGTTTTTGTGTTCTATAAGAATGGCATATATACCCTAGAACTGCTGAATTGTTTTTTTATCCTGCTTTTTGGACCGTATAAACATGGGCCCCGCAGCACTAGCGTTAAATGTATTGAATGCATGTACATTATTAATACAATGTTAACAGAAATAGATGCCTCATGCTTCACAGTACTTAAATTCCCACAGAGGCAGAAATTAGTTATTCTACATTATATATGTGCAGAAGAATTTTATTTGTATGTACATCTTCAAGTTATAAGGAGTGGATGGTATCAGGTGATATGACTAAAGGTGTTAGATTATAACTGTCAAAGCAATTTATGAACAACACAAAAGATGCCAACACAAAGGGACATCGGAGTGAAGAGGATGTGTAAGCAATTGGTAACAAAACCATTCTTCATTTACAAACTCAGATCCAAGGTCCATGGACTTGTTTGAGAGTGACTTCAGGTTTTTTGCATATCCTCTCTGTTTTCAGGTGGCCGAATCCTGTGTGGATGGGAACATTTGCCGCTGGGCTGTTCCATACATTGGCATGCTACGTTGTCAGCATATTACCAAGTATCCTTTCATGCTGATGATCCCTCCGCAATCACCCAAAAGTGCCCAGATATAACTTGGCATCTGCCTTAACATTTTTTAATTAAATTTGTCATCACCAGAAAAAAAAAATTTGATGAGATTTGTGTGAAAAATCTTTCATGATGGTACCCTAGATCAATAGCTTTCCTTGACATGGGTTGGGCACACTGTGCCCAACCCACGTCAAGGAAAGCTATTGACTCAGTCGTACTCTGACTAGGAATATGTTAAGGCGTTGGTCTCAGGTGTTGCATGGTCTGGTGAGTCATGCTCCACCTGCCCTTATGGCAGCTTTCAGATGACCTGCCATACAGTGCAAAAAATAAAATTTGACCCAAGACTAGACAAAGTGGAATTTAGAGGAAAGTCTTCATATCTTGAGAGTGTGGTAAACTCAAAAACTCAGTGATGCTTTTAAAACTTGACTGTCACTTTTCTTTCTTACCACTTATATAAAAACCCACCAGTACTTTGGGACCTGTATCCACTGTCGGGGCAACCTTCTCCCTAAGCGCCAGCTTTCACCCAACAGGGGGGCTTGGCAGGTCCGGCTAGTGGTGCCACTTAATTATTAGCCTCGGGGCGACTTCAGTGTCTGAAAAAAAAATCCTAATCTGGGGCCTACTGCTGCCTACAACTGCTAACTGTTTGGCGTTGTATATCCAATTTCTGGTAATGCTCACTCTGGGAAAGTCCCATTATACATTGTACATTACATTCATTCGACAAATTAACCTTTCCTTAACACTAACCCCACATACATTTTGGATACTACCTCTTCAAAATATTGAATCGGGACTAACCCATAATGGCTGCCATTTTGAAAATTATGGACTCTGCACCCAATGGTTTGTAATAAATGAGGTTAGAATTGGGACAATCTGGGGGAGGGGTTGTAATATGTGCAACGAAAAGTATATATTTTGCATATGTTTCAGAGCATCAATAGTGATATAATATATGCTGTGGCCACAATTCACTTTGATATCCAAATCAAATGTTTTTTTGTGCAGAATTGCGCAATGTTCAATATAGTGTTAACCACATGCCGATTGGTTCAAGGTCTATCGTGTCGCATTTGGATTTGTAACTAATGATGAAAACTGCTTCAGACACAACCGAGCAGGCAGCTTCAAGTTAAGATAGTAAGTCATGTTTTAAAAGTACTTTAACAACCATTTGCCCTGCTAACTCAGATAATGGACACCTGGAACCTAGCGAAATATTACGATAACAATAATGTAACAAGTGGGCTATGGCCTTTGCTGTTTCCCCAGACCAAGTTAACACTCCAGACAAGTTGAAAAAAAAATAAAATGCTGTGTTTGAGTTGACTTTACTGCAAAATAACAGCACATGATGGCCACTTTCTTGATAAAGTCTTGCAACCGGGGCTATGGCTATGCTGTTTCACCGAACACCGTGGCTATGCAGCTATGTTCTTTGCCCGGCTCAAGGTAACCCTCCACTGCAGACAAGTTGAAATTAACTACTGTGTTTGAGCTGACATTACTGCAAAATAACGGCACACGGTGGCCACTTTCTCTATAAAATCTTCAAGCCAGGGTCAATTGATTTTGATCAGGGAAAGGCGGCTTCAAACTTTTTTTTTATGTTTCATAAAAATTGCTTACGGTCGGGCCTCCCGGGCGTTTTCAATGGGGTCGGTTGGTTATTAGAAACACACATATATATATTTATTTTTGTTAGGCCTGGGGTAACTTGGACATTTGTCAAAACATGACAATTATGTGTAAAATGTATGTTTTTTCCCCTTTTACACATTACCTCCTTTGATGTCAGTTGAATTTGTTACCTGGGCACAGCCGAAGGCACTTGTAGTCTTTAAAAAGCCACCATAGATCCCAAGTGGAAATGTGTTCCAAGTTCCATGCCAATCTTGCAAATCAATTTTGCTGGAATTTATGGGAGAAGTCGCAAGTGGAAATATTATGTGTATTTAAATGAATATACAACCTAGTCACAAAACATGTTGCATGTGAGAGTTATGTGTTCCCCCATTGTATTGTATGATTAAACCTAAAATAAACTGGTAACTTTCAAATTTGCATCTTGGGTAACAGAAACATGTGAGCATCTTAGCTGTATACCTTGATTACCAATGACAATTATGGAGTTTCTATGTGCAGCAAATTTTGACTTATTAAGTTTGAAAGTACATAATTACAGTGGTATCAACCTGTACAGGGTAGGCAAAGGAATTTCCTATTCTAACACTTGTGTAGTACAGTATCCTGATTCCTCAGAAAGCAGGCTTTATTTGGGGCAACAACAAGGCTTGTTTACAGACACTGTGGCTTTTGTTCTTGACCTGGCATGACCTCCTAGTGCTGCCTAATGAATTGTGGGAAATTTGGAAGGGGGGAAGGTAGTTAAAATCTACTGGCACATGATCTGTGGGGGTGGTCCATGGTGGACACCGCAGACAACTCAATTTATTGATTGAAGAATGGACCCTTGACTACAACAGATGTGTACGGGGACCACCCGGTGCCAGTAGGTCTGGCATTTGTTTTGGTCGGCCCAGTCCTCTTCATGTACTACACACTTCTTACCAGGGATCCAGGTTAGTAGTTAAACAGAGGGTTTTACAGTGTACTTGGTGGAAGGGGAGGGGTCATTAAACAGGTAACAGTTGGGTTGCAAGAGAGCTGATCACACCAAGTCACGAGTTGTTGTCACCTGCTGGCTGATCATGATTTACGTTTATTGAAACCCATGTACAAACCGCAGAAACCTTCAAGTTACAGCAGAGATGTTTGACAGGGGGGAACAAGTTTGAATTTCCTTTTAAAATACCCGGCCCATTCTGAATGGTAGTGCAGTTTTGAGTACACTATTTTTGCATCTGTTTTTATATCTACACCCACAAAACAGTATATGTTCTATTTTGTACAGGTTACTCAGATATTAACGTAAGTTTGAAGATTGAATTTTAAAAGTTAAGTGACATTGGGGTCAAAGGGTCTTATTCGAGTTTAAAACAAGCACGATAAAACTGTTACTGATAGAAGCTTGAAAATTTGTGAAGTGACATTTGATTCTTCACTATAACGTGATGAAATTTTTTGGTTTTCATAAACAAGAGTTTGCAATATGAACAATTTAAATGTTTGTAAGTGATCTTGCATCTTTCATCCTATTTTCTGCTACAAAAGTCATTGGAAGAAAAAAAGTATTGCCAAGAAAAAAAGTGTACCCAAGTTAGACCCTTATAAGTTTATTCCCATTGATTCAAACATGGCCCAGCCATTTTGTTGGCTGTATGTCTGGCATGTGGCACATGCGTAAGTCATTATTTTAATATTGTATCAGTGAACATTTTAATCTTATGAGGCCCCTGTTGGCCCCTGGAATTGAATAGCAGGTGCTGCTGCAGTGGGATTAGAATATGTCCTTGTTATTTAAGCCTTTCAGTGCTAAATTTTGGACTGAGTCAACAGTTTTTCTCAGCGGGCAATGCGTGCTGCGAAAAACTGTTGACCTGGGATATTCTCTCCGGAACTATAGGCATACTGGTACTTGAATGAAAGGTCTTTTTATGAGGAACATGAATCTGGGATCCTAATGATGATTCAGACTTGTCTGACTAATGTAGATCGACTTTAGATGTGATTGGCACTGAAAGAGTTATTTGTTTTGTACTTGATTTAGGCGTACAAATCCATTCTGCTGAGGATGAGGACACTGATAAACCATACACTATACAAGATGTTGCCAGTGGCAAGCTAACACTACAAGCATTTTGTACTCTGTGTGAGGTAAGGTAGCCGTGCACATACTGGGACACTTCTGTTCCTTATCCTTTCAGTGTCACCACAGTCCATTCAGTTGGTGACCACATCTACACCACAAAATTCAGCTCAAAGCAACTTGTCTTCCTCAGGCGACAAGTTATTGTCCCCACCAAGCAACTGTCCTCATAATATGTCTTCTTGCTGTCACATTTGTTCGCTCTGATTAGCAGGTATGAAACTTTTTTTTGTGACAAATGTTCTATTTGACTCGTAAAATGAAACAGCTTTAGATGAATTCAATCAATTTAAAAGTGTTATAGTTTTGGTATTCATGAATTTCCCTTTTCAGTCATTAATGCAGTATCTATAATTTAATGTTGGTTGCAGAAAAACAGCTACTGGTTAATGTAATTAATTAATTATCTATCAGATATCATCTGCATAAGTACAAGAAATAATTTTAAAAAGGAGGTAAATAATTACACTACATATTTTTGTCCACTTTTCCCTGCCCAGAGATTTGCCTGTTCTGGCAGATGGACCTACATGTATAGTATACCTGTTTGTTGACCTGGAAGACACAAGTAAATGGAGAAAATTCTGATTTTTATCGGTGATTTGCTGACACATATGTAAAAGGGTTTTTGCTTGTGTCCCACGCATCATAAACATTTAGTGCTAAGACAAAAAATTTCACAATTACACACATGTACCTCTTGACAGCGTACATGTAGCTTTGGACAGCATTTGGGTGATGTAGACTCAGTTTTCTATTTAATGGGTTATTTTGAAGTTTCCTTTGCTGAATAATGATTACCAATGAACTGTTTAGTTGGGACTTAAAAAGTGCTCTTGATTTGGCACTGCTAAAGGTCATGGGCTATGCATTTGGCCCTGACTCAACTTTCAAGGTTAGGGAATTGCTTGCTAATAGGAACCATTGGGTTTCAGACATTTGAAATTTTCTGCGAGAGTATTTTAGCTCGTCACACAGGGTTCCTTCGGGGATTGTATACAAATGCAGTAGTCCCTCTTTTTGGAGACCACCTGCCTTTTCTAACCATTTTTCACTGTGCAAAAGCACTTTCTAATGATAATTTACCTCTTTTGGGAGACCACTCGCAGAAGCTAACCAGTAACCACCCAAAATGACCCCCAAAAGATGACTCATCTATCTAGAAGATGCACGTTTCAGATAAGCAGTACCCACTTATTTTGTACAAGATTGGTAAGATAAATTGTCAAAACCAGATTACAAATTCAAACTGTGTTTACCATGTTTACATTACCAATAAATGAGTAGCTACATTACTGCAAGATGGCATGGGGTCCAATCAATATACAGTTGTATATCAATAATGTTTGAATCTAAATTATCGATGGAAATTGAAAGTAGTGGTTAGTTATTAGGCAGGTGGCGCAAGAGTCAAACTTACTTTGGGCCACCAGCTGTTTTATACGAGATTACATTGTACAGGTGTACATGTCTTGAAGTGTGCAGCTGACTGCTTCAAAGTTGACCAGAGCATCACATATATATACATACACTGTTCATGTGGACACCAGGACACACACATTTCAGGATCATCAGCCAGA
Organism: Hermodice carunculata; assembly: GCA_964020975.1. Classification (NCBI taxonomy): domain Eukaryota; kingdom Metazoa; phylum Annelida; class Polychaeta; order Eunicida; family Amphinomidae; genus Hermodice; species Hermodice carunculata. Next base: position 45,994,855 of record OZ026613.1, read on the forward strand.
GCAGGGTATACTCATATTTTTTACCAAATTTCCACTTTTTTTTCCAGATTGTTCCGCCTAAGCGTACCAAGCATTGCAAGCTGTGTGAACAGTGCTTTGTAGACATGGATCACCACTGCCTCTTTCTCTATCGCTGCATTGCCAGACACAATCATCGGCTCTTCATCGTCTTCATTGCCATAGTCATGGTGTCCATGATCTTGTTTGAATACACTGCCATTGTATTCTTGCGGGAAGAACTCGCATACTCCCAGCTGGAGTGGGATCTATTTTTACATATATACAACATGTACCCCTGGATCTGGACAGCAATTGTTGCAAATGCTCTGTCTCTTATTTGGGGCTTTGCTCTTCTGCGTTTCCAGTTGAGGGCCGTCTCTCGTGGACAAACAACTTTCTTTCAGACAATGAGTATGGCAGGGATGTCAACTCTTACCTGCAGAAAGAGGGCATATAACTTGTTTCGTTTTTTCACTAAGCGGAGTAAAGGACCATCTGATGCATGCGGTGCCATCTAAGTGCCATAGACAGCCATGCCATTAAACACTGTTGTCCACTTGAATGACTGTCAGATGTATATACTGTAAATTGCTTTTTATTCCGCTGTATTTCTATTTTTGCTTATTTCAATGATGGCACAAAAGTGTGAAAATTAAAATACAGTGGAGTAGTATTTTAACAATGAATTATGTTCAAAATAGGGAAATTAAAAAAATCAGTGAAATGCCTGAAATGCAAAAACCATGAAAATTTATACACGCAAAAATAAGTACATTTACAGTATGCCCCATTTTTATATCCCGATTTTTCTATTATTAATATTTCATACATTGTTCACTTTTACATACAGTATGTAATTAAATTAAATGTGGTATGACCAGACAGTGGTCAAAATTAAACTTAAATGAGTTAAGGCTGTGGCAGGAGATCTTACAAAAGATCCTAGTGCAACGGCAGAAAGCGTAGAATTCAGCCATCTGAGCGTAAATGAACAAATATGGGAATCAGAAAAATAAGGGAATCTTATTTCCAGTTTTGTTAAAATGTTAATTTTGTGTGCCACCATGAAGGGTCTCTTTTCTTCATTCGCTTAAAATGTAATCAGGAGGAAGTTTGTTCTAATCACCAAACACACAAATGGATACTGTGCTGCGTGTTCAACCCTTTTACCTTTCAGTTAAGATTGAGTCAACAGCTTTCCTTGTGGGTTTGTTTCCAAGGCAAGTTTTTGATCTGCAACATATTACCTTCACAGGGCTCACTTACACTTTTCATTCAAATTGTTGTATCATTACTGTTGACATGAGTCAAAAACATTCGACCAGATGACATTTGACCACCAACCAGTTTGGCAGGTTCTTAAAAGGGAGAACGGTTTGATGTACAAGTATAAATTATGACAATATCTTAAATGTGACATTTGTATCAATATCCATGGTATAAAATGGTGGACATAATTTCTGTCTTTTGATAGGACACAATAGTGTGGTACAGAAGGACCAAAATCTAAAAGATCTTCTAACATGTCCCAGATTGCGAAACCCGAAGACCACCCACATGGTACACATTTAGGGTGTCACTGAACACAACTGAACCATTCGTCCTCAATGTCATGAGTAGATAGGCACCTTTGCCTTGTATTGTATTATGCTAAATTTTTCATCCAGTGTCTATCTACCGTCATGAATAATACCCAGCCACATCCAATGGGGTTGGCTTTAATTACACTGTAACGCACAATAATTCATTTCATTATTACGGCTACCATTGAGTACCAAACCTAATAAGGCTAGAAATTTACATTGACAGCAGACTTTTGTCCCTATCACTGAGCCACTAATGAGTTTGGATGGCACATAGTTACCTAACTCTCATCCGTTTCCCTTGTACGCGAGATCAATTATGGTGTGAGAAAACCGTAAGTGACGTAATTTACTAACATGTCCTTTGGACGGTTTGGCAGGTAGATGACCGAAATGCACTAACGTCATAATCTACGGTATGTTTTACAACTTTCCTGCACAATGGCACCCCTCACTATATAAAGGCAGTATCTTTCTTTTTGATGTTTCAGTTGTTCCCTGATGAGCTCAGTCTATGAGCGAAACTGGTCGGAGTTTTCTTCCTATCCCAAGTCTTTGTTTGCCACTGGCCTTGCTTTGTCTTACCTGATGCAATGGAAAGTACTTTTGCAAGCCTGTCATATACTTGAAATGTAATGAAATCTTGACAATACAATGAAACCTGTTTTGACAGACTGCGCATAGGACAGGCTAAAAGTGGTCACATAAGGCAGGTGGTCTGCGTTAGCCAGCATCATTTAGCATTTGCCAGTGTTAGAAGTCTCCAAATGCTGGCAAACGTGGGCAAATGCTGGCAGACTCTGAAGCCCAAGAGAGTCAATTGGACTTCAGTATTTCCCAGTGTTGGTCACCGTTAGCCCAGGTCTGTAACTCTGGGAAACGACTTGAAACACCAAAACGATCAATTTAACGTGAAGATACTTACTAGTGTGTCCCTTAATGAGGGATACAAGGCTAATCTCAAACAGTTGAACTTATGCTGTGATTAATTTTATGTAGTATAAAATGATGCTTGTTAAAGGTACATTTTAGCTTTATTGTTGAAAGCTGCTTGTTTTGCTTCACCATTCTATTTGGAGCTGGTGTTAACCACAGAACAGAAATAACTTGTCAAAATGTCAAACATGTGCTTCCATAAAATGACCACGACATCCCCCATTATACGACAACACCAGGTGCTCTGGCTGGGTACAATGTTTACTGCTGCCCATATCTGCAGCTCAAACAGCCATGTGGTTTGGTATGATATTTTTGGACAAAGTGTCACTTAATATTTCTTTTTACTGCGTTCAGCAGATGTTACTATCGGGTGGTGAATGGTTGACAGGCTGCTGTTGCAGGGAATCCTAGTACACGGCAGTATAGCAACAGGGGAATTTAGGACACCAGATGGTGGGACCTAATGATGTTCAGTTTTTTATACATTTTCCTCTTTGTCTGGAAAAACTTCTCATTGTCATTATTTGCTGAGATTTGATGGATGATACAGCCACCAAGTATGTTCCTGCTTTTTCACCCACAAACAACACAATATGCTGAAAGAGTGAACCCCCAGTAAAACATCTTTATTTTGTTATTGGCATTACAGGGTGGTTATAATGTTATTGTGATGTGTGACTCTATGGTGTCAGAATGTTCCTCAGACAGGATTTGTGTATAATGAAAAATGCATTAAAATAGGTGCTGGTAGTTCCCATTACAGATTTTCTGCTGTTATTTCAAAACAGACAGTTGGCCAGAAAGAAAGGATTGTTCTAGTCAGAATTACACCAAAGCCATCTGATGAGGAATGCAACTAAAACTGGGCTATCCCTTAATCTTGACATAGTTCATGGCTACTTTGGTACAGCCAGTGGATCTGGTTGACAGTGCACCATGGTATACCCTTACTTTGGGGGGGGGGGGGGGGGGGAAGGTTGTAAATAACTGCAGCGCCATCTGGAGGTTATCTATAATGTTAACAACTAGAATCAAGGTCTTCCCACCTGGCCAACCATCTGTTTCCCTGCAAACTCTGAACTTGGGGACATATGCATTTTATTTCTTTTACGCAAACACATTTAATTTGTACCACAATTTTTGGGACAAAACAACTGAAGATAAGGGCTTCTCCAATGTTAGGGTAGGCCTCTTCCTTGTGATACCCTATATAGAGGGGTCATGAGATCATTCGTCTCCTTTCTCCTTGTTACCTTGCTTAATTGCACAAGTGTGTCAGGTGATACCCATTTCCTGAGCTGACAAACAGTTGTATAGTGTGGCTCACCCCATACACAATGATTGGCTCTTAATTAGCTAACTGGTAGTCTGAGCATTGCGTGTTGCATTTAACTGGTATTAAAATGCTAGTTTCTTTGCGTGTATGTTCCATGTTGAATATTCCATGTCCCTGATGCTCAAAAGAAATCTGTTTGAAAGTATGTTTTGAATCTCTCATCTTAGTGAAAGTACTTACATAATATATATGTATATATATATATATATATATATATATATATATATATATATATATATATATATTGACATGGTAATGAGCCAATTACCACTTGTAGGTGTCCTTGGGCAATTCACACAGACTACTGGTCTCGTTCACATAAAAACTGACTTGCTCATTATATAATTTGAGATAATGTGACAAGTTTTAATGCAGATAGGTTACACCAAGAATTTCAACCCGTAGTGGTCAAGATCTTCAACTATGAAACAGTTTGAATGGTTCCTTGAAAGCCTATGTACATCAAATGGATTCTATGTATGCTATGGAAGCCACAGGAGATCAATCAAATAATAACGAGGTTCCACGGGAAGCCTCAACTCATGAACACTACACTTTGAATAAGTTCTAAACCAGGGAGTTGTATGCCCTGGGAAACCACAGGATGTCAGGGGAAGCTGCCAAATTCCATGGGTAGTAATGGGGTACTATGGGAAGCCACAACATATCAATACAACACATCAAAAAGGTTGGACACTCAGGGTCTGTATGTTATAGAAGAGCGTGGGATGTTAGGGAAAGCTTCAGAATTCCACGGGTAGCCATGGGGTTTTATGGGAAACCACAGAACATCAACACTACACATCAATTAGGTCTTACACATAGGATTTGTATAGCACAGGAAACCACGGAATGTCACAGGAAGCCATAGAATTTCACGAGTAGTGGCAGGGTTTTACTGGACGCCTCAACACATCAATCTGGTCCTACACCTAGAAACTGGATGTCACAGGAGACCCGGGAATATCACAGGTAGTCATGGGGTTCTACATGAAGCCTCAACACATCAAATAGATCCTATACCTAGGATCTGTATGGCATGGGATCGCACAAGAAGCCACAGAATTTCAAGGTTAGTCACAGGGCTCCACAATAAGCCTCAGGGTCTAACCCCTGTCAATGGACTTGTCACATGGAGGTTACAGGACTCTTCCACGGTCTGCTCTCTGCTGGTAGATGTGCCCACTTCAGCTGTCAAGACCAACAGCCCCTTGTTACAGCTTTTGCCAATCTTTTTATACCACTCATAAGGATCCAAGTGCACACTAAATTAGCCAATCGTCATTCAACATGTCATCCAGGAAATCATTATGCAGCTATCCAGCCAATCACCCTCCATTTTGTGATTTTAGTGGCCAATTAACATGCAGGATTTTCACCCAATTACCTTGTGTATGATTTTATTATCCAATCAGTATGCCGAGGTTTTACTGATCAGCTCCAAAGCATTGTCATAGGCATGTCGCACTGCCCACTGGGCAGTCAGTGCGGATGGCTGGGAAGGTAAGAATGGACCCAGAAATAAATCACCAACGGCCTAGTAGTGAACTGCCTGCTTACACAGGAATTTAGATATCTTTGGGATACAGTGGCAATGTTGTCTCAATTTTTAAAGCCTTCTATGAAGTGTAAAAAAACCTTGTTGAATTGGAGGTAGAGAATTTATGTTTCACATCAAATGGAATTTGTACCTTTGCAACTTAAAAGCCTTGGGAAAAAAGCCTGTTTTAATCAGACTTCAGGCTGCCCAACAATGCCCTTGTGAGGGTAAGGGAGAGAGAAGCATCTGCCCAGTAGTTGGAGAAGGGTGGATCTGAAGAAATTTCAACAAACAGTGTGTCTGCCAGCTGGTGGCCAATACAAACACTAACACACACTCATACATATTGAATTCAAGCAGTAGACCTATCCTGAAGATCAATGAATTACAAAGGCAGCAGAAGCAGTATCATCTTTAATGCTGCTTTTTACAATATCCTACTGTGTTTGGTCATCATACTTAGGGTCGTGAAGGCATGAACAAACAGAGTATGGTGAAGGAAAGGGGGTAAAACAAATATTGTCCCAATATCCAAGAATACAGTCCCTTTTATCCAGGTATTGATTGTGACATTTGGTCAGTGGGATGAGTAGGCTCACATGCTGTCGTGTGATTGTTAATCTCTCTCTCTCTCTCTCTCTCTCTCTCTCTCTCTCTCTCTCTCTCTCTCTCTCTCTCTCTCTCTCTCTCTCTCTCTCTCTCTCTCTCTCTGTCTCTCTCTCTCTCTCTCTCTCTCTCTCTCTCTCTCTCTCTCTCTCTCTCTCTCTCTCTCTCCTGCAAGCCTCAACTGGTTTGTTGTTTCCTTTTGCATGATGGCTGCAAGATTAGCTGCAGTCATCTATGAGAGGTCTACCACCTTCAGCATCTAGACTTCCAACCTGAGAGTTTCTGGCTCTGAGGTTGTTGCCAGTCGTGGACCCATTGGAGTCACTGGTCCATTGGAGTGGGTGGATTTGGTTGCTCCAGAAGTGTCTGCCTTTCTAAGGGTAGTAAGATTCCCAGTAATACCATCAAGTTGAATAAAATATGTTTAAACCAAGGGAAGTGGTCTCAGGATGTACCTGGACTGGTGAAAGTGACAAAAGTGCCGGATCCTCCATCCTTGGGGTATTGCCACTGCAATGAGAGAGCCATGCTTTGTCTTTTTTAGCCGTGTCCCCTTCATATGGCTTCAAGCAGTTATGATGGACAACACTCCTGCAACCAGGGGAACCCAGTTGTATTGTATATTTAGAGTCATTATGTCTCTGGAAAACTACATAAGGTATTTCTTAAGGTCTGCATAGCTTTGGAGGAAGATTTAGTTGTTTAACATGAGATAGGAACCACACAGTCTCTAACCTTGTAGTAATGGAATGACGGGTTTGCATCATAGTTCAGTTTCTGCCATCTGGCAGATGCTCCAAGATGTTTCCTTGCACCTTCATGGGTCTCATGCATTTTGTCTCTTAATTGGTCTACGTGGTTCCAATAGGATTTTATTTTCCTATCTGCTTGTACAGTTGTAGACCCATATATGAGCTCTGCAGGGAAACACACTTCTCAGCCCAACATCAACATATTTGGGGTTGTACCAATACTACTGTTGTGTGGTGGGCTGCAGCTAAAAACAATGCAGGCTACTATCCCATTCTTGTTGGTGTCTCTTCAGATAGGCTCATCATCTGCAGGGGAGTGTTGTTGAAATGCACAGTTTGTCCATTTCCTTTGGGGGTGATCAGGATATGTTTTTAGTTTGCTTATTTCTAGTAACGGACATAGTTTCTTGAAAATGGTGCTTTCATAGTTCCTTCCGTGGTCTGGGTGCAAATCACAGGAGCAGCCAAATTGTGCCATGACTTTATTCAGGATTTTATGTGCACATGTTTGAGCAGTGAAGTCTGGCACAGACAAAGATCCTCATCCACTTAATGGAATGATCTGGAACTACAGGTATGAAGTATTTGCCCTTAGTCCTCTCTGGTTGGGGCGCAGAGTGTCTGTTAATAGCTCGTCCAAAGGAGCTTCAACTGACGTTTCCCAAGGGTGCCTTTGCATGCTTTAGTAATGGTTTGTTCATCCACAGTCATGACACTTTGCAACCCAGTTGTTCATGTCATCTCACATGCCAAATCAATCATACCATTGGAAAGTCTTTTTGTTGGTCTTCTTTCTCCCTAAATGCTCTGAGAGTAACCCACTGTTTCATGACTTCCTTCCTCATGGTCCTTGGAAGCAACACCGAAGTTGGTTTCGTATTCCTCACTTGTGATGAACTTGCCTGTAGAGTAAGCCCCCTTGAATTTCTTAGGGTGAACCATGGGTTCCATTAACCTCTTTCATTTTCATCTCTGCTGACCAATGGTTGTGATCACTCCTGTCCATCCATCCCTCTGTCCTTTAGTCTGTCTGTCCATCTGCCCGTCCACCTATCCGTCCATTAACTTTTTGCTTGTGAGTATGATATAGTCCACAGCTTATAAGATAGCCTCATATAACTTTCATGACTTATCAGATGTATAAAAGTCTAGGTCTTGTTAAACGTTGGTGGCGCCACCTGCAGTATTATGTAATGTATGGGTCAAAATGTGAGAATCTTGTGACTCCTCTAGAATTCTTAATGTTTGATTAATCTTCATGAAATTTAGTGGGATTGTAAACACTAGGAGGCAGGAAAGTTACTGAATCTTCACTTTGGACAGGTTTTTGGCTGACTTTGACAGGTGCCATAAGGTCCTGTCCTTGTTAAACACTTTTTCTATCCCAGCCAACCAGGGCACGCATGACCAGTCATTTTCATCTAAAATTCTGTCAAAACCAGAAAGCTGGACTTTCTCCTAGACCCCCTGTGAGTCAGACTTGTCATTTTAAGCAACTTTTCTGACCCTATCAAGTCCAGCCAGGTTTACCTGTCACTTTCAGCAAAATCTGCTGCCCCTGCCAGTAAAGCCTGTCATGTTTACATAGTCACCCCCCACTTACATCTCTGATTACATAATATGGTGCATGTATTGCTAATTATAATGTGATGACGTACATAATATTATGAGTACATATATAGTACACTGTCAATAGGATCCAAGCGAAACAATGATGAACATGATTTCTGTAAATATTTTAGCTGCCTCAAATTTTAGGAAGAATGTCATGTATATAGGTATGTATATATACATATATATATATATATATATATATATATATATATATATATATATATATGCTGATTCGTGAACTACAATAAATTTACAAACTGAAAATAATTGCCTTCTGTTATTTGAATAGTACATGATTACACGAAGAATCAAAAATTATTTACATAAACTCATACAAGAGTAAAGGAAAGTTTCTGTACTGACAGTAAAAGTGAGTACCAATCTAGTATCGAAGTACTGGCAAGTAAGACAAGTTCATAGTGACCTTGAACTTTTTTTTAGGTCACCAGGCCTGTAAAGTTGAAAGAAGTGATTTTGTAATAAGAGGGTGTAGCTTGGACATCAATGGCAAAGAAAATTGAGCCTCTAGAATAAAAGTGCATTTGATTACATTGTATGTAAAACTGTACTTAGGGACCTACTTTTGAGTCACAGTGACCTAGTGATTAGAGATTTTGGCCCTTGTGTAAGTTTATTGTTTTTCTTCAAGAAACTCGAAAAGTTATTACCCAATTTGAACAAACAGACCATGTGAGGGAAACTGGATCCGGGGCACACATTTTGATTATTATAAGGGATACTGGAAGCGTGGCACGCATTTTGAACATAACAAGGGAAACTGGATGCGGGGCACACATTTTGAACATAACAATTTTTTAATCCGAGTTGAAGGTCAAGATAAATGGTCAGTTGGAATATTGAAGTCATCTTGTGAATGGTATACACCCCCTACTCACCCCCAGTTTTGAGCTAGGCCCTATAACTTTTAGGGCTTATCAAGTGTAGGAAAATCTATGTGACTTCCGTCTTTTTCGCGCCACCTATAGTAATATGTACTATGCAGGTCAAAATGGTACAATCTTGTGACCATTCCAGCTTCCTTAATTTTGTATGGATCTTCTTGAAATTGAATTGGATTATAGAAGAGGTCAAAATCTGGGTTGCTTATGATACTATTCATGAAATTGCGTGAGATTATAGAAAAGGTCAAAATCTCGGCTGCTTATGATACTAGTCGCGCCACCTATAATTTTTCGGAAATTACAAGTTAAAGTGTCTTGAAAGATTCAAAATTCCATATCCTGAAAAAATTATTGAATTAGACAGCCCAAATTTAATGGATATATAGATCATGTCCAATGCTAATATATTCTGTAACATCAATGGCCTTTACCTGTTTCTGTGAGGTCACCAGACCTGTTGAGTTGTAAGGGATGATTTTATAATGGTAGTGTCTAGTTTGGACGTCAATGAGAATTGAGCCACCACATCAAAACTGCACTCGGGTCCATGAATTGTGTAAAAAACTCTACTTGGTGACCTACTTTTTGGGTCACCATGACCTAATGACTGTGACCTTGACCTATTGTTCAAGGTCATTAAGCATTTAGGAAAAGGACATCCAATTCAATATTTTGATAAGAAATAGCAGAATGATAACAAATGTACCAGAAATATGTATTATGTGGAATTATGATACTAAATAGTATGGGTGACCTTAATTTTTCAAGGTTGCTCCCATCCCCATCCCCTCCCACCCCCGTTACAGTGGCATCTGGAGGTGGGCCTTTTACACGCATATAGAAACATACAAGTCGTTGAGAACATTGTATACACTCTCACTAGTATTCTCAGTGGCTCTTGCCAAAAATAATACTAGTATACAGAGGTCTCGCTACAAACACTTGAAACAACAGTATTCATCCTTTAATTATAATATCTGTGTCAACAGAGATATTTTATTTTTTCTTCGAAGTCTTTCGTATGTCTGTGTCAACAGATATTTTCCAAGAATTCACTCTTCCTTTCTTTCATCCATTCTCCCTGCTTTCATTCCGTTGTTTCTGTCTAGTTCCAGCAAAATCTGTTCTATACTTTTCTCTGAAGCTATAAGAGCTACACACCAAATTTGGAATTGTATCGCCCTACAGGTGAAATTGGGCACCTGATTGGGAATTGTCAATGTGTCAACCTGCAAATTATATGCAAATGATATTTTCAATCTCGTACTGTCAAAGTTAATACAAACACAAAATTCCAGCTGCTGCATATATGTTTGTGACAATTGTGCATCAAAAAGATTTGTATCCCAAATGCCAGTCTTAATTTTGTGCTAATCAAGGACATTTTAAAAAAGTGAATGTTGAGTCCCTTCAAAAGTAATAGATGGAATTTCAAATTACACCTGTACGTTCATGACACAGATACATCCCATGAATACATGACCAAAGCCACAGTCTTAACATTTATGCTAACTAGGAATTAAAATATAAATATATCCCGAAAGGTATCAAAAAAGATTCGTATCAACTTTCACATAGAGCTTTGTGATATTGAAGCGTCAAGAAAGAGAACTTAAATGTTGTAATATGTGACAGTAGGCAAATTAAGTTAATTTCAAAAAAGTTCAATGCCCAATATCTTTATAATTGTGATAATTGTAAGTAAATTTTAAACGTTGAATGTCCAATATGTTTAAAACTGCGAGTTGTTCCTGCCTTTTAGTTTCTTAATATTATTGATAAAGACACACATAAAGATTAATGAACAGTAATTTAGCATGTCAGTTGTGCTTGTTATGTTACTTTAATTTTGAATGTCTGATACCAACGTGATTGAAAACATAAATACATAACTGGTATGTTAAAAAGTGAATGTTGAGTCCTTTCAAATATATTTAAAACTGTGAGAGTTGTTCCTGCCTTTTAGTTTCTTAATATTATTGATAAAGACACACATAAAGATTAATGAACAGTAATTTAGCATGTCAGTTGTGCTTGTTATGTTACTAGTGATTTAAATCATGTTTAGTTCTAGCTATATAATTTGTAAACGGTTCTTCCATGCCCGCACAGAAATATAAACTGTGACGTAAATCTTTTCTAGTTCCTTTCTTTCTTCCTTCATTCCTTCTTTTCCTAACCACAATGGTCCGGTGTTTTTCTCCCAAACTATGATACATAAACTCCAAATTCGGCATGGATATTTCCCTATTGCAATTTTGTGCACCTGATTTGGAAAAGCCCGAATGTCTTAAATTATGCAAATCAAGTGCAACATAGATTTTAAATCATTCGTATCTTCAAATCTATAGTAGATAAATCCAAAATTCAAACGCCTCCACAGATTTTGTGATAGATGTTCATCAAATGAACATAAGGCGTCAGCCACCGCCTTAAAATTTGTGCTAATCAGGGACATTAAACGAATTCGCTATCGAGAGTCTTCAAAAGTATATAAAAATGCAATTCCAACTTGTGCCTTTAGGTCTGCGATACAGGTGCATCTAATGAAATTATTACTAAAGCCAAGATCTTGTGCTTCTTAGGGGCATTTAAATTTAAATTTTGGAAAGTATTACAGATAGAGATCCCAGCCCCCCACTTCGATGTGCATGTTGTTATTGCATATCTATCAATAATAAGGCACGCATACTGCTTGACCTTCCAATTGCGTAGCCCAGGTTGAAGAAGTAAATGATCGTTGTTCTGACTGAAGTTGGTCAAAAACTTCTCTCCACATGTGGAAAGACCCTACACACCGTCTCCCCGAGTAAAATGTTTCATATTTCTGCACTGAGAAAGTTTGTGTACCGAAAATAGAAGAGACTTGGATAGTTCGAAAGTAAATTTCAAATCAACAACTCCCTAAAACATTCATTCTTTTGAGTAGGTCATTCTGTCGACAAGGGTGTCACATTTAGTCACATCTAGTCACATTGCTGGCCAAATAATGTGACACAAGGCCTCTGCCACGTGTGCATACTACGTTGCTCAACTCATAAAAGTGTGTACCACTTCAATATGACAGACGAAACACTGACACAATATTGCCTAGAAAGGCTTAAACTGGGTGAGTAGTTGATTTGGGGCCACATTTTGTGCAAGAAGCCATGGGGATGTTGCCCCTGTTAGTGCCATATATAGGATTGAAAATGCATGCGACATGCAAAATCGACAGAAAAGACACGCCAAACAAGTTTTAAGGACACTTTATTCATGAATCTGGTACAAGAATTTACATATTTGTGTGGGGTGTAAGCAGGTGTGCTTTAGTCAAGATTACAGCGGCTACTAGCAGTAAATTATATAACTGGACACGCTATTAATTCCATAGGCGCAGTGGAGTTATATTACAGTGACGTCACCAGGGCCAGGTAAGAGATGCTATCTTCTCGACAAAAGATACGAAGCTCCTGTATTGAACTATGAAAATCATAGTAGCGTATTATTGTCAACCTAAGGGCAAAAAATAGGTTTACCACATTTCTTCCATTTAAGTATTATGGCTAAATCTGTGCGCAGATAATAACTATAATTCACTTGTCCAAGCTTTGATTCAGTGGTATTACTTATTTACACCTTTAGAACATTAGACCGGGGTGAGCAAAGTTAAAACTTCAACCAGGGGGCATATAGATTTGCCCTTGTCCGCCCGTCCGTTCGTCCGTCCGACATTAAAATTGTCGCATCTGTGTCGCGCATAACTCCAAAAGCATTTGAGGTACAACCATGAAACTTTGTGGAAATATCTATCAATATATGAAGGCGTGCACTTGGGGTTTTGTTTGTCTCTTGGGTTGATTAATACAGTCTCAACTAATCATTCATTAACGTGGAGAAAATGTTGATTCGACGTTAGACTTGTCACATTTGTGTCGCATGTATCTCAAAATGTATTTGAGCTTCAACTATGCAACTTTGTGGAGACATCTATCAATATATGAAGGTGTGCACTTGGGGTTTTGTTTCTCTCTTGGATTAATTATCTTGTGTTAATTAATCATTAATTAACTTAGGAAAAATTTTGATTCGACTTTAGACTTAACACATTTGTGTCGCATGTATCCTAAAAAAAGTATTTGAGGTCTTGTACCAGTTACATGCCATATTCTTTTCAGTGCTGATGGCGGCAATGACAGGTGGAGGCATCCGTGTCCTTTGGACACTTTTCTAGTTTAGTAGAAAACAATACTGTACGTATCCTTTTTTTTCACTGTAGCCAGTTCATTCAAACTAAACATGAGGCCTTTCTCTGCACCAAACCACGGTTAAGTTTCCTTTGAATATTTCCGTTGGAAGTCTTGGAGAAAAAGGACCACTTTGTCCCAGCATGGTACAGTGAAGTGGACTGCTGGGATGCTCCAAATTCCACTTTTGCTAGTACACAGGAGACATTTCTAATAATTTTCAGTTTCTTTTGGCTCTGCCCACTTAGCCATTGAGTCATTCGTTTGCATGTTGCTACTTACAAAAGTAGCACCAAAATAACTTGAAAGCTAAACGATTATACGTTTACTTGACACTTTAGATAATTATCAACCCAACGTTATTCGTGGATCTCCATTAACAGGATTTAACAGCACACGAATACCAGTTAAAAGATAGCATATGAACTTCCGTTACCTGGGAAAAATATCTCGATTATTCAAGGTTGAGGTTATTTTCCTGAATGGTATTCAGCATTTTACGCCTCTTCACTCCCAGATACAAATTTGTTTTGCAAGGGAACAGATTTAATTTTAGCATGTTTATGCCATCATACAATCACATTTACACCCATCTATAAATGGGGGGGGGGGGTAAACATTTCATCAACCCAAACCTTAAATGGATTCCTCATTGTGTCACCAATGCATCGTTCTAACAAAGATAGTGCAAAACATTTGGGGAAAAAAATGCATTTGCAGGCACACAGACAGATTTGCTGTGTGCAAATCTTTTCTATTGTGTTACGGCTTCACTGTGCATGACCATAGCAAGAACGATGTAATGATAGCAAGAAACAACTTCTGCTGACACGACCTCATGCAACATGAATGTCACAGAACATGTTGAATTGTGTTACATCGCTATAATAAAGCCAGTTTCAATACATTGATTACACTTCCATTTTAATGGGTCAAAATAGTACGTAATGGGCAAATAGGCTATAGAATAGTAACCGACCAGAGACATGCAAATCATTATGTTTTGGGCTGACGCATTGTTTACAACCACTCCCATCAATTGATCAGTCTAAAATTCAATGTTTCCATAATGGCATAAGTGAGCTAAATTCTCTCTCTCTCTCTCTCTCTCTCTCTCTCTCTCTCTCTCTCTCTCTCTCTCTCTCTCTCTCTCTCTCTCTCTCTCTCTCTCTCTCTCTCTCTCAGGTCCAAACTCAATGGTCCTCTAATTGTTTATTTGTTCTCTCTGTTATATGCTGTTTATGCTAGTTGATATTTTTTCGCTTTTTGTGACAGATGTACCTGATGACACCTACAACCAATTTCTGTCGCTTCACTCAAGATAACCCGGGACGACAGCAAAGAAGTCGAGCTGTTGAAATGTTTTAAGTCCATTTCAAGTGCTTCACATCAATCTCAGCAGCGTATGTTTGTCACCGCAGGATAAAACAGAGAAAGTGCCAGTCGACTATTCGAAGTTCACACGAAGAGCTGTACCCCAGTCACAGCAGCTTGTATTCTGGTGCCCGGTTCAGTTGTTTTCAGTGCACGCCAAACGCTCTGCACCATTCACAGCACCTGATGTTTTGTTGACCGTACTTCAGACAACAAGAGCAGGCTGTGTTTTTTACTTGTGATATCCGCTGGAGAAATGTTTCCACGCTGACCTTGACCTTCGGTTTTGCAACTTTGGAGACTCGCATTCCACGCTTCATGCAGGCAACACAACAGAAAGTCATGCCCTTCGTGCCGCAGCAAGCACACATGTTGATCCTGTCACGAGTTCTTTTGACAGGGGGTGACTCTTTCAAGTCACTGGCAAGGATGTAGGGTATTTCAAGCGAGACATCATTTGCACTGGTACCTGGATAATGAAAATCACCAAGAAGTCTGTTAGATTTCAAATCACACTCATTTTTACATTATTTTTAAAGAATTTGCTGTTTCTTGGATTAAAAAAGAGTAGAGCGCTTTAAGCGAGCTGTGAACAATTCATGACCCTGCGCATGATGCCATTATGTCCCAATAGACCAAACTTTATTGACGACGCAGTCACAAACTGACAGAGCAATCTGTAAATGGGAGCTAGAAAGAATTACACAAAGAAAAACAGCTAACACAAAATCCATGCTGATCAGACGAGCACATACACATGCATATACCCAAAGTATAATGCAAAAAAGTACAATCTAATTTAGTATAAATTGCCTTTATCGGGAGGGAGTTGTGGGTAACTGGATAAAAACCTTTCTCTTAGTGTCATGGATTTCCTGACGAACTGTTCATGACTGTGTGTTGATTCGGCATCCTTATAGTACATGATTATGACTTAAAGCAGACAATTGAATGTATTCTCATGCAAAGATACTGGGTCACAATGATAACTGAATTGCTTTGGTAAATCAGTCATGAAAATATTAGACAGTGTGCAGCTGATCACAGATCGTTTTTTAACTCATCTTTGAATCTTTCAATAATACATCTTAAGTTATCCAAAACATAACCGTTAATACAGTTTTTCGCAACTTTGAAGAGTAATCCGGCGTGCTAAATATGATAAATGTCATACTTTCAATAACAAAATTCCTGGGTGCCAAATACCATTATGTATCTTCAAGGCTAAATGTTAACTGATGTTAAATGTTACCACTTTGGTTCTTTACACCATTTGTTTGTTATGGTTAACCGATTTTGTATTGTATTCTGGACGGATCGGTCACCCATGACCCTTTTTCAGTCAATAAAATTACTACTACTACTACTACTACTACTACTACTACTACTACTACTACTACATCAAAGGCTGTTTGGAAGTCTGCAAAATACACAGTGTGATTAGAATACGATACACTCAATATCAAACCGATATAAACTTCTCATCCCATATCGTCAAAAATGAAATACAAGTGTTCATATTTATACCAACTCTCTTGATCCACTGTTCGTAGGTAGATAGTATGTAACACCGTTTATAAGGTCTTGAAATGTGCTTTTCAGAAATGTATAATAGGAGTATAAAACATACAGCTTAAGACCCATTTTGGATGGTCAAAGGCCACTGCCTATAGGCCTATATAGTATACGCCAAAATGCGTGACTGGTTAAATAGTCTCTGTTTTTCGCTTTCTATATTTTAAGCTCTATGTTATAGGCCTATATTTGTTGAATATGGATTAATGGGGTGCTTTTTTTCGAAACAAGTGAAAAATTGGGCAAATATATCATTATTTGATGATTAGAATACGATATAGTCTATCAAATCAATATAAACTTCTCATCCCGTATCATCAACAATGAAACACAAGTCTTCATATTTATAGTAACTCTATCCAGTGTTCGTTGGCAATTATTATTTGCATTTGGATTACTTAATGCTGCCTATTGTAATGTGCATTTAAATTGTAAGACACTTCAATGCTCCCTTGTGTATCTTGTATTAAAATTGTAAGAAAATAAACGGGATTGGCCTGGTGTATATTGGTGAAGTTTCCAATGGGTTCATTTGGATTTTGATTACCCTCAGTACACTATGGGTGTTGTTTGGTAGCATTGATTGTTTTCTATTCCTTTTTTGTAATCCAAAAGATTAACGTGGACTTGTACTTCTAGACACAGCTTTGAACTTTCAGTTTGCACTTGCAGATATGTTAGTGATTTGATATAATACTTTAAAAATCGCGCACCAACCTGATCATAGGCCTATAATAGGGGGGGGAGGGGGGTTGTATGGGGTGCACGGTTGGCTGAGCGGTAAGTTCCTGCCACTTGAGCCGTGCACGGTGGTTTTGTCCGAGTTCTTCGGTTTCCTCCACCACAGAGAAGGTAGGAAGTTAACGCCAACATCTGTGCCATGGAGAGTGACTCGATAAGTCAATGCTTGACTTCTTTCACAATCCATGTACAACAAATGTGTCTATACCATTTATAGCTTACGTTTTCATGTGTATGAAGTTCATTGGTACAGTATTTTAACATATGAGACCTGCCTGATTGTATAGGCCTAGCCAACGTCAATAGATGTCGTAGTTATTTAAATATAATCCGGTTGTCTGGTTAGCTTTTGCCAATACTTTATCATATGAGACCTACCTGACTGATAGAGGCCTAAGAAGTTTCAATAGATGTTTGTAATTATTTAGGTAGTTACATGATCCAGTTAGCTTTTAATGCTCTAAACATTTGTTGTTTGTGGTTCTTGGAGCAGAGAGCTTATATTTTTGCAAATATTAATGATTTAAAAAGATTTTTGTTTTTGTCAGTATCACAACATTCTCAGAAAACATTTTCGAGCATGGTTTTGGCTGCTTAGAGCAGAAATTTGCATATGAAAGACGTGTTTGCTCACAAATTGGGTATTTTTCCTTGGTCAATTTCAAATCCTAGTGGTAGAAAACAAACCGAGCCAAATTTGTACTGCACATCAGAAGGATGAATTTCTTGTTGACAATATTCCAACCCCTTCAACTTGCACCATTGATGGTATGGGCCTTAGTTGTGTACAAGATTATGTGAACAAGACATTTGGAGACATTGCACAAAATCTTCTGTCCATGATAGTGAAGGTAGGGATAGCACATGTACTAGGGTTGATGTGATCATCGATGCATATAGGGATGATTCGCCCAAGTCAACCGAGAGAGAACAAAGGGTGAGCAAACAAGTGGTACAGTTTTTGCACATTGCTCCTGGTCACACAATTCGGCAGTTTAGGAGGTTTCTTTCTAGTAACTCAAAGAAAACAAGTCTAAGTAGTTCACTGTGGGTGAGTAAAAAAAAAAGGAAGTCAGTTGAAAAGAAAGTATTGTTTGTTACATGTGATGACAAATGTTACAGATTGTATTGTGATGGTTCATCTGAGTTAGGCCGAGCAGCAATCACGAGGATCGAGACGGACACTCGCATGATTCTACATGCAATCCATGCTTCAGAACATGGAGCAAAATCAGTTGTGATTGCAACTGATGACACTGATGTGTTTGTCCTTGCCCTTACCTGCAATTACAAAATTATCGCACCACTTTTCCAAGTGTGGCACTAACATGACTAAAGACTCGATACATTAACATCCACAAGATAGCACATGTGTATGGCAGAGATAAATGTACATCATGTATTGGTCTCCGTGCACAGGTGTATGGCAGAGATAAATGTACATCATTTATTGGTCTCCGTGCACTTACAGGATGTGACACAGTAAGCTGTTTTGCTGGAAAGGGAACGCTGCAAGTATTGAAAATGTTAGAAGCAAATATAGAATATGCTAATATAAGAAACAAACCTGGCAGACGAGCATATGTTTAATAGTTCTGATGATCACGTTGGAGACTATGGTGTAAAGATAGAACAGCTCTATACCGTAGTAGATGAAAAGCCCACTCGGGTACATTGGTTTGGGGGTGGGGTCCTGATTGAGCTTTTGTATATTCCATGATATGTGCATAATACGTGTTATGCTGATGAGAACAGTAGGGTGCCCAGTATACCCTATGATAGACAAAAGAAACCACTTAACAGCCACTGTTATCTTGTATTCTGGTCACTAATTGAATGCCTCTCCATCTAACTGTTTGCCAGTGATAACGGGGATTGCATACTGGGCATAAAAATACAACTAGTTTTTATCAGTTTTAAGAGACTGTTTCCAGCATGGTGAAAATGAGTAATCTCTAAGGGTGCATAACAATTAATCTGTAAGAGTGCATATAAATCCATACATTGATAACAACCATTGGCCATATTCACATTTAGTCACAAGAATACGTGTTCTTTGGATTTTTTATGTTATAGTCTAAGTCTTAAATAGGTTATTGTGTGTGTCATGTTCACGTTTTGGAGTATCAGTAAATTGTTCTTTACTTAACTGCAATGCTGAAATTTAAAAACATGGCTAAATTAGTTGTATAAATGTAAATGAATGATTTTAATGTTTTCCTCAAGGTGTTTACTTCAGACAATATGGCCAATGCTGGCTGACGTTGAAGCATGGCTATGAATACAGAGATTTATAATGGTTTTCTGATGGAACCTTATCACTGAATGCACAGGTGCAGGGTTCTCCATCGGACTGTGATCCTGAAATTAGGGCTGACTTGGGCTTCCCATTATAAGGTATAGGAGGAAAGGGCTGTAATTCTTGGAAAATTTTGCTCATATTTGGTCAAATATGGAACTCCCACTACACTTCTAGGATTATCGGGGGAAATGAATGAGGCATAAGTTTGAAGTAACTCAATATAAACTGGATCCAGTTTAAGCAGCAATTTATGGCTGAGATTTCAGTATTGTTATTTGATGTAATCATCTGCATAATCAATGTCTGACATGTAATTTGCATAATTAATGTCTCACATGTGGTGATTATATGACAAAACGTAAGTTTAGCTAAGGATGCTTGGTAAACTAGTGAAATCAGGCTGAAGGAAGTATGACTATAGTGGCAGCCTATGGCAAAACCCTTTATTTTTGAGAACAAAACCAATTTCAGTGGCACTATGGCTTTTGAACTTGAACTGGCCCCTTGACCTTAAACTATGAAATACATATTGCAATCATATATATTTTTCAAAGAACACATCAAGACCTTTCCAATGATACCAATTATGCCCCCCCCCCCTCCGTACCATACAGTCAGCCCCCCTGGACCATGGCTTGATGTAGTTTTTGGTCAAACAGTTTTATTTACTATTCTTTTATTTTAATTCCATAACCAGTAAACTACACATATTATTAGGTATTGCATAGTGAAATAGGTAATCATTTCATGTTCATTAAGGGATGCGACACCCACTTTACAAGAGAAGTCGGCTGGCACGGCACAGGTCCATATCACCATTTGCGTTATTTGGAGCTACTCAAGCCCAACGGCATGAGGTCCCAGAGGTCGTCTTTCTAAGAAGGAGTAAATGTTCTGTATACATTGAAGGCCCTCACGTTCCTTTGTACTGGAGAGTAATTTATTTATGTTCGTATTCATGCTTATGTAACATTGTTCATCATTTAAAAGCAATTTTGCTGAATTTACCGGTTTCCATCGATTTCGAATCGGAGATCAAAGACCTTTGCGCCTGGAAAGACTCCATTTAAAAGCTCGGGTTGCAGTCTCGTGTTTCTAGTGTAATAATAAAGTGCAACGCCCTCAAGCAAATCAATTCCTCCAAGAAAGCTCATACACTGCAAGATAGCCACCAGATGGTACATCTGGTATGGTTTCAGAGGCTTATTTTTAACTCGACTGATTGGGGTCTGTCACTATGTCCGCAGGATCTGTGTATGTGATCAGCCGTATGCCCGCGAATTGATTTAAGTGAGGTTTTCAAATTGCAAGATCAAGAATGCTACTTTAAATCAAGGCAGATCCATAGATTTGATCAGGGGGTCCAAGCCCAGCCCAGGCCCAGGCATGTATCATATTGATATTCTCTCTCCCTGGTGTTGGGGTGCTGTTGCTATGTTGAAAAATTAGATGCAGAGTTGTGGATTCAGGACCGTTAGTACTCTTTTAAAGATTGTAAACACATACGAATGATTATAAGAAAAGTCTATAAAACAGTCTTTTTGGCTGAAAGGTTGTTATAAACATCCAAAACACTTTGTTGTTGCCTTCTATAATGGAGCATGCAGCACAATGTCACTTATAAATCTACACATTCATTACAAAGGCACTAATGTGCTGTACATGTTTGCCTGCTAAAAATCTTTCCTATCGCCGCCTATGGAAGTGAAGGAAGCGTAATGATACTCTGAGACCGATGGAAGTGAAGGAAGCGTAATGATACTCTGAGACCGATGGAAGTGAAGGAAGCGTAATGATGCCCTGTGACCAGTTGTTTTAGCAATATCTACATACCACAGGGGAAAAGTTACACATTGCCAATATATATGACCTACTGTCCTGAAAAATAAGTCTGTTTAATTTTTAACCTCATATGAAGCTCTAATGCTCTTATTAAGTCTTAATCTCTTTTATACCACAGACATTTAAACATGGCCTTTCCATGAATTCTTAGTTTATGTATGTATGTATGTATGTATGTATGTATGTATGTATGTATGTATGTATACGTATGTACGTACGTATACGTAGTTGAATGAAACAGCACATAATGCTGTTGTGAAATTTATTTGAGCACGACTGTGTACCACGTTCTGATAAGTTCATCACGTCAAGATCTGAGAATATTATTCAGTTGCAGTTTATGCATTGCTATGATAATGTTATCCTTTATTATACAAAGGGACAACTCAATCATCATTGTTTTGTTCCCTCACCAGTAATAAGCATTTAAGGATTTGGTGATTAAGATCCTTATTGTACACGATCCGAGAGGTTAACCTTTGTTCGAGCTGACCCACCAATTGTAGCAAAGTCAATCACTAAAGCCGTATACCAGTGCTAATGATCAATACGGCACAAGGGCCTAAACTTGGGATGGTGATTACACTGTAAGCTCATTTTGCTGTTAGAAATCTCTGGGTTTTGTTTATTCGTACTGAGGCTGTCAGCAGATATCTATTCTTTCACGACCTTTATATGTCTGACGATTTTATTGGTTCCATAATTTTGGCCAGTATTATGCATCTGTGTTAAAAAAGCAAAAAGTGTGAATAAACCAGCATTATGCATCATAGTTACATATCATAATTTTGGCACCGTCGATTAAATGCAAGAGATGCTTGAAAATGAGGTGACGGAATGGCACAGGAATGATTTGTGCATGGAGTGAAATGAAATTCTCAGTATCAAACGTTATATTTTGCAACTACACGCAAAAACAGGTATTACATTCACTGGTCTCTTACACAGGATACTACAGATACGAGACACAATCGAAACTTCAATGCAAAACACAAATAGTATCTGGTAGGAAAGACAAGAGTTAAACACTTTGAAAGTTTTAAAAAAATCTGCAAGTGTCGAAAATTACTTCTATCAATTTTTTTTCGGTGTCTTCCAAATTAACAACAAATGTGTACATCATTGAGAGATGAAAATATAGGGGAAATATCGTTAATGTTTAATATTAATATACTTCTCACAGAATCATATTGGATATAGTGTAATATTTTGCCGTCAACTGTGTTTCAAATTTCACAGGCTCTTTCTGCTAAAAATATTTTTGTGGTATTCCTAGTCTTCCTGTTTCAAGTTTCTGATCACTTACTCCGATTCTTAACCGCGTGACATTTTCGCCTGATAGGCCTATACTGGTATTGGATGGCAAGTAGATGTGTCTCTTTTGAAAATATTTTTGCATGTAATATCATGTGTTCGTAATTTTTTGTCATTTCCTGAATTAATGTTCGTATTTATTTTGTATTGGTCTACAGAGAGTATCTTTGCATTTTCGGAATTTTTAAGTCGGAACGCTGTATGTCAGTAAACCGATATTTCCCCATATCGTGGTAAAGCTGTGGTGCACATGGCATCTCTGATACCTGTGATCCCTTGGAAATTACCCCATATTCGTATTGTCAGCATAACAAAGATGGCAATCATATAACAATCAATATGATTGCATGTGGACTATTTTCAGCCAATTGTACGCACAAGATTTGACATTTTCAAGGCAACTGGATATTGTCCTTATTCGGTCAACACAGCAATATTTATAATTTTTGTTACGCTGAGGTAAAACCATACAACAACAGTCAAATTATCTTCTCAAAACAAAGTTTTAGACAATTATCTATACCGTTATTTGACAAAGACTTGTCTATTGAAATACATGCGAACTGCACATTTCATATTAGGCAGCAGAACAGGTGATACTAAAAGTATGAAACAAATGTTTTAGTATTGGTGCACTTTTCGACATGCTGAAATAATATTTAAGAGCCTGTGCGAAGATAACTCAACTTTTCAGTTATTTTAGCATCCCGTTACTAATACTAAAATCTTCTTTCATCTTTTTTCTAATTTTAGTAAGGTTAGTACTTTTCGTTTTTACATATATTGATAGCCATGTGCCAGTCTGTATTATATAATTGTAATTTGTGGAATCCCTTTTGTAGTCCACCTGTACCTTCTGATGAAAGGATTCAATCGCCGGCATACAACAGAAAACTTGTCGTTTTACTATATAAATATATTATATAGAGGGCAATATTCGGGATTAAAGTTTGGAGGGTCATCAATGACGATATTAAAAAGTAAGGTATATAGTTATCTTTTGCTTTTTTTCGATATGATCCGATCAACTGTCTTGACATTTAATTGCGTCCAACGTCCAAGGTAGGCCTACATATCTCTTATAATATAGTAAAACGTCTTCTCGTGTTATAACAGTTTATAAAATAATCCTTTGTGCCATGTCATATCATAAACCTGTCTGAACTTGATAAAGCTTGTGTACAAGTATTTGCTCTTTTGCATACTTTTGTAGATTTATCTATAACGGTTAGATGTACCAGAATATAATTGCTTCCATTGAAATTTTGAATAAATATTATGTTGAATTTATTTTCTAGCTGATTCGATCATAGATATTTTGGTATTCCAGTGCTGAAGAATAATTCATAAATACATCTGCCCAAAAATAAACAACAAAGTCGATTTGGATAAAATACGGTTCTACCTTTGTGTAACTGTGTAAGAAGACTAATTTTCGAGATAAAGCGGGAAAACTCAGACCATGACGTTGTATTAAATCATTTGAGGGGTTAGTTCATCAGTACATGTTTCAAATTTTTTAAACACTTTTCAGAATGTGATCTCTCCCAGGGCATTTATCATTTTGATTTTAAATCTTTATATCATGATATTATTTTCAGTCAATATGAGTCGACAATCAAGTTCTGAGAATGGCGTATAGCTGGAATCAATCACATTTTTGATAGGCTGATACGTAGGTAATTATGTTGCATCAGAAACGTGAAGCAACAAACATTGAAAAATGCCTTTTCGGTATACTCTAAATGAAGCCTTAGCTGGATCAATTATCAAACCCATTGAGACCTGGCATAAATAACTAAGCCACTTTTTTTTACAATTTGTGCACGCAGTTGCGTCATATTGGCTTCGTTTTATACACTTTTTATGCATGCCTTACCTCCTATGCATGTATGTACACATAACATTTGTGCAATTCTGATATACGGGTTGATGGTTGCCATAACAACTCCAGAACTATATTGCGTTCGACCCTGTTTAGATAAACTGTTCCACGTCATACGAGCCATCATCATACTACCTGATAAGTATAAATTTTGTTTGTCAATGGTGAATCCAACATACTGGTATAGCGTGCCTGTCACATGCCAGTGTCCCCTTTAATAGTGAAAGAACCAAAAACCTTTGTGTGTGTATTTTCTCTGGTCAACGAGGTTTGGGTTTTGTTTTGTTTTGTTTTGTTTCGTTTTTTATGGTATGATTTCAATTGGTTTGTGATATGATTTCAGTGATTTGTCATAATTTCAATAATATGATTTCAATGATTGTCGATGCGATATGATATTAATGGTTTGTGTGTTAGTTTTTGTTCATGTGATATGATCAATCTATTTTTGTACACAATTTAAAATTTCTGATACTTTATAGTCTGTATGTAAAGTTTGTCTTTAATTCAATTTTTGTATATCAGTTATATGTCTACTTTTATCTTGAATACTATGGGCGACAATAGCTCTTAGCTAATGTTTCTTGTAATGAAACCGACGACAAATAAAGATGAAGTTAAATGATACAGTATCGCCGCCATTATTGCCAGCGCGTACTTCGAAGAGCGGTCGTTTAGCCCTGAAATAATTGGACATCTAGCCCCTATACCGTCATTTGGTGTCAGTTGGGATTAAATAATTAAATAATAATAATTAGGAAGAAGAAGAAGAAGAAGAAGAAGAAGAAGAAGAAGAAGAAGAAGAAGAAGAAGAAGAAGAAGAAGAAGAAGAAGAAGAAGAAGAAGAAGAAGAAGAAGAAGAAGAAGAAGAAGAAGAAGAAGAAGAAGAAGAAGAAGAAGAAGAAGAAGAAGAAGAAGAAGAAGAAGAAGAAGAAGAAGAAGAAGAAGAAGAAGATCTTATGTCCAACTTTCTCCTGAAGTTGAACCATTGAGGAATAGCCCCATCTTTTCATGTATGGTCATGGCCACTTTGGAATATACAAGAAGGCCTGTGAATATATAATTCTTCCGTGTGGTGTCGGTTTAATCACTTCCAAGGACATGCCAGGTGACCACTCGTAAAACCGGAAGCACGCCGTGTCTATCGCACTATTGTTCACGCATTCTCACTTGGACGCGCCGTTTCCGAATTCCCACTCAATCTCAGATGGCGCTGCGCCGAAGAAAGATAAATATTCCCAAACGTCGCAGCTTCTCAACCGGCGCAGAACAGTGCCACTATGTAATTTAGTGATTATGTATTTCATCTGTAAATGAACTTGAAACGGGGACTAAAATGTTCGGAAGGGGTCTAAATATTCCAGAACATTTGACCCTCTGGGGGCCCAAATCTTCGGAACGGTTGGGCACGGGGCCCGTTCGTGTTGCCGCACCGCCAGTTCAGTTGTGAGAACATAAATGTGTTAAGCGCGTTAGGCCTATACCATGGATAAATTAGAGTTTATTCCTCCATGATTATAATATAGGTCCTACCGATCTGCATAATATACCGATCGCGCTGCGCGTTCTATGGATGTCTCGTTCGCCCACATATCGTTGTATCATTTCTATAAATATTCATATGTTCCACAGTGTCTAATTGCTTTGGTGCTAAGAATTTTGTCTGACATGATGTGACTGAGTCATCAGGTCCCAAATCAATTGAAAGGCCAATCCTTGCCTTGTATCCTGGGTACTTTAACACTCAAAAGCTCCAAACTGTGTTATGGGGGTAGCACTCATAACAATGTTTATATCTCAAGGCGACAGTAGAGCAGGTTCTATCTAGTGTATACCTAGTTCATCTAGTCTTATAGAAAGTTTGTACTAGGCCTATCTTTAGACATAGATCTCAGTCTTTTGTGTTTTATTTCTGTTTTGTCATAACTTGAATAGACTTTGGAAGGTGTGATTAGCTAGACATGATGGTTTTTGTTTTTTGTTTTGTTTTGTTTTCTTGGTGCAATTTTGACTGATCTTACTCATTTTCATTATCTAAATGTTGATTGAACCAGTACATTCAGTGTGCAAACTATGAACACTATCTGGTGCTACTCCGTCCACTGCAGAGCTAGATGGTAGATAGGTTCGTTTAGTTTAGTTTAGTTTAGTTTAGTTTAGTTTAGTTTAAACATATTTATTTTCACTGGATTACCCAATAGTACATGAAATACGACTAATCTAGGGGTTCTCCAGACACGGAGACGCACAAAATGATATATACAAGACGCATAGGACAATACAATGTACAAACATGTGACTATGTACTCTGGTAGACATGCTGTAATACAATTAAACAACAAAAACAATATCTAACATTCCAATCCAATTAAGAAAACATGCATATATACACGAATATGCTTAGTAGCAAGCTAATTCGTCCTCAGCACAGGGAGCGACTGAAGGGGAGGTTATAGCTTGCTGGGCGCGGCTGAAGCACCCTGGCTGCAAACTCACACACTTGGTACCGAGCTGTAGCAGATGCCAGTATAACCTAGTTATAGATCTGAACCGATGCCAGATATATCATTATTGTATTTTGTATATGAAATGACATGATTATTGTATTATATATATCATAATTGCTGTATTTTGTATGTGACATATAGGTCAATATTGATCTCTATTTGTCAATAAAATTATTATTATTATTATTATTATTATTATTATTATTATTATTATTATTATTATTATTATTATTATTATTATTATTATCGTCGATCAATCGCGCAGTGCTTTCTTCCGACCTCGGTACATTCTTGTGTGTGTAATGATAAAACTACACGAGTGTAAGTGCCTGGCCGTAAATTCTGCCTGACACGAACGTACCCGTGGAGCGGAAGGATACACGAGATGCAGCCCGCCGCAGGCCGGCCATCGAGTTTATCCAGTAATCATGGCTGTATCATCCAGAAAAGGTGGAAGGTACAGACTAGGTGATAACCCTGTCCATATCATCACAGTACAAAGGTCAATCGATATCACCACAGTGCAAAGGTCACTGACAACTACTTTCCTTCTAAATTCTTTTAGTTAACTGGTGCACGTCAAGCATGTAGTTTTCAAATGACCCAATTACTGGATCCTGCGTTACAGTTTTCACACGCAAAGCTATGCAAAGCCATGTTTGATGAAATAAACATTGAAACTGTTTTTAATTGTCTTTTTCTTTTGTATTTAACGATGAAAATAAAATCACAGCTATAATTACTGGATAAAAGTAAAACCAGCCGCGTGGAGGAGACTCGTCAGCAGAATGGCCTCGTTCCCGCGGCGGATCACTCCTCGTGCAAGCACTCGGAGTGATCCGCCGCGGGAACGAGGCCAGTCTGCTGACTCGTCTCCTCCACTTGGCTGGTTTTACTATTGTATCCTTCCGCTCCACGGGTAGCCTTTATAGGCCATATGGTAAATACGACCATTTTTATAAAAGTGGTCTCTTGACCTTTCCAATCCGTCAGGGTTACCCAACTTCTATCGTAGGTGAGTGTAAAATTATCTAGCGCAAGTTCCATTAGGTTTCTCCTAGTTGTGGCACAAACATATGAGGTTAATGGCGGAATGATTTTGAGTTTGAGAGCCAAGGCTACCCAGTTTCCAAAGCAGAGCATTTACATCAAAAGTTCTGCTACATTTTATGAATTTGCTGAATTAATTCTTCTGCTTTTGTACTTGAAATCAAGCTGGAACCAAGGCCATAGTATGTCGTATGGGAATACAAAGCAAGGAAACTTTCTTTGCACGATTTTTTTCTGAAGTAAATATTGTTACTATAGCTATTTAAGGTGTCATTTAATTCATTATATCATAAATAGCAGGAAATTTTGAGGCTTGAGCAAGGATGTGTATGTCCCACTTTACCTGAATTACACTGTCCCACTTTATAAAGCTTTTTCGGGTAAAAGTGGGGCATGCCATGTCACGTGACTATAGACAATTTAAATTAATATGTCTTATTTTTGGTGATTGATAAGACCAGGAGTAAGAAAATTGAAAGCTAAACCACAGTTTCAGCGTTACAATTTAATTTGGGTTTTCCCACAAATTACAATATAATGTTTCAGGTTACATTTCTTTTCCTGATACTGCACTTTGATTCTGAGTTGCAGCCCTGAAATGGACTGGACAAACCAGACACAGGGCCCACCACTTCGTTTGTGAACCAGGTCAACACGGACATTTAAAAGACGAACTACTTGTTTCTGGCATTGCTATGCTTTTCTTGGATTGTGTAAGTAAATGTATATTCAAACAAAAGTTTCTGTCTTTGTGTTTTGTTCACGGCACTATAATGTAGGATTTTTGTTTTTGGGGGGTTGTTTTTTTCCGGAGTGGTTACAGTTCCAGTAGCCGGAATAAAACGTTGGGTGTCTATTCTTCCGGCAATTATCGGGGAGCCAATCAGAGGTCTCCTGGTGAGAATAACCGTGTTTTTAAATCATATATTTACCCATTTCAATACTTGAAAAATACCTTTTGCTGTTAACTCCTTTATCATGTAGATATTTTGAAGAGTTTTATTTTCGTAGGGTTGTATGAAGTCTCGGTCTAATGTGACAATCTGGTAACAATGGACAAAAACTTGTTTATATCTATATATATATATGCATGCAAATAGACACATTGATTAATATTGAACCTTTCAACTGTTCTTTCTATTAATCCTCTGCATTTTTAATGCATGTTGCAAAATGGACTCGCACCCCCGGGCTGGGGGTGTGGGTCCATGAATTACATGACCCCCATGCAGATATTTTCCATAACTTTGTCCGACTTGATTGACATGGAATGAAATTTCAACACACTTTACTGCTGGATGTCTAAAGAGATGTGCTGTAATTCAAATTGTTAGTAAATGAACTTGATACAAGTATGCAATTTGATACATAGATGCATACCCAGACCTCTTTTAGCTGATTAGAATTCAAGGTCACTGTTACCAATTTGCAGCATACTGAAGCCTATCATTGTTACCATGATATATCACATGACCATATGATTTTTTTGTCAAATTTGGTACAGAAATGCATTGCTTGGCGTAGAACATGGTCTTAAGATTTTTGGTCACTGATATCTATTTACATGCGACTATGACATTTAATTGTGTATGTGATTGGAGCTTTTTTTAGCCCTGATATCTGCAAAATGCATGGATCAAAATACCCTTTTGTCCGACTTAGAAACTTCAATGTACGGCTTTATATGTTGCACATGACTGTCATCTTGTCATGCTTTCTGTCTTTGTCACAGTCACAACGTGAACGGAGGGACCATATTTGGTGCACCTGCAAAGATTAGTTGATTATGCAGCTTTAAATGTTGCACATGATTATTACCTTGATATGCTTTTCTGCCCTACAATCCTAAACCGCAGTAACTTTAAGAAATAATGGGCAGATACTGAACTTTACTTTCAAATTGGTAGGGCAGTTTTGTTATCTGCAGTTATTATGGCACCAGGCCTAAACAGAGGTTAGCTGGAATTTTCTATATGAATGCTACTAAAGAT
Source organism: Hermodice carunculata (assembly GCA_964020975.1). Taxonomy (NCBI): domain Eukaryota; kingdom Metazoa; phylum Annelida; class Polychaeta; order Eunicida; family Amphinomidae; genus Hermodice; species Hermodice carunculata. Next base: position 46,024,934 of record OZ026613.1, read on the forward strand.
ACACCCCTGCATTAGTCTTGGGTCCTATCAAAATAAATTATGTCCAGGCATAGCACCAGAATGGCTGTCTGGAAATAACATTCTTATACCAACATCTTTTCCTTCATGCACTACCTTCTCTTCTGACATTGATCATATCAGTCAATTCTTTGAGATATTATGTCTGCTATTTCAAATGTTTTATGTAAATTTCTTATTGCACAGAGAGCCCTCATTTTGGTGCACCTGTTTTAGCTTTAAATGAACTTTACATCAATTGGGGGTTATAATAGGCAGATTTCACATTTGTTTATCTCTTCTCTTGACCATGACATGATCAAAAAGTTAAACAGATTATCTTCATAGAAAGATTTTCTTAAATTTTTAACTTTTTTTGTGCACTAAGGGCAATGTATTGGTAATTTAAGGGCGGGTGAATAGGGGCGATGGGAAAGCGTTCCAACGATTGCGAGTAGTCATAGTTTTCTAGTTAGTTCTGTCGTAAAATGTGTTATTGTGCATGTTTCGAAATCAGCAGTGGCAATAGTTCGTATGGCAAAAAATTGATGCTAGAATATAAATATACTTGTCACAAAAATAGCTGATGGGTGATATTGAGATATAGCATCAGGTAAAAGATACCTGGCTAATATACATCTTGTAATGCCCGCAAGGAAACTGTGCTGGCGTTTATCTTGAGAGGGCACTGTCGTAAGGCTATTTTCATGTAAGGAAATACGTGTCACTTGCGTCCCAATATTCTGTCTATAAGAAATCTCAAGTTTCCTAACACTTTTTCACCTTTTCTCCAATGAACAACATGTTCACGTTTGGCTGACCCAAAACCACTAATTAAATTAATATTTTTCTTGTAATTTATCTTGATGAGTACCACAGTATTGATGTGGGACGTAATTATCACCGAACTATCATGCTTTGGACGAACGAAATATCCTAATATTTACTCATTTTACGGGAAAAGTTTCTGAAAAAAAATATATTATTCCTATTTGCATCCCTGCCTTTATTGATCATAGATATCTTGTGTTTTGCATGTCGTCAGGAATTTCATTAACGTTTGCATCTGGATCATGACAAAGGGACATTGGTGTTTTTTTTCTGACTCTAAGTCGCGATTTCTTTAAAATGTCAGCTGTAGACCCCCTGAATCATATTAAGAGCCATATTATAGTTTGAATATAATTTTGTTTAAGAATGGTTCAGTTCTCCTCCCTTTCCCGAAACATAATTCATACGTTTAAATCAAACCTGACGTAAACATCGAAAACGCATAAACATATAGCATTTATAATACATATGCGTTCACCTACTACGGACCTAACAAATGCAAACTCATCGTCTTCGCCGAAAACCTTTGTATAATTGTCCATTCAGGTTCAGCATAAAGTTCCTAAGTTGTTTGAAATAAAGTGAGATAACACATATATGCTCTTAATACCATTACAAGTGATATAACGGTTATATATGAATGATATCGTTGTACTATGATCATAATGACTGGGTTAAAAAAAATGGAAAAGAATTGATCTGGTCAAACTGGATACTAGGTGAAAGCTTGACAAACCAAAATACGTGTGCCTTTCAGAAGAAGAGGAGCTGAGAAAGGTAACCCAATGTAAAGAATTATATGAAGCAATTTTATGTGACTACTTTTAAACTGCTACAGAGTGGGACGTGTTGATTGACAGGAGATACAGAAGGAAAATAATCAATTCTATTTATTTTAATAAAAGCAGATTGTCCAAAAATTCCTGTTGAAACAAAAAATGTGACGCATTAGAATTTGTGAACATTGCTGTTTGTTTATTGTTATGTGCATTATTTTCTTTGCCGCTTTCGCTAAACTTTTCGGTCTACTTCGAAAGTTGCCTACCAAGCAAACCAAATTCCGTTTTAGACAAATTACGCAGCTTGGGTCTGCTTTGGGGCAACCTGGAAAGAGGCGAATATGTTGACCGGTCATCGGGGACTAGTCACACACGATTCTCTGGTGATGTGCCCACATTTGATTAAAGGATATTCTTTGGGGGGAAAAAGACATTAACACTGTCGAATTGGTTTTATACACTTCATTTAAATATGTGCGTCCAAGTAATAATACTTTCAGACCAAGATTTATCCTTCTGAAATGTAAAGGTGGTTCTAAACACGCCCTTACGCTTCATTTTGCTGCGTCCTGTGGTCGATGATCAACAATAATCCCGATTGCTAAACTACTCTGTGTCAGTTGGATTCCTCACACCATAAAACATACAGAACACCTCCACGTTAAATGTATCATACACGTTCTACTTACGGGAAAAATTATTTTGGAAATTTGTACGCTAAAGTGAAATACTTGAACCCCATCCAGCATGTTGCTGCTAGAATTGAAATAGGTCGTACACAAAATATTACAAGACTGCTACAGTGTGGGAATCGCTGAATGACAGGCAAGGAAAACAAACCATTACAAAGGTACAAAATACTACATGGCCTGTATCCGAACTGCTTGCAAAATCGATTTCCATATTTTGTGGCTCGTAGTGTACATATTTTGTGGCTGGAAGTGTACAAACTCGCACAGAACATTGTTTTGTCCGACCGAGGACAGCATGTCAAGGTTGTTACATGGCCAAGGTTGTTGCATGGGCAATCGTGGTTTTCTAGATGTCTTGCACATGTTGACTGTTACCGATGCTCAATGTGCTGACACCAGACCATTTCAATCCCATGTGCACCTCAATACTGGAGACACTTTCTGGCCAGTTCTTGACTTTATCTCCATTTTTTACCAATTTTTTTATACCCTGTACCGCACCATGAACATGGCTTTTAAGGCAATATTACGCAAATGAATAATTATGCATATTTGCTACAGTTCATATCCACAATACCTTATGTTTAACCAATGGGACTGTTTACTTATTTATTCTCCAGAGATATTTACCACGATAGCTCATACCATCGTTCTTGTCCGGAGTTGCTATTAGAAGCAGCGGGGTTTTTTTTTCTGAGCATAAGACACACGTAGTGGGGTCTCCAGAGCAAGATTCACACAAAGTGAATTGTGTAATCATACAGGTAAAGTAAATGCCTAAAATGAATTTGTCATATTTCATGTTTAACAAATGAGCCGCAGATACACCACTCACTACCAATAAATGACACTCTGTCATTTAATAGAAAAGAGACACAGGATGCAATTTCCAAACTGAAGCCCGACATGGATAGTTAGAGGTCCAGATGGTATTCACGTAAATCTCTCAAGACAACATTAATACCTGCCTTACCCATCCCTCTAAAAATGCTGTCCCTCGAATTGTTAAACACAGAAGCACATCATCAACGTTTCTAGACTGCAACCTGAAATCTAGAATTATTACTCTAACAAGCCACCGTATTGTAACTATACTTAAAGCAAGTTACAAACCACCTAAAAACGCACATTCTTTCCTGTTATATATATATACATACGTGTATATATATGTGTGTGTGTGTGTGTGTGTGTGCGCGCGCGCGCTCCTCAAACTTTTATAGACCACTTTTTGATGAATTAAAAAAAAAGCAACAATTAAAGCATGTTAGATCTTAATTTTTGTGACATAATTAAAGGGCAAGATGCCGTTAGTGCTCTTCAAGCTTTGACTGACTGTGTTTCCCGAAAAATGACCGACGGTGACCCCTTATCTAACCATGGCCTGCTAATGTGGTTTCCTTTGGGGTGCATTGACACACCTTGTGTCACCAGTCCTGTGATTCCCCAGGCCTGTGATAAGGAAAGGTTTGGGAAAGCGATCAGGTTGAAAACCAGTCCATGGATCGAAGACCAAATCATAGTGTTGCCACCTTATCCTGAGGTACATCCATACTGCAGTGTGACTTGTCTCAGAGGAGGGCTGTTGAAGCCATTGGAGTGAGCCAAATTGTACTGTGCGGGCATGGCATCTGTACTTTAAGTATGGGCCATTGGGCGCGACGACATGGTGGGGGACGTGAAAAATCGACAACGGCTGTACTGGATCGTCATATCCTCACTTAAATGAGTCGAAACCGTACGGCTGGCAAGGGGCCAGCCAAATATGTCAACATTTTCACATTAGTACACAACGTACGCTTTTCGGGGGGGGGGGAGGGGGGAGGGGAATGGGGGCCAGTGTACGTTTTTCTTTTTTCTTTTTTTTTTTTTTAATACATCAAAATATTGATTTTTCTGCTTACCAATAAATGTTTCAAACTTAAATATTATGGTAATATTTGCATAAAAAGCTTAATAAACATTAGATGCACAGGTTTAAGGGTCTGAACATGTGGCCTAACAATATAGCTTTGGACTTTGGTTTGTAAAATCAACATTTTTAAAGTACTAATTTCAAGGGGTGGAGGGGGGGGGGCTCTGAAATAGTACTCTATGTACTAATGTGAAAATGTTGATAATTTGGCTGGCCCCTAATACTGCTCTGACTAGGCAACTAAGGAATGCTACTGGGGCTAGGGCATCCAAAAGGTACAGAAAAACATGACCCATATTAGAATCGGCTCCATGCCCGGGGCCCGTGCAGCTAGGGTGCAGGCCAGGAAACCAGCAGTGAGAGTTCCACTGGACGTGCTAGAGCAGACACATAACCGACAGGTTAGACCAGGGCAATGAACATTATGCTTAGACTAAGTTATAAGTAAAGTTGACTGGAGGAATTTCTCGTTGACAGACAAGTCCAAATTCTGTTTGGATTTCAGTGACGGATGCATCAAAGTATGGAGACGAAAAGGAGAGCGTTATGAGGCGTATAATATAGTGGAGCATGACCATTGCTGCCGGGTTTCAAGGATGACTTGAGGAGGTATATCAGTTCAACAGGGCGCACTGACCTTCACTTGATCAAATGGAATACTGAGTGGACAAATTTAAGGTATTTAAATTTTGAACTAATATGTTCGGTCGTCTGCTGGAGCATTTGGCTCTGATTTCCTCCTGGTGTATGCTGATGCTAGGTCACATAGAACCAGAGTGGTGCAGCAGCATCTTCAAGAGCAAACCATTGAGAGGATGGACTGGCCTGAGGCTCCATCAGACCTCAACCGCATAGAACATTTACGGGATGTTCTACAGGCTAGGCTCTCCTGGCGTGATGTACAGTCAACAACTGTCAAGCAACTGGACCAAGCACTCGTTGCGGCTTGGGCAAACATTGGCCAGGCAACAATAAAGAAGCTGATCAATATAGCATGAACACAAGGTGCCAAGCAGTGACCCAAGCCTGTGGATGGCATACCCGCTATTGAACATTAGGCTTAAGGGATAGTTCATTGTACGTTTCCACACAGCAGTAGCTTCTGTTGCAGCCACCTGAACTTCTGAAGGGGTATTCTTCAGTGCCAAAAAGAAACTTTGTTACCCTTCTTGTCATGCTGGGTTCTTGATACAGAAAAATGATGATAGAGTCCTTTACACTACCCCCTAAGAATCCTGTTATATATGCTAGACTAATCAATGTTTTCAAACCATTCTACGGACATAGGTTTTATTATATATACAGCAATTATCGATCAGTGCTATCTGGAGTCCATATTGGGAAAAAATGACAAAGATTCACTCGAAAAAGGCCAGAAAAGGTGTATAACAATTAGTACAGAGGTAACAGAACTATCAATACTTAAAAACAGAAGGAAGCAAGACAACGTGGTAGAAATTAAAAAAGAAGAAGAAGAAGAAGAAGAAGAAGAAGAAGAAGAAGAAGAAGAAGAAGAAGAAGAAGAAGAAGAAGAAGAAGAAGAAGAAGAAGAAGAAGAAATAATGGACAGATCAAAGCAAATCCAAACCACAAACCTTCTTCCCTCACCAAGCATGTCAAGTACGAGGACACCAGGAGGAAATACACAAACCGCAAGCTAAAACAGATTCACTGAAGTTGGCTTTGCGAACAGAGTTATGACCCAGTTGAACTGCTTCTCAAGACACCGTGTCTGCAAAGACCACGAAGACCTGTAAGGCGCTCCTAAGCGTTACCTTTTCATGCGGATACAAATTCCAAGTAAGGAATTGAAACAAGTTTTAATGCATGAAATTTTCAAAATGTTTATTCTGTGATACAACTTTGTCAGAATTTAATTGTGAATCTTTGGGCATATTCAAGAAAAATAGTAACGGGCACAAATTTATCATGATCAAGTGGGCATGCTCTGTTGCACGATGAATGTGTTGTACTCAATTGCCCTGCATGTTTGTGCACATGTACTGCAGCATAAGCTGTTCTACATGTCCTTCATCAAAACCCGCTTTTGTGACGGGTCGTTTTACTATAAATAAATACATATTTCAAGATATTTGCGCTAACATGACCGTTTCTGTATATTTTCACATCAAGATATAACATTTGGATGTATTTCTCAAGCATTTACTTGTTTTGGAACAGCAGCAAGCTTTTCTACTGCGCTTTACATGAAATAAAATAAATCGAAACAACATTGCCATTGAGACATCCATTTGCAAATTTTGTTTTTATGGTGGCCTATTAGTGCTAACCTAATTGTAATTTTTATCTCGTTATCACGAAATATTATCTATTTATTACGAGACAGGTATCCCGTACTTACGAGATGTTATATAATTGCGAGACAAGTGTCTTATAATTATGAGATATCTCGTACTGAGGTCAAATAGAAGACTAACCCATTTTTTCCAATTAATTTTACCAGATGCCCATTCTCTCAATTCTGAAATGTTTACCTCTAAATTTCTGCATGGAGCGTGATGCATCTCTTTGTGTGTCTTTTGATGGTGGATACGTATGCTGCACCATTGTTTTAATTTTACGGTATCTTATAACTAGTATTAAGCGGATCGACTATGGCGGTATCGCCACTTTATTTTATACATTGAACACAGAGAAAAGCCATTGCTCTAAGAGAGAAACCACTGTAATCATGTAACACCGTGCCAATTTGATGATTGCATTCTGTTTTCATTTCAAGTGATTAGTGATTTATATAAATCTTTTGTATTTATTGTACTGTACTGTGCTGTACGTGTCTGTACTGTTTTTGTTACATTTTTCTTTTGATTGTGTGCATATTTTAATGTGATTTTCTTTTTTTTTTCTTTCATACTCTACATGTTTACATGTTGTATATTTGACATATACGTATTGCTGTATTTTATGTAACAGCGCAGTCAATGAAGATTCATTCATTCACAGAGAAATGTCTGCTTTGGTATTGTTTTTCGGAGTGGCTATTTTCACCGTACGGTCAAAACAGTGTCGGGGCCTACTGTGCACAATTTCACTGTTGGGTGAAACTTGAAACTTGAAACTTTATTGCTGCATCAAACATACAAACGTGATATTATGCAATATATACAACCATCCACACATATACACACAAGTTACATTAACATCACATTTTGACAAAATCAAACGTATACACACTAATGCAAAATACATGAGTACTGGTAAGAATAAGAAGAAGTATGTACATAAAAACCCCTTACTGGGAAAAAATCACTGTTCTTGATGCGTCATTGATGATAGCAGTGTATCTGGCTATTTTCATCGCACGCATCAGCTGATCAGAAGCTAGGAGAGAAATTGTGAGGTAATATCCAGTCCAGTTTGTACAGAACTCATTTGGCTCAGTGCGGCGACAGCGTTCAGAGGTTTTTCATCTTTGCTTTAGTCTTATCAGACAAGAGTAGATGGTTACGAAATGGCGGAGCCAGAGACAAATACAAGTGAATCTTTTCAGATTCATCTTGCAAATCAGAAGTTCAGCAGCTTCCAAGCGTTCGGCATGAAAGACTTTCATATTGGAGATGGAGGACTGAAATTGAAATCTGATTTGTATGTATTTCAAGTTGGAATGTGCGTTTATAGCTAGTAAAAATGCCTACTTTTATAATACAGTTTTATAAACAACTTGAAGTTGCGATTTCTATTTTGTTGGCTTCCTTCTGGGGAGCATAATGACTATCGCCATATTCCTCCCATTGAGCATCTAGGGTGCTTAAAAATTATAATGTCATAAGCCTTCAATTAGGCACCTTACTTTGGATAATTTGTAAAATTCTTATTGGGATGAATACGGTAATTATGTTTGCACTTTCCCAATCGATAATTTAACATCTCTGGATGGTAAAAAATTTCATTGATTAATCAGCCCTTGCATGTGTTCCCGTAGCGCTGGTTTAACCAGGGTCTATTATGTAAAAGTTAAGATGCTCCTTTGACCACACACATGACTGCATTGTTATGATTATTAAAAACAGAGATCTGTGCCTCTTTTCAGGACTTGAATTTATTAAACTAAGTAAGTTATTTTACCCATACTTGAGCTCACTGAAACTGGTACTTGAAAGAAGAAACGGCATTTCCCATACATTAGCAATGCAGGCTGGCACACATTAATCATTATCACAGTCCAAACACGCTGCTGTAGCAGTGTAAGGCAAGCGGTGAGACACCAAAGGCATTTTGGGGTAATTACTGCTTACCAAGGCTCATAGACTGAAAACATTAAAGGCAACATGTATAAAGTATATATTTCTGGAAAAGAAATTATCAACAGATTTATAATATGATTATAATTTCAACTTTGTGAGCTAATAGTTGAATAAACACTGAATTCAATGGCAACCATGTCAAATGTCATTATTGAATGTTTGTTTGACATTTAGAAGACAACTTCGAAATTAAAATAAGATTTAAAATCTTTGGGTCATGTCCTTTTCAAAAATATATACTTATATATCTTAGTAAATAGAATTGAAATGCCAGCCTTATAAATGAAGTAAAAAGATTGTTCTGGTAGATTTTTAATATTCTGAGTAAAATACAAGAAATTGTAATATTTTTCAAAAATGGGACTTTTAAGACTTCTAAATGGATGTTTTCACAAGATAAGAAAGAAAGGTAGATACGAATCTGGTGAAAAAGTCTTTTGTCTACCTGATATTTCAACAACAATTAAACATTACTATCTGAGATACATGTATCAACAAAATTTTTGAGCCATCCGCAACAGAAATATTTTAATGGACGGTGAAAATAGCCTGCCAACCTATTACCACCGTACAGTGAAAATAGCCTCTCAATATAATATCACCGTACGGTGAAAATAGCATCATCCATTTTTTTACATATAAAGATTGTTGCAACCATGTATGCATACGCCGTTTTTCTTCTCCCTTTTCCAGTTCAACCAGTAGCATTGATCTCTATAAACCATATGATGTGGCATACACGTTGCTGTCATTTGCCTGGATTTTCATCTTCAGCATTTGGGCATATCAGATGCAAATATTCAATATATTGGATTATTTATTCAGTTAATGTACCTAAAAACCTTGAGATTGTTACTTTACCAATAAACTTCAGCTCTATATGGATACACCGTACCTGGTATACCTGTCCAACGGATAGGCCTTAATAACAAATTCTGACAATGGGGAAGGAAGGGAGAGTCAGTTAATTGATAAGCCTCATCTAGCTATCACGTAATTACGACTTCTAATGATACTGAGGAGGAGGAAAATTACGCAGAAAGTCCCAACTTTTGGTGTTTGGAGCAGCATTACAAATGAAGCAATATCACACCCGCACCATACCCCAGCTGTCTGGACCGGTTTTTCTGCCACATGAAGTGTACCTAGTGGATGGGCCAAACAAAGTTGCTCAAAAGACGTGTTGCTCTGAATCCTTGATTTTTAATTAAATTTTAACCATTACTATATATGTATGACGTGGGGATAAAGCATCAGCCAAGATGGACTTCAAGCTTGCTTGGGTAGTACATTGGGTGGATCTCTACTGGGGTTGTTCTAATGGCCATGGTTCAGTGATTTCCTTATTTTTCATGAATTTTTATTCTGCTTATTTGCTGGCGAAACATTATCGAAAACATTTGTTCAATTGCTTTGCAACCTATGGGGACACTTCTGGATATCCTTAGACATCAATTTGCTCAAAAGATGGTGTGAGATTTTTTTTGCAATTTTTTCTCCAAATGTTTGTGTTTTGGCTCTTTTCGACTTCTCCAAAACCGTCACTCAGGTTACACTAACATTTGGTGTTAATGTACCTTGTGGAATAGTAAGGCGAACAAGGTTGTTCACCAGTTGGTTTTGCTCTACTTCCCCGACTTGTAACGATTTTTTTCAACTCAGGTACTTACCAGTTAAACTCGAAGTAACGAGACGAGAAACACAACTTGATGTGGAGCCCATTGAGGGCGGGAATACCATGGTGTAAGCATAATGTAAATCCAAGCAGTAGAGCAGAAGTTACAATTAAATAAAATACACCTGGTGAGAGTACTGTTGTTTGATTTTTAAGGATTGTTTTAATTAGTCAATAATTGCTAAGAGTACAAGTTTGGCATGGATGCAGCAGCACCATACATGTATGTGTCTCGGGTCGGAATCGTAAGTTTGACTGAAAAAATGCATTCAAGTCATAGCACGAACCCAAAATACCTCTTGTCAGGTAGTTTTGTTTGGTAGATCTTGGAAAATGTGTTGACTCGGTGCAGTTGAAATAGGGTTAAAGGGACACTTTTCACCCTGTTATCGACTTTCTTTGCGCCACTCGTGACTCTGTACTTTGACAAGAGGTAATCAAGACTTATGGATGATAAAGAATAGCATACACATATACTCACCGAAACTGCTTGTCAGAACCCAGAAGGAAAAGCATGCCATTCTAAACGCCATTTTCAAGCTGTAAAATGAACAAAATTACCAGTTTCATTATATTTGGAACTACATTCATATGTGTATCGTATACCCGACTCAGTTATGTGATATTGGGTCAAAACTTGAATTTGTACCGGATATTTGCTTCCGCACCTGCCCACATCATCCCATGACTCAATTGTACTATGACGTACACGTGGTATATAAGATGATGGTCATGATATCGTTGATGTACTAATTTTGCATATTAAATCACATGCTCATAACTGATCATATATCGAGAAAAAAGTGGGCGAGTCCATTTTGTTTGTACAGTGACATGTCTGAAATTTGTATTAAAAGCCAAGGTGTATAATTTCCATTTTTTCTTTACTACGCAGGCAAAAAAGCCCAGTAATGCAAGGGATATGAACCAGAAGGCAAACCATTCACTTTGCATTCAGAATAAAGTTACATTTATTCATGTATGTGGCAAAGTTAATTTTGACTGTTGAATTCTTTTGAAGCTTACCTGCACAAAATGCCATGGCTATGGATGTATTGTATTTGTGTCCTTCTGTCCAGAACCACTTCTTAGTAGTCATTACCCTATTCCGCCCTCCGAACTCTTTACTCTCCATGAGCTAACCTGTCACTGTCTAACCTCCATACATATGGAAGTATTATTGTCCATATTGCACACATTCTTCTGTTAAATTTTGACATGGGCTGTATTAGCCCCAAGAAATTCAAGGGTCTTCAGCGGATAACTACTCAGAACATGTCTCGGAGCCTAAACAGTATGTGTGTGTGTATATATATATATATATATATATATATATATATATATCCATGAAGTTTCGTGCATGTAAGCTTCAAAAGAACATTCAACATTAAAGCACATAGGCAACATATTATAGGTGCAAGTTACCAATTTTTGAGTTAATAAGGAAATCATACAAAACATATTAACAGTTTGAAAACTCAGGTTGCTTAATGGTCACATAGTTCATAATCAAGATTTTATTTTCATTATGAACTATATGACAATTCGGCAACTAAGTTTTAAAATTTTTAATTCCCCTGATTGCACAAGTTTGAGCTTCAAAACTGTATCGATATCAGATCAGCGTTACTGGAAGTGTTATATACAAACAAAATATGGAAATTATAGCTTTCGCGTTTGCAGAGAAAAACTGCAAAGAGCACGAATGATAGAAAGAGAGAAACAAAGCAAGAATACTAAAAATGTCTGCGTTTGCAAACAGACATAATTATGCAGGACCATCGGTAAGCAGCATACTCAAACAAATTGATCCTAAATATGCGATGTTAATGCCTTATCCCCCATCCCACCCCCGCCAATTTCTGAAATCATTAAAACAAATAACAAGGGTCATATGCGCTGACAGCTTTAGAATAACTAGGGCTTAGAGTCTCTAGGTGTTTTGAATCCAGTGTGAGGACGATGTTCTGTTGTCTAACTGGTGATATAGACATTACGAAATTTACAGTTACGATTCATCCATCTAATAATCACGATTGGTTCTTGATTCTTTAAGTGTTGAAGTTTTGACTCAGATCAACAGCTTTCCTCGGTGCGCTATAGACACAACGCACCAGAGAATGCTGTTCATTCAGTCAGTGAAAGAGCTCTGCCGGGTTACTTTCTTTGTGGTATATTCACTGCTCTCCTGCCAGTGTCTAAAAATATCCCTCGGGTATCGATCTGACAATAAATCGGTACATTGACCAGAATAAAGAAACTCGTAACCGCTTCACATATTAAAATCGGATTGTTAATATTAGTCCTGATACAGGGCTGTTGTTGTTGTTGTTGTTGTTGTTGTTGTTGTTGTTGTTGTTGTTGTTGTTGTTGTTGTTGTTGTTGTTGTTGTTGTTTTTAAAGGGTGGTGATGGTGTAAAACCCTCGTGGACAGAATAAAACAATTCCTCAGGGGGAATCAAGCAGCATTCAGGAATTACAGAATTACCCTTTGTCCATTTGATTGTAGCCGTAGGAAGGTAGAAATAATTGTATTAACCTGGAAATATTATTTTGCAGAGCATTAAACAAGTTGCATTTGGGCATAATGTAGAGGGCAAGTGTAGACATTGTGTTTGGTCTGTGATACCACATGATTTAACCAGTCTTTTGGGGTGGTTGGGTGTCCCTTTCGATTTTGCTTGAAGGGTGCCTTGGTGGATTAGTGGCGATTGTGCCCTCCGCGTATCTGCACGCAGACTTCTACTCTCATTTGAAAAGTCACTGTGAACCTCAATGCCAGACAATGATGACCTAGTTCTGAACTTTATCCCATTTCCAGGATAAATATTTTTGTGTCGGCAGCATAAGCTGTTGGCCAAACAAAGCACTTACTCTCTGGACGTCCGGACGTCCGGACGTCCGGACGTCCTTCCGTCAACAAAAAACTTCGGAGTGGCATTATTTCACTAACCACACTGGGTAGGGCTTTCATACTTGGGTAAATGATTGATAGTGATGGTCACTACAGATTTGTGCCAACATTGTCATATTTCATTAGTTATGTCATGCTTGAATGAGCATTGTAGAAAAACTTCGTAGTGGTATTACATGTATTTCACTAACCACACTGGGTAGGACTTTCATACTTTGGTAAATGATTGATAGTGATGGTCACTGCAGAGATGTACCATCATTGTCATACTTCATTGGTTACATCAAGCTTGAACTAGCTTTGTAGAAAAACTTCGGAGTGGCTTGAATGATGCTGACGAGACATTCATGTCCCCCGTGCATGGCTCGGGTTTGTACTGCTCTCGATGAAGCATAAAGTACCGTTCCTTGACCACCCTGCATAGAATTACTGTCGTGTGTCCAATTCGACATAAAACTTCGTATTTATCGTATTCTACATTCAACAAATGGAAGTGTTCTCTTTTTTGTAGCAGGAGTACTTTTTAAACTTCGAGGTCAGCATCCGTCTACTAAGGCCAGTTTCCAATTGTGATTATTTGCCTTTCACCACCTGCAATATCATATATTTTAATTCAGCCTTCGGGGTCACCATCCATCTATAGCGGACAGCTTCCAATTGTGTTTGCTTACTGTCTGTTGGAGTAACTTTCAATGCCGGTTTCATTCTTTTCATTTTTTTAATAGATGTCTTTTAACTTTTATGTTGTCTTTCCAGTTTGATACTTTCAACTTACTTTTTTTCTAAAGTCAGAAAGTTTTGTCATGAAAAACGGACAAAACTGAAAATAAAGTCAATGAAAGTGTCTTCTCTCGTTTGCAGTATTGGATGGATATAATATACACACACACACACACACACACATATATATATATATATATATATATATATATATATATGCACTGTGAATACATTTATTTTCACGGGCATTAATTTTCACGGTTTTTCATTTTGGACTTTTAACTGCAACTTTTAAATGCACTATTTTGTTATATTTGCTAGGTTAAAAATATATTTCACTGGGTTCTTAGTTTCACGGTTTTGAAGCACCAGCGAAATTAGCGAAAATAAAAACACAGCGAAATTAAATGAATTCACAGTATATATGTTCCTGTTAGACCAACAAGGCATACGCCAATGCCTCAGTGCTACCAAAGTATACCGGTGGCTTCCATAAGCTTACTTTTGTAAGTAGCTTCATTTTCAGTTCATCTTTATGATGTATACTTTTATGTGCTTAAAGGAACCTATGTGTAGATCCCACTGCAGCCCGTATAGTACTGACACGCTTCTGTGGCATTTTTTCCGTCCGTGCACATGCACGCGTATTACCATCATGTATTTCTCGAGTGACTGCTGGTGATCTTACCAAATTGTGGAAACCGTATTGTTTTGAATTTCCCTAGCTGGATTAATGTAAACTAAAAAAAATTATTTGCTTGTCAGCAAATCAGTCTGTGTGTCTAGAAAACCTTTAAAGATAGCCCATTCAGTATTAAATTAACTCTTGCAACAATCATTTTATTCAACTGTTCAAACGAGACATAAACAATTGAGCTAAGCCACAAACCTATAAATTGCAGTTAGAATGGTACCTCCATCAACACTAGTTGTGAAACTATTCAAGATTTAACTTTTGTGTATTTGCCTAATTCTCATAAACCAAACTGCTACAACCTAATTCATGGTTCACTGGAAGCAGCTGTCTCACAAACTTATCAATTGAAGTTAGAATGGCACCTGTATCTATAACAATTTTGAAGTTTAATGTTCAAGATTTAAATTTTGTGAATTGGCCTAATTTGAATAAATTTGAATGCTACAACTTTGGTTCATATTTCCTTGGAAGCAGCTATGTCACCATCCTATCAATTGAAGGTGGAATGACACTTCCATCTGCAATACATGTGAAGTTGTTCAATTTGAATTGTCTGTACTCTCTTAATTTGCATAAATTAAAATTCTACATTTGGTCGTGGTCAATTAGATGTGCCTACAGCAGAAACCTGTGATGATTTTCAAAGTGTGAATGGTACCTTTCTCTTTAATAGTTTTGAAGATATCCAATGCTTAAAATTTTCAAGTGCCCCAACTTAGCATAAATGCGACCACAAACCTGTGAATTAAGTTAGAATGGTACTTCTACCTATAATAGTTTTGAAAATACTCACCATGGAAACTTTGCAAGTGCTCCTAATTAGCATAAATTATAATTCTACAACTTTTGTTTCTGGTTTATTGGATGTGCCTATAGCACAAACCTATATATTGAAGGTAGATTGACACTTCTACCTGTAATAGTCTTAAACATTTCAAGTGCCCTAATTAGCATAGATTATAATTCTACAACTTTTATTTGTGGCTCATTGGATGCACCTAGGTCACAAACCGATAAATTGACATTGGCACTTCTACTTGTAATAGTTTTGAACATATTCAACATTTAAACTTTGCATGTACCCTAATTTGTATAAATTGAACCTCTACAACTTTGCTTTGTGGTCCATTGGATGCGCCTATAGTACAAACCCATAAATTAAAGCTGAAATGGTACCTGTACCTTGAATAGTTTTGAGGATATTCAACGTTTAAAAGGGCCCTAATTTACATGATTTTCATCATAGTGACTATTCCGAACAAGATAATTCATTTCACTACTAGATCAATCCCCGTGCCAAGTTTGGTACTTTTCGCAACAATAGTGTCCGAGGACTGAGGACAACATTCACACGAAAATGAATGAATGAATGAATGAATGAATGAACGAACGAACGAACGAACGAACGAACGTACGAACGAACAAACGAACGAACGAACGAACAACTAAATAAATAAATAAATAATAAATAAATAAATAAATAAATGAATAAATAAATAAATACATTATTTGACCAAAAAGGTCTGTGTTTGCACACAGACTGAACTATGAAGACCAGTCGGTCCAAGCCCGCTGCATTGGAGAGCTAAGAATGAAAAATGGCATGGCCATCGGACTGCACTGTCTTTTCATATGCAACACATTATCTCATGTTTGTGCAACACATGATTTCATGTCATATTTTCAACACGAAATGGTCTGAATCCATACCCACTCATCAAATTATTATAATAATCACTTTTGTACTTTTCTAGTGAGAATTCCAACCAAGAGACACAATGGCTGATGTAAGTGCCTTACACTTTAAAAACGGTATATATTAAAGTTCCTTGCACTTATTGACATTTATATGTAATAGGAAAACATATGACTACTCTGTACATATATGGAAGTTGTATTGTTCAATAACCTCACAAAAACCCTGAGTTTCGTTCATAAAACCGTGGGCTTTGCTTTTCAAAACCCTGAGTTTTGATGAAACCATAGGTTTATCACAAAACTCTGGGTTTCATTTGCAAAACCCGTGGTTTTCTATATAGTCCTTGAATTTTGATATGATTTTGGACACAACCCTGGGTTGTTTGGCAACAAAAATCTGAGTTTTGTGTACAAAACCCTGGGTGTCATGAACAAAACTCATGGTTAACGTACAAAACCCTGGGTTTTGAGCACGAAATTCACAGTTTAAGAGCACAACTGCCGTGCTCCCAAACCGACCAAGTCGTGCGGGTACACTGAACCAAGCCGAGAGCACACACCAGTTCTTGACAAAATGCAAGGCAATCTTCCTTGATCTCCAGCAATACAGCTCAACCTGTCTTCGCTGGATTTGTCCGGGAAATGACTGAGCACTGTGATAAATAGCTGTTGTTACTGACGAGAATGTAAAGGTTACGCAAAATCAGTTACTTTGTTTTGATTTGGGCGTCGAATCAGGTAATGAAAGCCGTGTTGTGAGTGATTGGTGTAACCATATGACCAATTTGGCGGTAAATTACAAAACCATGGGATTTGTGACGTTACAAATCTCAGGGTTTTGGGAATTACTCAGAACCGTAGGATTTGTAACGTCACAAAACCCTGGGTTTTGTGAACTATTGAACAAATCAACAGCAATACCCAGAGTTATCACAACAAAACTCAGGGTTTTGCAAATTATCAAGATAACTAAAGCATATACTGAAGACCTAGTTTTGTGACACCACAAAAAACCCTGGAGTTTGTAACTTATTAAACAAAACAACCGCAAAAGCCAGGGTTATTATGACAAAACCCAGGGTTTTCCATCAAAACCGTGAGTTTCGTGAAAAGATTGGATAACAATGCAAAAGCCTGGGTTTTGTTACAAAACGCAGAGTTTTGTGTACAAATCCCTGGGTGTGGATACAAAACCTTGGGTTTTGAAAAAAAAAAATCCAAGGCTTGGTCTTCAAAACCCTGATTTTTGTGCATATCAGTAAACAAAATTTAAAAATTATAATATTTGTTTTGTTATCCTGTGTAGTTTACAAAACTCAGGGTTTTGTGACAAAACCCCGGGATTTGCAAGCAAAACTCAGTGTATTGTTACAAAACTCATGGTTTTACGTACAATACCCTAGGTTTTGGTAAAAACTCAGGGTTTTGTGTATTGTGCTTGTATTACAAACTCTGGGTTTTGTGAGTTATTGAACAGTACAACTTCCATACACAGACACACATGTCGCACACTTTTCGGAAACATAACAAATTTTCATTTGTTTGCCCATAATGTACTAAGTATCCATAAAGTTTTCCACACACTTTACAAAATCCTTCGGCGTAACACCTTTCAAACTATTTATTGAGCACAATTTCTCGACGTTCTATTAAATGTTCTTTTTTATTGAGACAGGAAAGACATATTATTTTTTTTAACTTTCCCAGTCCCGGAAATGATAAACTTTTTTTCCACATACCTTGACTCTTGCATCGGCTTCCTTGTACTCATCTTCAACCTTTGTGGTGGTCTCGTCTCTTGCCGCTACCTTCTCAGAGTGACCAAAAACAGAGCAGACGATAAGTTATAACTGTGATTTGTAGTCTACCAGCCTATCATCAGTCGTTTTGCATATCACGCGTGCAGCAGCTTCCTGTGATAATCACCAGTTGCCCGAAATTGTGACGTATTGATTTTCTCAGCAAGAGAAGTTTCTAGGAAACACTTTGAAAGTGTGGAAACCAAGCGGTCCAAGCACCTGGAATCCGTGTGGCGGGGGAGGGTCACATGATCTAAAAACATCGTGGGACATTATTATCAGTGTAAATTAGGTTCCATGACGATAGCATCACATATGTCAGCTAAGCGACGTACAGCTGATTTCACTGAACTTTCCTGTAAAAGCAACGATTACGATCCCTAATTGCGTTAAGTTGGCAATAAGAGTGTTTTACCACCAACGTAGGTCTGTTGCGCTTCTCAACAGTCATGTCGGGCCTGACGGACGCTTGGCCCAGTAAGGGAACATGATATTTTGGGACGTCCGTGACGGTATAGATGTTATTTTAGTGAAAACCCGGTCCGTGAGAAAAAAGATCAAAAGCTGTGTGTGTCAATAGCCTTAAATAACGTTATTTCAAAAAAGCGGGAAAATCACGAATATCGGTATTTTAATACAACACTTCAACTGTATGTGTTTTGATATTAACATATACATAACATTATTAAAACATTTTTCCAAAAATGATAACGTTATTTCAAAAAAGCGGGAAAATCACGAATATCAGTATTTTAATACAACACTTCAACTGTATGTGTTTTGATATTAACATATATACATAACATTATTAAAACATTTTCCCAAACATGATTTGTATCTTGCTGGTGTTATGTGGTCACACCTCGCAGAGAATTGTAAACTTTAGTGCAATAACGCTAAAACAAAATGCGTCGATTTGCTGAATACAAGAATGCTGCCAATATTGATTAACGTGAATATATTTATTCAATTGTTAATTGTTTTCATTATTTTACAATCCTAATCCACATGCTACATTTCCAATAAAAGCAAATCGGCTCCGAGGCGGGCCCAGCGATTAAGGCAAATCCACTTATGTCTTGATAATAAAACCACTGTCTCAAATTATCCTACATTTACTTGGAGAGCTTTTTAAACCAGATTTAGGTGTCTCGTTTATTTAAAATAACTTGCATTTAGCCTTTTCAGGTTCGAGCGACACTTAAACCCAAGTCAACAGCTTTTCTAAAATTTTGTCGCAGGGAAGTGCTCATCAGAGAGTCTGAACACTTATTTTTCGAAAGCGTTTTATCATAGTGATTCGTAAATTGTGTAAAATTTAAAAATAGAGGAGGAAACAGAAAATATTCAAAATCTTCCAGGATTCAGGACAGCCTAAACTTTGCCCACATTATTCTGGCCACATTTTCGCGGCATGCTCAATTGTCTCAAGTGGCAATTTCAGTTTTTCAATTAAAAAAAGTTGGCGTTATCTGCTGAAATAGCTGTCTCTACGCCAGCCATCTAATTACACAACTTCTTTTACTTTAAAGTCTTGAATTAAGAGTAGTGAACAATTTTACTTGTGACTGATCAAAATATCACAAGGAATGCGCTACAAAAACTACAAAGCACTTTTATAATAAAAAGGTTAAAGCAAATTAAATAGTGACAGAATGCAGCACAGTTTTCGACTTTCCGTGCGTATTGGCGCCTTTTATTGTTTTTCGTTTTTAGAAAAAAAAATAGCCACTTGCATTTGATCCAAAATAACAGCTCATAGTGAGTTATTATAAGATTGTATAAAACGCTTTGCAAATTACCTAAATAATTTATCTTTCAAAAAGTTGGTGCAAACTGTTATTTGAATACGCCTGATGATCATTTTTGGCGGTAAATTAGGCAGGCCTACATTTCCACGCCAGTGTGTGTGTGTGTGTGTGTGTGTGTGTGTGTGTGTGTGTGTGTGTGTTATTGAATATTTTGCATACTACCTTTTGAATTATCCATTCGGTACAATTGCTTATGGATTATTGAATATTTTGCATACTACCTTTTGAATTATCCATTCGGTACTATTGCTTATGGATTTACGCCGGTAATTCAGCCTGTCAAATAGAAATAAGCAGTTATCATCGTGCAGCTCATTACAGGTTTACAAACATGTATGTATTATATATCCCGGTGGTCCTGATAGCCTACTTTTTCACTCCAAGTAAAGACTCAAAGTGTGGGCATGAATGGGAAAATTTTGAGCAAATTGCCTTGGAGACCAGCTCCGTAAGTACTATTTGCGATATCAATACACCAACAGACTTATCACTCCTGCTGTACCACTGTGTATTCTGGTGCCGCGGTACATACCTTGATAATGTTACTTTGATCTCAACCTGTACATTATTTTCCGCTGTACGTCAATTTCTGACGAAACCAAGATGGAAATACGGGTTCAGAAGGGAGTTAACGCGATATGAGACTAACACTCCTGAAAGGCATGGTACTCTGAGATCGCCTTCAAAATAGAAATGTGACTGCAATACGTTTTTCAAACTAATTTCTTACATAATCAGGATTTAGGTGAGTCTCGATTCGGTAAAAAAAATGTACACAAAGGCACAAAATTATTTGTGTGAAATAATTTATTGAAATTTTCGCACGCATCCACATTACCACCAAATTGCCTATAACATTTTCAGGCAAGGTCAGATTAATGAAGCTTGGAACTAGTGTTGATATCTTTGGGGTCAAGCGCAGCACAAATCACAAATTATATATATATATATATATATATATATATATATATATATATATATATATATATATATATATATATATATATATATATATATATACACACATACATACATACTACGGAGGGCATTAACAGCCGTGTTACGTTTGTACATGTAGAATATGTATAGTTGTTTCTGGTTCAGGGTTTCAGAGAAAGCAAGAAAGTATACAGTGGTATTTTACTGTTGTGCTGTCTGCTTAAAACGTTTCCGTGCGTGATCACTTTGTCTAAGTAAAGGTTTTATATCACATGAAACCCGTGCCTCATCTTTCGGTCAGATCAGAATATCATAAGAAGGAAGTGTCTAATGTAGAGGTCAGTAAAATGATTTGTTCAATAAAACACTGCCGTGTCATCGAAAAATAGTAAAACCTGTATCAAAAAGGAGATCACGGGCAACATTCCCTAAATTTTATTTTTTTTTTTTTTTTTTTTTTTTTTTTTTTTTTTTCGTTTGAAAGGGTAATCGATGGGGTGAGAAGTCTCGTGAGAAGCAGAAATAGTGTAAGATGCAAATGAGTGATTGGACATGGAAACAGGTAACACAATACCAGAGTCTACGATAATACGATGAACTAGAAAAGAAGATTTGCTTCACAGCAAATCTGCCTGGGTGCCTTCAAAATGAGAACAGTTTGAAATGCTACACTTTGGCCATTGTTCAACATAATCTAAATTTTGTGTATTAGCCTACTTTGCATAAATTAAAATAATACAATTTTGGTCCCTGGTTCATCGGATTTGAACATGTCTCAAACTTATAAACTAAAGTTTGAATGGCACCACTATCTATAATAGTTTTGAAGCTATTCAAGATCGTAATTTTGTGTATTTGCCTAATTTGCATAAATCATAAGCCTGCAACTTTGGGTCATGCGGTTATGTCACAAACCTGCAAATTGAAGTTGGAATGGTACCTCTATGTATAATAGTTTTGAAGTTATTCGAGATTTAGATTTTGTGTAGTCGCTTCATGTGTATAAATTGAAATCTTACAACTTTGGTTCATGGTTCATTGGATGCACCTATGTTACAAACCTATAAAGTAAAGTTGAAATGACGCCTCTGTCTATAACAGTTTTGATGCTATTCAAGATTTAAATTTTGTGTGTTCACCTAATTTGTATAAATAAAAATTGTTTAACTTTTGTTTATGCTTCATTAGCTGAGGCTATGTCACAAACCTACAAATTGAAGTTGGAATTGCACCTGTATGTGTTATAGTTTTGAAGTTATTTAAGATTTAAATTTTGTGTATTTGGCTAATTTGCAGAAATTACAATTCTACAATTTTACTTCATTGGATGCATGCAGCTTTGTCAGAAACCTACAAACTAAGGTTGGAATGACACCTCTATCTGAAACAGTTTTGAAGCTGTTCAAGATTTAAATTTGGCTTATTCACCTAATTTTGCTGAAATTAAAATTCTACAACTTTGGTTCATGGTGCATTGGAGGCGGCTGTGTGATTAATTAGAAAACTGTAGAATAAAACTGATGAGAGTTCTCAGCATGGGTATTTAAAGCAGCGCTCTTCATGACTGATGGAGCAGAATTCTGAGATCTGACAGGAGCTGTCTGTCGTCCCGCCAGTGGAACTGTGAGCCATTACTATAACGAGGATACTCATTTATACCTGCAGACAGTGCTTTTGAGTGGACTGGTATATTTGGTGTTTAACTGTACCACATTGGAACCAAACTGTACCTCTGTGGAATTTGGACCAGCCAGCACTTTGCCTTTGTGTACCACATTGGAACCAACCGATCCTCTGTGGGATTTGGACCAGACTATTTGGCACCCAGCGCAACACTTGGGAACTGTGGGACAGTACCTGTGGAGAATCTCTCACCGGGAATTAGGATTTACCTGCAGTCCTTGTAATTATTGGAGTATCAGCATAGCTAAGTGTATAATTTTATTTACCTAATTTACATGGATTTTTCATTCTTAGTATATTGTTACAGTTAACTTTGCTCAATCTTTATCCTTCTTGGTTGAGTTCTGCTACGGTCTAGAATATTCTGAAGGTGGGCGGCGTAACAAATTGTTTTGAAGCTATTCAAGATATACATTTTGCATATTCACCTAATGTGCATAAATCGAAATCCTCCAACTTTGGTTCATGGTTCATTGGATGCGGCTTAACCACAAACCTACAGATTAAAGTTAAAATGGCATCTCTATCTATAACAGTTTTGGAGATATTTAATTTTTAATTTGTCAATTCCCCTAATTAGCGTAATTTGAAATTCTGTAACTTTCAGTTGCTGTCCATTACATTGGCAGTGTCACAAACCTATACATGTACATTGAAATTTTGCGTCTTTTTGCACTAGCTTGAAATATATGGAGGTTTTAAAATTTCAATTAATTTGCATAATTTTCCACATCATGACTATTCCAAACAATATACACAATTTCACTGGTAGGTCAGTCACCATGGCAAGTTTGGTAGTTTTCGGAATAATAGTGTCCGAGAAAAACTCCGGACAAATTTGGTCGTGAAGAAAGAGAGAGAGAGAGAGAGAGAGAGAGAGAGAGAGAGAGAGAGAGAGAGAGAGAGAGAGAGAGAGAGAGAGAGAGAGAGAGAGAGAGAGAGAGAGAGAGAGAGAGAGAGAGAGAGAAAGAAAGAAAGAAAGAAAGAAAGAAAGAAAGAAAGAAAAAAGAAAGAACTAGAGTTGTCCATAAATTATATTGTACTATACATTACTTGGAATTGGATGCAAGAAAGCCTCTTTACATTCAAAGCTCACGAAACTATTTCAGAAAAAAAAAATCAAAAGAGCTTAAAAGTCTGGAAAATCCAGCACGAAAATGGCATGTTACGGTAAAAAGCCCTGCTTGTCACATTTGGTTTGCCAACATGACTAACTGAGCAACTTGCAGGATATTATTAGGGGAGCACTCCTTACTCACAGCTGAAAGTTGTGGCTGTGAGGCAAAGATGACATCTTGTACTTGGGCATAGATCCAATGACTTTCTTGTGCACTTACGTCTTGGTTGCAAGAATGGTTATATGTTCATTTGCAAGGTAACCAGCGGAAAGCATAGTCTCACAACTGGAACATTGATCAATAAATTAAGCTGTGCTGCCTACTTCTTCACTATTATTATATACCGCCCTAAAATAAGTCTCTAAGGCAACACGAGACAAACTGAAAGCGTGCACCAAGACCTTGGGGTTGAAAAAAATAACTCAAAACAAGATCTCTTTCAGTTGACATCTAATAGCATTTAAAATGAAGATAAGAGCTTGAATTACATGTATATCTTTGTCTGCAACACCCGTGAAGACGTTTTATTATTTAAACCGGTCCTAATGTTGCATACTGGAAATGTAAAACACCCGTCTATACATTTTTTTCATAACATGCCGATTGTAACCACAAATTGGTGGTAAACTGACGCAAGAGTCGGGCATCACTTTTTACATCCAAATTTTCTTAACAAGAAAACAGAGCTAAGGACTCACTTTAAAGATACCGCGTAGAGAAAGAAAAGTTAATCATATTTTTTTATATTAACTACCG
Organism: Hermodice carunculata; assembly: GCA_964020975.1. Lineage (NCBI taxonomy): Eukaryota > Metazoa > Annelida > Polychaeta > Eunicida > Amphinomidae > Hermodice > Hermodice carunculata. The sequence goes on from OZ026613.1 coordinate 46,049,220, forward strand.
TCTATAGCACAATAGTAATCCCATAAATTGTCGTGCACGCATCGTACTCTTTAGATGTTGATATATAGTACCGAAATAAGCTTCTGTATTTAAACATAGATCCTTAAGGATATACAGTTTAAGACTACTCAATTAACCTTCGGTCATAATCGCATGTCAACTAAAAGCCTGTGCTTCGCGCAAGAAAGAAATAGCGACTAAAAATTTCGTTTTAATAGCTAACAGAACTGCCTTGCAACTTGTCAACAACAAAAACACCCAGGCATGACAAAAGTGAAACACTGCCAAGAGGTGCTCCCACACGGTTCCGCTGTTGTGGACTGGTCACATGCTCTTCCTCGCGATGATATGATGTTTGAGTTGACCTGTTGAACACACAAATTGTTCACGTATTTCGCCACAACGGGACAACGCGTCATCACTGATAATTATATCACCTGAACTGTGAAAGTTTACCTTGATTATATGGAGGTAAATTGGATCTTGGCACGATCCATAACTTTGGCCGGCACACAGTGCGGAAAACAATTAGTCTGCAGCTCGAAAAATAAGCCTCACATTCACATACTTGTGTCAATCTGCTCCTTTTCAAGCGAAAAAAAAATGCAGGAGGACGTATTTATGTAAAGATGATATTTTTGATTGAGAATAAAATAATTTTCACTTTGAAGTCATTTGTTCTTTTTTTTTTCCTGTACAACTCGTACGTGTATTTGCCTGTTACATATAAAACATCAGTCATGAGCATTGCCAATGACAAAAGTACCGGCAGAAAACCAGGCTTGATATCAAATCAACCGACTGTGTACATGAATTTCGTTTTCTGGCTGTTCTCGGGATAAACATCTGTCATCTGACTTGAAACAATTTTATCAACAAAGTAACCAATAAGGTATCTAAAATTGGGTTTTAGAACAAATTCAAGGATCCATGCTAAAAATATTCAATGGACAATTTACAATGCATTCATGCAAAGCCGCAGAGAAAAGCAATTGAGAAAAGGGATTCACATTAGTTATATGACAAACCCATAACGTATCTTTAGGTCAATGAAACTTCTGAACGTATATGATATCTTCTTGCACCAACATTAATTTCATTACAAAATGTCAATAATCAACAGCCAGAATAATTTTCCTGTTTTACCTGTGATTCCAGTCTCATGGACCCACATCTAGAACAGTGGCAATGGAAATCACATCTCTGAAGAGAAGACAAATCTAAGTATCATACACTGCATCAGGCAGAAAATTGTGAACCCCCTAATCAAAACACATGAAGTCGAAAGTAAGATGTACAATACGCAAGGCCTATACGCAAAACAGCTAGGTTTTTTTTTTTTTTTTTTGGTTTTTTTTTTTTTTTTTGTCCTTTGAAAAACACAGCTGTGCTATACCAAACTACTACGTACTTTTTCCCTTCTGCTATCACGTTGTGGAACCTTCTCCCATCGGAAACTAGAAATCTTCCAACTTTGTTCCAATTTAAGAAGAAAATTTCAACTCCCAGACAGATTTCTGTTATATTTCCCGAACTTCTTAATGTAGGCAAAAGATATCTGTCTATTTTACATTCTCGTTTGCGTATGGGCCGCAGCCAATTGAACGAACATCTTTTTAAGATTGGTGTAAAAGATTCAGCAGCAAAATTCAATATTTCGCTTGCAAAAGCTTTGTGTTAATTTCTATGTAATTTGTTTCCTTAAGCAGACAATACGTGATAGGCGACTATAAAGCCAGAGGCTATAATGACCATAATCAGAGTCTCCTAACCTTATGTCATATTTATCAATATTTTATTTCATTATAACCATTTTTTTTTTGCTGGTCGCAAAAAGTTCTGAGTCAGCACGAATAAATAATTTTCCCTCAGTGCAGTGTATAATGATTAGGCTGGGTCTTTTCGCCCAGCTGTTGTGCACATGGGGCTCGGTCATGCTTATTTGCCGAGATGTTGAGCAAAAATCATTAATTCAACAACCTAACGTGTTATATTTCTTGATATTTTTGTAAATGTAATTGTTGTACAAAAACTGGATGTAATTAGAGATTAAGTATGAACTCATACAGTCTGAAAGTGTTCGATATAATGTAATAGAATTGATTTTGGAGAAATACAAAAGAACCCACTTTGATGAAAAAATAAAAAGGATCATAGAAATGTGGATATTTTAGATGGTGAAGCTATTGCAAATGGATTTACAAAGCAAGAATTCAAAGAAATTTGGTGTCTTCTTTGTGTGGATTGAAAAAATGGTTGTGTGTTGTCACTTGAAAATATTCTGTCTCAATATATTTGCTGATGTTTCTGATTTTAACAAATGGTGTACCAATTCTGTGTACGTGTCTTTTGATAAATGAATGAATGAATGAATGAATGAATGAATGAATGAATGAATGAATGAATGAATGAATAAATAAATAAATAAATAAATAAATAAATAAATAAATAAATAAATAAATAAATAAATAAATAAATAAGGTTCAACAGTACTTCATTCGTCCAGCTGTTTTGCTAATGGGTTTCGATCGTGCATACTTGCCCAGCTGGTGTGCCAATAAGGTTCTACCGTGCTCTATTTGTCCTGCCATAGGATTTGACTGTGACTGATTTACGCAGCTGGTGTGCAAATGGCATTTTGGTCACAGTGGCTATCTGCCCAGTTGTATTCCCCCAGCTGCTGTGGCAATAGGCTTCACTGTCACATATATTCGCCTAGCTGTTGTGCACACCGGGTTCATCTATGCTCACTCTGCCGAGCGATTTTGTCAATGGGGTTCAGCCTTGCTTCATCGCCCAGCTATTGTTCAATAACTACTTCGCCTAACCGTGTACGGTCGACAACCACGGGAGTGAAGTTCCTGATGTTGATTATCCCCTTGTTTCTTCATTGAATAATGTATATATTGACGCTGACTTAGTTCAAGACTGTGCCCTGCAACTAAATGCTTCTAAGGCCAGCGGATCAGACATCAACCCTCGCCTTCTGAACTCGTGCTGTTTCAATTGCAAAGTCACTTAGTATTATTTTTAATGAATCTTTACAGTCATATATTTACCCAGACTACTGGGAAGATGCAAACGTAAGCCCTTTGCATTCTGAGAAGGACTCAAAACAAATGGTAAAGAATTTTCGACCTATTTCATTACTAGATATTGCTGGGAAGTTATTCGAAAAATGTATATTTAAGTCGTTATTTAATCACTGTAAATAATATACTGAGTAGATTTCAGTGGGCCTATCAACCAGGCAACTCACCTGTTTCACAATTACTAGAAACTTACGACATTATTTTAGAAGCCATGGATGAGGGTTAAAACATAAACTTTCTTTTCTTTGATGTAGCAAAAGCTTTTCATAGAGTGTGGCATAAAGGCCTTTTGCGCAAACTCCATGCTCTTGGTATAAGAGGTACTATACTGAGGTGGTTCGACAGTTATTTGTCTAAGATGGGTCATGTGACCAATCTTGCTGATTTGAATCACTGGGCTGTCTGCAAGGATTTTAAACTTTTTACCAATCAAACGGATTTTACTAGAAGGGGATTTGTGCCTGTCATGTTTTTAAAGTACCTTAGACTCTGCAGGTGATATTTTTTTAGTGAACTTTCTACCATTTGTGCAGATTTTATGGTATGAAACTTTCAGTATTTGTATGCATTGGTCTATGCTGTATACATGCCAGTTTCATAGGATAGCCAAACATCAATTATAGCCAATTCAAGTGCCAGGAAATCTGTGAATAATGGATTACACACAACACAGACAAAACATTGGATCCTTCAATACCTGGTCGTGGACCCCCAGACGGAGGAACTTTAGATACACAGACAAACTGGATTGTGCAGATATAACATTGCATTTTGTTTTATTGTGGACATTACTGCTTTCTGGTCAATTTCTTAGACAAAATGCGAGACCCCACAGTGTTGATGTTTACCTAAACTGCCCTGCCAGGAATATATCCGGGTCATACACCCAGCTGACCCATGCATTGTTACTGCTAGACACCAGGGTCACCACTTTGTTCACAAACACTACTGCCCACATTCTGAGTACTGAATTGTCTGCATGGGGACAACATTACATTGTACATTGGCACTCAGATTTATACAGAAATAGCCACTTTCAACTCCATTACTATTACTTACTTACAACCACACTCTCTGGCGATATAAACCCAAACCCAGGACCTGTCAAGAATCCATGTGGAATTTGTACCAGACCTGTGGCCACAACACACCGGGCCATTTTGTGTGATGATTGTGACCACTGGATTCATATAAAGTGTGGAAATGTAAAGCCTGAACTACATGCTTACTTGAAAAACCTAGGTCAGGACTTTGACTGGCGTTGCCCTAAATGCCTTCTGGGACAATTACCTTTTGCAGATATGTCCTCGATTAGCCTGGGCTCCACCCCAGACTGTGATTCTTTAGTGCATTCAAATGATATAGATGTTCAGCTCAGTACATCAACTTTAAACGATTTAGCAGATGAAAACCTTTCTGATTTCGAATGTGATCCATTACAAGATATTCGAAGACAATATTTTAAAAATCTTATTATTGATCATCTTAACATAAATAGTCTACGCTACAAGCATAGCTATATCTATGACATCCTTAGTAGACAGATTTTTGATATTTTGTGTATCTCGGAAACCAAAATTGACAATTCATTTCCAGACTCACAATTTCAAGTACCACAATACAGAATGTTTAGAAATGACCGAAATTGTCATGGCGGAGGTTTGGTTTGGTTTAAACATATTTTATTCAAAAAGAATACAATTGGGGAGAAGGGCCAGGCCCTATATTAACCCCTCTTGCAAAGAAAATACAACAACACAGGACAGACGGAACAAGACAAAGCTTTCAGCAGTGCTCCACCAAGACGACAGCGGTGTTGGAGCACTGCATCAAGTAGAACGAATTTAAGAAGGACACCACAGTTGTACTGGACAGATAGTGGGGCTTTATGTACATTTACTAATATGCAGTGATCAATAATATACTATGGTAATTAATTTTATTATAACGCAAAAACCGAGGATAAATTCATTCGAAACTGTCATGGCGGAGGTTTACTTGTCTATGTTAGATCTGATTTACCGGCGAGAGCAGTAAATAACATCCAGCCCAAATGCCATGACATAGAGATATTGCCTCTCGAATGTACCATTAAAAAGGTAAGGTGGTGCTTGTTATTTGCATACAAACCACCAAAAGTGTCGGACAAAGACTTTTTAGACTCTATGATTCTAACCATTGACACTCTGTTTGCCTCTTTTAGTCATATCATAATTGGTGGTGATTTAAATCTTGATCTATTGCACCACAACAAAGGCAGACCGTTACGTGATCTATGTGATACCTTTGATCTAAAAAACCTTATAACTGAACCCACATGTATAACTCGTACAAACAATTCACTTCTTGATGTCTTCCTGACTAATAGGCATCTATATTTTACAAAGAGTGGTTGTATAGAAACAGGTTTTCTCGTTTTCTTGTTTTACTGTTTTCTGTCTTGGGCGAAAACAAGAAAACACGAAGGCGAAAACACTAAAATATAAAACACGAAGGCGAAAATGCGAAAACACAACCGCGAAAACACGACAGAAATTATGTCGTGTTTTCGCACTCGCATTTTCCTGTTTTGCGCATTAGCGTTTTCTTGTTTTCTTATTTTCGCAAAATCGTGCTTTGGCTTGTTTCACTTCCGTTTAACACCTTCCCATATGTTAGCCAACGGAATTAATCTACTGAATGATCATGACGAGGTGACGACTGAGACAAGTGTCCTGTTAATGATAAACAAACATCAATCCCAGCATATGCTAGAATTTTAAAAAGTGAAAACACACGCACACACACAGAGAGAGAGAGAGAGAGAGAGAGAGAGAGAGAGAGAACACCTTATATATGTTGAAAATCCATTAGTTTCAACGTTGCATCAATGATAATATTGTGCATTGTCACATATGAATAAGTAAGTCTATCCGTTTCCTAGATTAGACACAGAGGTTAATAGTACACCATGACCGAGGTGATATGTTACAGTTTGGACGCATGGGTAATTAAAGTGTGTGTGTCAACACACACTTTTCTGTTTTTCCTCGAATTCTTTCTTTCTTTCTTTCTTCTTTACCAGCAAATTTGTCCGACACTTTTCTCGGACACTATTATATGTAGAAACTCCAAACTTGGCATGATTGTACCTCCATACAGGGAGTTTGACCGTTTTATACAGAGGAATGAAGATGTTTAAAATTATGCAAATTAGGGGCATTTGAAATTTTAAATCTTGAATACCTTCAAAAGTATAATAGATAGAGATGTCATTCCAAGTTCTACTATGGGGTTATTGACCATTGCGCATCTAATGAATCTAAAGCAAAAGTTGCAGCCATTTAAATTATGCTAATTAGCAGCATTTGAAATTTTAAAACTTGAATATTTTCAAAACTATTATAGATAGAGATGTCATTTTCAACTTCTACTAGGGGGTTGTTGACCTTTGTGCATGTAATGAATCGAAAACAAAAGTTGTAGCAATTTAAATTATGCTAATTAGCAGTATTCGAACATTTTCAATCTTGAATATCTTCAACACTATAATAGATAGAGATGCCATTCCAACTTCTACTCCTGTGTTATGGAATAGTTGTACATAGCCATACCAATATGCTTTGAAGACACACACACTGATTTGCTGTGCAGCAAATCATCTTTCCTAGTTGCGAACTGTGTTTGCTTACATAATTGATCTGACAGTGCGACACGCACTTCAATCGCCATTTAAAAATAACGCAAAGTAAGTCTGTTTCACAGACAAGAAAGTTTCCAATTCCCTCAAAACGGAATTGGAAAAGGGATGGGGCAATTAAGGCAGAGTTCGGCCTTCGTGGCTTTGGCTTGGGTGCTGGTATGAAAGGTTGTCAGGAGTGTTAATAATATGTCAAGCCTATTTCACTGGTTCTTCTGCAAATTTTGGTCTTTCTCGTGATAAAGGGGACCATACACACTGTCATGCTTTCCCCGGGTTTTGCCACTTATATAATTGGGCCTAATGTATAATTTTATTCTGTAGAGATATGTAACCAGTGTTACTTTACAAATGAAGATCTGCAATAAACTGATCGCGACACAAAACCGAAACTTCGTGACTGGGATGCAGCGATAACGCGACAGATCGCTCACACACACACACACGCGCGCGCGCGCGCGCGCGCACGCACGCACGCACACACACACACACTATACATGACCGATCGACCAAGCAAAAAGCAGTGTGCAGAGCCACTTTACAGACAGACTAAGAAAAAGAAAAGACATGAGTCACAGCTCTATGGTAGAAATTTATATTTACCTGTTGAAACAAACGTGATATCGTAATTTTTTATGATGTATTGTACTTTTTCTGACACGATTCTGGGCAGCACACATGGTGTAAGCTGTAATTTGGCATTTGAACGTGGGTGGGTTTCCGTGTAGATCTCCATGTGCATTCTTTGGAGTGACATATCTTTTAATATTGTGGTCTCCTGCTAGGGTTTCAACCCCAAAAAAGTTCCGATAAAGCAAAATCAGATAAAAGATACTCAGTTGGTAAGTTAAATGCTTCATCAGTAGAATTTAAAAAGCGATGTCCGATATGGAAGCAAGTTTGATCATGCACAGCCACCTCAATTATGCTTAATTCCGTTCTTTAAATTCCTTAAACATATATAAATCATAAATGCTTTACAAACTTCCTTGATATGATACCAATAATTGATTTAATATTTTGCCCGACGATAGATGCATATAAGAGCATGCACTTTAATCGCATGCAGAAATGTAGCTCAAAACATGCTTGGTGGACTTTATCGTGTAGAAAAGAAACAAATCTGCCATAAAGAGCTCAATTATGGATTACATTGAAAACTATTATATAGCAATCTTTTTTAGTGATCAACCACCGAACCGGAGTTCTGGGACTTATGCCAGTGAAATTCGTGGACACGTTTCGGTGCATCATGCATACCTTGTTCCAGCAACAAATAGTGAATGCCTTTGTTTTTTGTTTTTTTTTTTTTTTTGGTTTTTTTTTTTTTTTTTTTGGTTTTGGGGTTTTTTTTTTGGTTTTTTTGGGGGGGTTTTGTTTTTTTGTTTTTGTTTTTTGTTTTGTTTTTTTTTTTGTTTGTTTGTTTGTTTGTTTGTTTTTTTGTTTTGTTTTTTCGTATGATATGACATGTTGGGGGGGGGATATTATAACTTTTATGTCAAAACACTGTATTAAAGACCCATTTTTTCACCAAACGATTATTTTTCCACACCAACACTACCTGTGAAACACTTGTCCTCTTGGTCCTTGGCGCTGAAAATTTTGTCACCAGGATTTCCATGAATCAGCATCAATTTCCTCAGACATGACTGGCTTTAAGTTTATTTGTTTGTTTACTTCTATGCTTGTTGGCTTGTGTACAGAGTTTAGTTCAAGGATCAAAGTCTAATATTTACTGTAAATATTACCATTAATGCAACATGTATTAAAATGTCCTTTCGAATACCAGTTTTACCTGTTCGCTCGATCTTGGTATCATGACCGTCCGCTAAGCAGTTCTGTTTAGTACTAGCAAGATATAATAATAATGATAATAGTTATATCATTTACAGAGGAACGTGAGCAATATGGACAATAGTAATTCGATATGTATATAGGTTAGACAGAGATAGGTTAGCTTAGGGAGAGTAAAGAGTTCGGACTGCGGAATAGGGTATTGACTACTAGGAAGTGGTTCTGGGCAAAAAGACACAAATACAATAATGATAATGATAATAATAACAACCACCACCACCACAACAACGAGATATAATAATAACAATAAGAACAATGAATTTGGAAAACTACCCCGTTACAACAGGGGCACCAATCAAGCAGGGTTATTTCATGGTGCGTCCACACATTTCCTTTGAATTCATTTGTAAAATACAAGTATAAACCATAAAAGTTAAAGTATTCAGTAGATTAATTCCGTTGGCTAACATATGGGAAGGCGTTCAACGGAAGTGAAACAAGCCAAAGTACGATATTGCGAAAATAAGAAAACAAGAAAACGCTAATGCGCAAAACAGGAAAATGCGAGTGCGAAAACACGACATAATTTCTGTCGTGTTTTCGCGGTTGTGTTTTCGCATTTTCGCCTTCGTGTTTTATATTTTAGTGTTTTCGCCTTCGTGTGTTCTTGTTTTCGCCCAAAGCAGAAAACAGTAAAACAAGAAAACGAGAAAACGAGAAAACGCTAACACGAAGATGCGAGTGCGAAAACACGACATATTTTCGCCTTCGTGTTTTTTTGTCTTCGCATTTTCGCCTTCGTGTTTTCTTGTTTTCGCTGTTCTGTTTTATTTGTGCCACCATAGTTTGCGCAGATCAATTTATTTTACCCTTTTTTTAAAACAGTAGAACTTTTTTAGGTTTGTTCTTTCAAAACCAGATAAACTGAAAATGTTCGAATAAATATTTGAAAGCTGAATCAGATTACACAGACACAAAAACAATACCGCAAGCTTAAAGACACCCCCACTCGTCGGCTTAACACCTCTGTTTAGATCAATCTAACATTGCACTCATCTGACACATTAGGATTCCACACTGAAATTCCTCGCAACCTTATTTTCATTCAAGTACCAGTTCAGCTTTCCTGTGTGCGCCCGATGTGCCCCGGAAAAAAGGTATTCATGCGGATGTTTACTTTTTCCCGAACCTCCGAAAAAAACTTGGCATGCTGATACTTGAACGAAAGGCCTTCTGTGAGAAGTTTGAATGGGGAATTATCGCAAGAATCTCTTACAAACGTTAACGTGGGGCCGGTCAATTGAGTAAATAGATTCCTTGCTATTAAGTTGAAATATTTCATTCAAATCTCTGAAATGGCCCCCGCAGACTTTGCAAATTCCATAGCAGTCCCTAGAATTGACTGAATATATTGATTTCTGACAAAAGTTTCTAAAAATCATTTTTCTAAGTAAAAGATTAAGCTACAACTTCACTTTTTTCAAACTTTCAGGTTTCGTATACTTCCAGTTACTTTGCCTCAAAGTGTACATGAGACCCCTTGACAAAAGCGGTACTCATACTTCTGAATAATAACTTCAAGACGGTGGTAATCATGAGAACAAACTACATGTCTCTGCAAATCAGAAAATATATAGTTTTAGGACATGAATAAGTAGAGACGCACTGACTCAATGTGGAATTGCGGTACACATTCCCATATAGCTACCTTAATACTAATTAATATCAGTACACTGTTGGTATGTTATTGTGTTGATACCTCTTTGTGAGCTTGTACGTTTCTGAGTGCTGTCAGAGTATAAAGTGTCCATTTGAGATTCTGCTATTTTGAGATCGTGTGTTTAATGGATGTACGTTTGAATGCAGAAAGGTCACGCACTTAATTATGTGTTCTACTTATTCATTATTTATTTGTGAAAATAACCTATATTACAGACTTGATCCATATTAAATATATATATATATATATATATATATATATATATATATATATATATATGGCGCCTTATCAGTGTTACATGTTGTGATCAAGTAAAAGAAACTAAAATCAAAGTGTGGAATAGTAAGGATTTGCCATTTAGTGTGGAAGCGTGTAGATTTCTCGATGAAGGTATCTAAACAAACGGGCACATGTCAACTAGCAGAGAAGAAATGAGATTCGCAGCGTGCGTGACTGACTAACAAACCCAGGAGGGAGAAGTCATCATCTCAGTAATGGAAAGTGGATTAACCATTTAGGAGACTGACCTTGCCAGAAGAACCTTACTTGTACTTGGACTGCGCTATTGTAAACTGTATTACGTGTCTGTGGAGTGACACCAACATCTTTGGACTGTACTTAGTCTGGACTCGAATCAGTACCTGTAGACTGTGGTGCTTTCCTGAATAATCTAGCAAACACAGCTAACTGTGCCTTTCATTGTTGAAACTATGTAATTAGGCATTGTTATAATATTATGTTTTAGTCATAAGTCTGTGGGGTGGGGGTTGTTTTGTTTTGTTTTTGTTTTTGTTTTTGTTTTTGTTTTTTTTTTTTTTTTTTTTTTTTTGGTTTTTTTGTTTTTTTTTTTTTTTGTTTTTTTTTTTTTGTTTTTTTGTTTTTGTTTTGTTTTTTTGTTTGTTTTGTTTTGTTTTCTTTTTTTTGTTTTTTTTTGTTTTTGTTTTTGGTTTTTGGTTTTTGGTTTTTGTTGGTTTTTGTTTTTGTTAAGTTCATTCATAGATTTTAGGAATATGTACAACATTCTGTTTACAACTTTATAACATTGTATTATCAAAAATAGAGAATCTTGCGTGAATGAGGGCGAGTTACTATTTTCCCCACCAACAACGAGCCCTCATGAGGGGAAAAAACCAACTAACTCTCTAGCCATGTAAAATTTTGTGTATCCCATGTTTAGGTTAATAGGGAGTCAATCGTAAAAATATGCTTTAAGCTTACTTGCAACGCCGAACTGGTGTGTTTGTACACGTTCGTCGTAGTTATTCCACGTCACGTGTGATGTATAATCAAACATCCATGGCGCACATTTGATATTGTCTACATGTAAATTCACATCACTGATGCAGGGGCGTCACAATTTAGTGGTAAGAATGTTTAGGTCATGTGATCTACAGTGAGTTACTACTTTTGAATTTCACTCTGGAAAATGATAATTCACCCTCAAACACAGAATTTAAAAAAAAAAACATAACACGCTAACGTTTTTAATCACTTCCTCAATTTGATATATCAAGGCCCAAAGGTTAGAGTAGGGCTCATTATTCATCCACTGCAAGTCATATGGGTGTGTACCTATCAGTGACACACAACTTAACTAGCTTGTATGCGATTACTATATGGTGTTAAATGGAAATGATCTTTCATGTCATGGTAATTATACATAGAAATAGATATAATTTGACGTTATTGTGATGGTTGATTTATACCGCAATTATTGTGTGATAATACTGAAAATCAAGAGGACTTTTGCGTCAATGAAATGCAGAGAGTTGAGAGAACTTATTTGCCCATAATCTTTATTTCAATGAATCCTCTTTTGCACATGAGCAAATGACAGGTCACTGTGTGAAGCATGAACTCATGGTGTGTGCGGGCATACGTTAATTATCCTAGATAATTATTTCATAATAATTTTGCGTTAAGAAAACAACCACTTTACATCGGGGGGGGGGGGGTGTACAGAGCTACACGCAGGTGTGACCATACAATGTTTTTAATTGCTTATTTCGTGACATTGATTGCACAGTACTTCAAAACGAGAGAGAGAGTTTTAACCTCTTTCTATTCAATCTGTTACATACAATGAATTTACCAACTTCCTATCAGTGTGTCTATTGTCAAAGGAACAGACATAAGTGCTGAAACCATACATGCAGAACCAAAAACTATGCATCTGACTAGAATTAGACAATTCACCATTTGCATAAAAGATTCGTTAAAATGCATTGACGCCTGTAAATCGACGACGTAACAAATCCAGTTGCAAAACAATTTGAATTGACATAAAATACAAGAAATCAATTTTTTTATTAAAATAAATAGTTAAACTTCAAAGTATATTTGCATAAATTCTGAGGGTTGTAGCCCTTGGACACTTACTGCATGCTCCCGAAAGACGGTTCAAATAGCATCCCTTAAGTAAAGTACCCTCTCAAGCATCCGTAAGAGCGTATAAAATATTCACTCTTATATATAAGAATACCGCACATTCGTATAGTTTAATGATTGTAAGCACATTTTGAGAGAGACGACGGGCGGCCGAACTTCTTTTTCATTGATTTTGTTTCGGTGATACAAACAAGCAATGACCTTTTCACATGCTATACTAATGTAAAATATAGTGAAATAAATAGAAAGCTTTCACTTTTTAAGTTTGACCACCAAACAGGTGGGCCAAAAACACAGCAGATTTGAAATACTGGCTTTCTATTGCCTTTAACCATTATCTGATAGATCATATTATCAACATATGCCTGTAAATATTATATAATATTTCATGTTATCATGATATTGCCTTTAATCGATATATAATGCTCTATATTATGAAGATATTGCCTTTAACCAAAATGCATTGTTCTATATTATCAAGATGTTTCCTTGATCCTATACATAATGTTTTATAGTAGGCCTATCACGATAAATTGATGCATGATGCTTTATATTACCAAATATTTGCCTTTGACCGATATGTATTTGTATAATCAAGATGTGTTGTACCGAAACTATTGTAAGGCGATAAGCACAAGTAACACAACGAACAACTGATAGTTTGCCATTAAAAAAAATACAAATAGATCGTATGATGAAAATAGATAATATGGCATAATGTCTAAATAACAAAGAACTCAAATGAATTTCATCCATAATGTATGGGTGACATACCGATATAGAAAACCTAAGTAACCATCGCTTAATGATATCAAACAGGTTTCACACCAAATGATAAGGGCTACTGCATTTATTTAAACTGATTTGTGACAATAGTAAGCGATGCCATGGCTTCAGCTGCATTTTTACACCCACCACCACAGATCAGAACCTCCAAATAATGATGCCATTTTGGACATGTAGGTTGTCGTTACCTGAGCAGATTAACTTGCTTAACCTACAATGACCATGTCAAGTTAATTTCCAAAGCATACAAACCCTGCGTGTAGTCAATCCACATTGGGTCAATTGGAATGACAAGGCCACTTCACATTCTTATCTATTTTCGATGATTGTAACTAGAGCAGGACACTCCACAATATTGCGAAAAGTGAGTGGTGCCTGGGAATACAGGGTTCATGTGGGGGATGGGTATGGAAGAAATGAGGTTCTCCAACCAGACTGTTTTCAATTTGGCAAGGGTTTAAATACTGGATTGGCGAATCTGTGCTAACAATTAGTTTGCTCCCCCAAGAAGAGCACCTTACATATCACAGAGAGGAAAAACAGCTAATTTTGAACTTTCTTCAATGCATTACCGCTTTAGTTATACAATGTCATTTTTTTTCAACGACCTTTTTACAATACAATGAAAGAATACAAGTCCAGTACACCCAGAGTTTCTGGGTATTGCTTCCTAGAAAATACACTTCCCAACACGTTATATTATCATCACTATTATATCTGCCAGATTCCTTTATACGGATTTTAATATGTTGTTAATTCTATTAAAGCTGGCATGTAAATATTTGTTTTATGCCTCACTCGGATTGCTTTATGCAGGATTTAATATGTAACTAATTCTGTTAAAGCTTGCATGTAAATATATGTTTTATGCCTCGCCTGTTTCTATCATTGTTTCTGGACTTAGATTCCATAATTATGTAATATATTTTTTAATGTTGTACCTGTATGTACATATACATATTTTCCAAATATGTGCTGGATCCCTTGGAAGATAGAGTTCCCTAACACGCAGATGGGTAAGTAGGTAGGCATGTGGGTGGGTAGGCACGTATGAAAATCAATGAAATATGCTCCACTTGATTATAAGTCGTTACGTGTGCTGTCTGTGTTCGATATCTCTACATTTTTTGCATCCGTTTTTAACATATATACCAATACATTCAAAATAAAATAAAGACTGTGATTAATATATAACAGGCCAGCTTAGACTGACTGTCAGCGTGGCCAATTTGGCCAATGCGGAACTAAAACATCAGCAAATGCCTTGAAATCCTGTAGTTTGGGAACATTCCGCCAAAAGGCAGCACTGTACGACCTGTTGAATGAGCGGGGACAGGTACGTGCCGCATCGGCACGCCCACACCGACACTTTCCGCAGCTGCTGATCGTTATCTCACTTCCAGGACATTTCCTATTTCAGTATTTGTGTGACTGCTCAGGCATACCCTTAGCCATCCTGTCCATTTTATGGAATACCCATATTTTCTTGCCAAACTAAAGTTAGAGCAGCTTGTGTCAAACCAATAGGTTGGAGGATAGATTTACCCACAAGTACAGTTTCTGAAAGTCAGAAAGATCTCAAATGCTGCATGGTGAAGGAACAGCAGTAAAACAAATTTATCCGCACTCCTGACAAGACAACTGATCATGGGAATTACATGAATGAGCACGCATCTAAGCATGGTTCTCTACATTGATGGAAATCAGATGCAAAGAGGCAATTTACATCAAAGTAAGCCAACAAATTGGTTATGGGAAGTGTGTTGCTATTTGGAAGCTGTTTGTTCCCCATAAACTCCAGCATTTTTAATACGGTACTGAGTGCATAACAACGGTAAACATCTAATGAACAGCACAGGCAATAAAGACGCATGTACGACATGTATGGCTCAACATGACACGTTCTATGTGACTAAATCCGTTTGTATCATGTACATATTGAGTCTGTGTAATCGATTTTTATAATAGGCTAAAGCAGGTACAGGTGCACCTGTATGTTGTAGCAAATTTCGTTAAGCTGCACACAGTGGGCAGTCTCAAAAAGCAGGGAACTTTTTTTTTCGAGATTAGAACCACAGGCGCCTGACGACGCTTTGACCAGTCGAACTTCAAGCGTTTGGCGTTTAAACAGCTGGAATCCGTACGTAGCTCAGCGAGTGATATAATTTCTTTTCTATCTCCAATATATAATAAGCTGTTGGCTTGGTTTTACATGTATGTATTTTGTTAAAATTTAAGTACCTAGTAGCGCTTAAATAGATATTCGCTATTCTTTATATCATTGACAAGTTATTCTTCGGATTGATTGCAAATGGAAAATTTTAATTAGTATCATATATTTCAGTGTGTGCTTCAAACCTGAAATTTTGAATGTGACGGAAAACTGTATCTTGGTTCATTCTGACTTTTGCGAAGCAACTTGAAGTAGCTAAGGATAATTCTATGAACTACCCGAACCAAATTTTCGTACATGTAGACAAAGTTTTATTTTTTAATTCGGTAATTAATGGATCTGTTTTGATCCAACAGCGAGCATAGATACAGATGAAGATGTGTGAGCTTGATGGTAAAGCTATATACAAAACTAATGATTGTTTGTCTGATCTCTTGGTCGAAAGTTTAAAATAGAAAATGTTCATGCACGATTTTACGTAGAATACTAATGAATGTGTAGGCCTATATGCTAGATCTTTCTCGGACACTATGAGACTTGGAAACTCCAAACTCGGTATGATTATATAGATCAAAACAAGAAGATGTGTCATTTTACACATAGGCGATTGAGTGCATTTGAAATTATGCAATTTAGGGGCATTTGAAATTTCAAATCTTGGATATCGTCGAAATTATTATGGTTAAAGATGATTCCAAGTGTTACCCAATATTATTAACCATTGTGCATTTTATGCATACAGTGCGAAAATTCTTGCATTTTAATTTATGCAAATCAAGCACATTTCAAATTTTAAATCTTGGATATCTTCAAGACAATGATAGATGGAAATGTGATTCCAAGTTTTACACCTGTTTTTGATCATTGTACATCTAATGAATACAGATTGAAACTTGTTGCATTTTAATTTATGCGAATTAGAACAATTCAATATTTAAATCTTGAATACCTTCACGACTTCGATAGATAAAGGCGCGTTTCCAAATTTCACACGTTATCCATAGTTGCACATTTAATGAATACAGAATAGGTGAAAGTTCAGGAACCGCCGTGGCCAAGTGGATCAAGTCCTCGCTTTGTGTGCAAGGGGTTCAACTACCCGGCCGATCCGAAGGGATTCGTCCCTGGCTCTTCACATGCAGTGACCACTTAACTGTTCAAAGGCTTAGTGGGGCATGTTTGGGTTACCTGTGCCTGATTATGTCAGCGGCGATGACGGAGGCTGCAAGCCCCCTGACTCAGTACCACAGTGGCCGCTATAGGTCTTGGACCAGTAACCTAGGCCTGATGCATTTACATGTTAAAATAGCGACATTCGCTGGCTTATTTCTCCTGTTTGAAACGTAAAACCGCAACTTCCTTTGCATTCTGCTTCAAGTTTATACCGGTAGCAGCAAGTTAAAACCACGAAAATGGGGGATCATGTGATTAGATTTTTTTTACAGGTGCATTTGTGTACCTTACCTCCATGATTGACCGTTCCGCGCCCAACATGTCTCCAAAAATACAAAAAAAGTTATCAAATGATTTAAAATATTTCTCTAGTAGCAGTCCCTTTCCAGAACTCATAGTTGATAAGTATTTTTCTATCCAAAATCATGATGGGACTTAGTTTGGGATGCTCTGCTCCTGTGATATTAACATCCAATAGACACAGCAACAGTATTCAGTACTCGATCAAATGTTGACCCGACCTTGAGAGGTTACTGGTCCAAGACCTGAAGGCGACATCTTAAGGCGAAATTAAAATGTTATGGTGTTCCTTGTATGACAATTTTATAACAAGGCCGAATGCAAATATTTGGCAAAGGAAGGTGTGTGTTTGATATGAGAAGAAAAGTTTAATCTTGTAATATGTGTGCTTGGCGACATGGTTAATGCACACCAGCCCGTGTGAGTGGTGTAGCAAAATATAAACTAATACCAAGAGAACATGTCGCTGGAACATGGATTAATTGAGTACACGTATTTTGTATATGAAGCACTTTCCACCCGAGGCATATATCAGGTTATTGTTACATGCCGATATACCATTCATCCTAGCTTTCTCACATAGAACAGGGATGCACAGAGGTCAATCTTGAAACCAGGCAAAGAACTACCATGGATGAAAGCTTGGCATATTTAGTGGTTTCCTTGTTTTTGTTTTTATAAATAGTCTATACTGTTTTTCCCCCGTCTCTGATGATGCCTCTCCCAAACAGAGGCCAAGCTCCACTAGATATGCTCAGCTGCGATGTCAACTTGGCTTATTAGACCCCAAGACGGTCCAAATCGGATGTAAATTGATTGACTTATGGCTCAATGTATATTCCAAATGACCTTGACCTTCAGAGGTCACATGTATATTGTAACATTGCGCAGTGTTACAATAGCCAAAATTTGACCCAAAAATAGTCCAGATCGGATGAAAATTGGTCAAGTAATGGCTTCATGAATAAATCAAAGGCCGAAATGACCTTGACCTTCGACCTTAAGAGGTTACATGTAAATTACAAAAATTGTGCATTGTTACAACAGCTACAATTTGAGCATGAACATGATGAGAATCTGATCAAAACTGACTGCATTATGGCGCGATGAAAATTTCAAAGGGTCAAATGACCTTGACCCTTAGAGGTCAGACAAAATTATAAAATTGTGCGGCGATACCTTTCGCACATGTTGAGTCGAACTTGAACAAACTCGGATAAAAATTGATCAACTTAGGGCAAAATGAAGGTTTTTGAGGATGAATGACCTTGACCTTGAAATCATCTGTGTGCTCTTGCATTCCCTATGCATTGAGCCCTACGAGATCTAAATCGGATGAAAATTAACTGAGTTACGGCGAGTTGAATATTTCACGATTTTAAGTTTAAAAGGTCAAATTTTGCTCACAAAAATTTGTGATGTGAAAATTCCTATATTTTGAGCCCAACACGGTGACAATTGGACGACAAGTGACGTAAGTTGAGCAAGTTGTATCCGGTTGACGATATTCAGATCGCCAAGTGACCTTGATTTTTGACCTTTCAGGATCAAATGTAAATTTGCGTAGTCAGGCCTAGAGTTACGGAATGCAACAAATTTAACACCGCTCAAATCCGTTGATATCTTTCTGAGATATAGACCAAAACGTGTTTTCCATAAGTAGGCCATGGTGTCATTAAAATAAGGTCAAGGTAACCAAGTTGAATGCATCTTAAAAGTATTAAGAGGAGTTTAAACGTTGGCCCATAGTGTTCCAAAAATCATTGGCAACTTAGATTTATGTCCTTCCAAATATCGACGAAAAATGGAAAAAGTCGTGATCTTGAAAATATAGGTCAAGGTAACAAACCACATATCAGGCGCAAAACTTCAGTACATAAGTATATTGCTGCTAAAATGACGACTTGCAGGCTCCAGTCATCTCTGAGATTTCGCACATACAAATTTGTTGTGTAAAAATATAGGGATTTTTTGGCACGGCCAAATGACCTTGACCTTGACACCTGTCGGGGTAGATGTTATAAGGTTTTTGTGAGCCCTGACGCCAGCCATCTATAGAGCGCAATATCATTAAAATCGGTTAAAAACTTTTCGAGTTATACAAGAAAATAGATTTTTCAACATTTAACACCCAATCAGAGAAAAATAAGTCAAAGTCACTAACCAAATATCAGGTGCATAACTTCAGTATAAATCACACTTCGTAGTGCAAGGACACTGTATCGGGTTTTACGGTTTTTGAGATTGCACGTGTTCAAAATTCAAAATCGCAAAGATTCTCAAAAATGGCCATATGACCTTGACCTTCGACTCGGAACCCATGTGTTCTGTGCAAAAAAAATGTGGTGAAGACACCATGGTTTCCATACATGCTTCGTTTGACCGGATCGGATTGTAAGCTTTCTAGTGACGGTGAAAAATCCAAACGTGACAGTATGACCCGATTTCCAGGATATCTAGGTCACAGTGACCCGAAAAGGACAAGTGTTTGTAGAAAGTATTTGGGTGACATTCTTTTTCGGTGATGCATGTGGTAAGGATATATGGCAAAATCAAAATTGCGAAAACATAATTTTAAAAAATGAATGTAGTTTTGGACTTCTTGGGGGTAGGGGACTTCAATGGTATAGGTCATTTGTGGGGCTGCTAATTGTAGAACTGCACCGTACAAACAGTATAACACCCCCCCCCCCCCTCTTTTCCGGGAGGCTTGAAAATACCATTGGCTCTTAATACATTAGAAAGGTTTTATCAGCGACCTAGCCAGTGTGTGTACGGTGGATTCCATATTGTCAAACTCGTTATGAAATACTAAATACCTTAGGCTGTCATCAACACCATTATCTGAGTTTCTGCAACTGTCTTTAGAAACATTAGAAATACTAGATGAGTCATAGTTGCTGCCGGCACATTGCGATATAAATATCTAGAGGATGTGCATCAGATAATACACATCTATCGATAAGAGTGTTCTTACATGACATGTAGCACCAGTTAAAATAAACTTAAAGCGGCACAAATCAGTGTACTGGCTGTCCAGGAAAAAGCTTTGTTGTTTAGGCCTAAAGTCATATTTTTATCTTTTAACGTGTTATTGAATGCGATTTAAACCAACAGCCTCGAGTAGCCGAAGTGTGAGTTATGGGATCGTTTCGGGAACCTAAGCACTTGCTTAATTATGTTACTCTCAATGGCATCAATTAAGTTCCAACTGCGTTTTATAAAATGAGAAAACATTGGAACCATACAAAGGTCTCGATAAATGAGAAAACATTGGAATCGTATAAAAGTGCATGTCGATAACCCTACTGTTTCCAATAGTTCGAGTTGAACAGCAGTAGATAGGCCTGGGTAAGCCATGCCAGCACTAACACACTGAAATACCTATTTACCACATGCGGAAGATCTTTTTTTCAATATGAATATTGGACTTCGGGTCCTTGGTGAAGTTCAAGCCCAAAATCTCCAAGTGATCAACATTACATAATCCCATCTTATCCATGAACCAGTTTACATTATTCATAAAAGTGGTAGATCATACTGTCATACATTTAGAATTGTTTCAACCATACCGGAAACGCCAGTTCTTTGTACATTTTGAACATATATTAATCAGATTATGTAACCCAACTATGGTGGAAATAAAAAGTGTAGCATCATCTGCATATTACACGGGAAGGGAGAGATAATAATTC
Organism: Hermodice carunculata; assembly: GCA_964020975.1. Lineage (NCBI taxonomy): Eukaryota > Metazoa > Annelida > Polychaeta > Eunicida > Amphinomidae > Hermodice > Hermodice carunculata. Next base: position 46,070,020 of record OZ026613.1, read on the forward strand.
CCTTTCTGCTGTAACGAGTGATGCCAAAAAATAAACTATAATTAACATTCCACAGAATACGACCCTCTAATCTTGAATGCCACTGATACAAAATCGACCAATGGAAGCGAGGGATGGAATTCCATAATTTATAGAAAAGACCATTATGCCATATTAAGTCAAAGCATTTTTCAGCATCCAGACTACACAGAAAAACCGGTGACTGACCATTTGTAAAATAAGCTAAGATATCATTCAACATGGCACCACACTAAAGAAGTATTACGTCCCTCACGAAACCAGAATTGATTATCATGCATGTTGTCAAAAGGGATCATGAATAGTTCAGCAATCTTAGCATAGACAGAGCTTAAAGTTACATGCCTGTAGTTGTTTTGGTCGTTGGGATTCAAAGTAGATTTCTTTAAAATAGGAATGATTATCCCAGTATTGAATATCGATGGAACAATACTCCAAGAGAACAAAACTGAACACAAAGCAGCCTGATGGCTCCTCAGCCGAGGCGAGTTACCGTACTTAAATGAGCAGTTAGAATCCCATCAGGACCTGGAGACGGACTATACATTTCAACCTAGAAATAATTAAGTCAATCTTGTCCGCTGATACATCAATATCAAAACAATCATTATGTGTGTCGAGTATACTTCAGGTACAAAAGAATGAATACCTTGTTGTGATTCTGAAAATTCCTGATTATGATCTTGCATGATTTTATTATAATGATCAGCAAATTGTTCACATCTTAACACAGAAGAGGGTTCCTTACGGGTACATTTCTAATTCAAAGTATTCGAGAAGAATGATATCTTTCTTCCCTGCAGTAGCGAATTTAATCTAGAATACTTCTGGTCCACATGCTTCTGAATACATTGTCTTGATACCCGTCTAAATTCCCTTTTAACTAACTTCCATGAGTCAAAGACTGGTCCAATGTTTACCATTGTCCATGCAGAGCTGTCACCAAAAACGCTTCCTATCTCTGAGATAAGTGAGACGGAGACACCAATTTTATCTAGGTTTGCGTCGTTTAACTGAAAAATGCCAGTCTCACCTGCAGCATGCCTCATAGCATTATTTAACTCTGTCATATAAGATTCTTTCTTAGTAACCTCCTTTGACATATTATTACAAATATCAATACGAGGCAGCCCACAGAGTTTAGTCTCCAAAAAGATTTCTATGGAGTATTCTTAGTATGATTACCCCAGTATGTAGGAATACATGTATTAATGTTCAGACCATTCAATGCACCCCGCTTTAAATGTGCGATTCACACGACTCTCTGGTAATATGATTATGGTTTTAAGAAGTAAAGGTAAATGATCACTGAGGTTATCAGAACATAAAAGAAGTGTGAAACAACCTTCAATATTCTGGCAATCATTATTAGTTCTTAAAACAAGGTCGATTCACGGGAATTGGAAATATACTTTGTTTCTTTTATGAGGATCAGAAACATAGCCAAAGGCTAATCCAAATTCTTCTTATCGTGTAACTACAAAAAACCACGCGTTTGAGATCCTTACACACAAGAGTGAACGGAATGAAAATATAAGATGCATACATACAAGTATATTACTATTATACACGAACAATGTGTACACAATACACGTACCGTTGCACTTCACTCTACTCAAATGATGAACACAAAATCCAGTTTGTTTTCAGTCGGGGGGGAGTTACAAACACACACATTTTAACATGAGAATAGATAATTACCATAACCATTAATTCTAACTCCACACATATTTGAAACCATCACTGAAAACACAAGGTTGTCATAAAGACAACTTTAAAGTTGTAATCTGACAATGTCAAAATTGACAGCCTAAGTAGTCTATTTGACTATGCTTTGCATGGTCAGGGTGCATTTGCTGTTGTCACTTTGACAAGCTGAAGGAGCAACAGTCAGTTATAATTTTGACAACTTACCTCGTCAGTATTATTAGCTTTTGGTCATGTTGGGTTGTAACTTTGACAATGTACATAATCAGCCTTATTACCATATAGTCATAGTAGGTTGTAATTTAGACAACCTACAGGGCCAGTTTGATTACTTTAGGGTCATGTGGGGTTATCATTTTGACAACTTACCTTGTCAGAATTAGAACTTTTGGTCATGTTAGGGTGTAACTTTGACTATGCACATAATCAGTCTTACCATGATATAGTCATGATAGGTTGTAATTTAGACAACCTATATGATCAGTTTGATAACTTTAGGGTCATGTAGGGTTATAATTTTGACAACTTACCTTGTCAGTATTATCAATTTATTGTCATGTAGGTTGTAACTTTGACCATGCGCATAATCAGTCCGATTACCATATGGTCATGCTAGGTTGTAATTTAGACAACCAACAGGGTCAGTTTGATTACTTTAGGGTCATGTAGGGTTATAATTTTGACAACATACCTTGTCAGCATTATCAAGTTATGGTCATGTTAGGTTGTAACTTTGACTATGCACATAATCAGTCCTATTACCATATGGTCATGCTAGGTTGTAATTTAGACAACCTATATGATCAGTTTGATTATGTAGGGTAATGTATAGGGTTACAACTTTGACAACTTAGCTTGTCACTATTATTAGCTTTTGGTCATGATGGGTTGTAACTTCGACTATGCACATAATCAGTCTTACTACCATATGGTCATGCTAGGTTGTAATTTAGACAACCTACAGGATCATTTTGAATACTTTAGGGTCATGTAGGGTTATAAGTTTGACAAATTGCCTTGTCAGTATTTTTAACTTTTGGTCATGTTGGGCTGTAAATTGACAATTAATGATCATTCTTATTACCACATTGTTGTGCTAAGTTTTCATTTCAACCCATACATGATCAGTTTTTCAGACTGTAAATCTGGGGTTTGATCTTTCCCCTGGGCAGTTTTGGTCGACTCCTCTCTTGCTGGAATGAAGGAGAAAAACAGCACTTGGACTTTAAATTGAGTGCTGACATCCTGGCTTTGGTGGACAAGGCTTGGGGTCCGTCTTTGTAGCTTATGATGGCTTACTATCTGTCGTGTTATACCATATAGTCCCTAATTTGTAGCACGCTGCTCTTGAACATGAGGTTGCAGTTTCCGGTACAATACTTTCATGTTGGAAGCATTGGGTAAACAAGCAAATAACAATTTTGGTACCAGTTTTCAAGGAAAAGATACCCCACCTATGTATTTAAAACATAGGAAAACAAAATCTAAGGCACCAAGTTGCAGTCTGAGTATTGCAAATTTTTGATAATTTATCTGTAGGAGAACACCAATAATTTTTGCAAAAGTGGGGGGTGCTCTTCAAATAGGGAGTGTGGGATTATACGGGTAATAAGGTGTTTACTAAACGTAGACAGTCTTCCTATGGTTTACTTCACTTAACAGTTGTTGCATCCTTGGGTGGATAGCATCAGTGTATGGCATCATTGTTGAAATCCGATTTTGTTGCATGGCATGCAGGCTGTATGTTAGACATAAAGTAAGTCTGCTGTTTGTAACATCCCTCTGACCTCTTGAGAGGCTGCTTGTTCCGCTGCGACCCTCAGTGAAGTTAAGTCAGTTTTTTCCTCAGTGGATTCCTCGCCATCCATGCATGGAGTCACTTTGAATGCAAGGGAAAGAGTCAGCATCTGTTGGAGAGGCACCCTTTGGTATCATGAGGAGGGTGTCATACCGATCCTACTCTCTTCCCCTTCCCTATAGCTATATGTTGGTGGGAGGCGATCTTCCCCTGGTAGAGTGTTACATGTAGGAAATGAATTATCATCTAAATCCAAGTACCGTATAATCCCTAATTAATCCCCCACTTTCAACAGATACAAATGCAAATTTATACTTATGGAGTAACCTTTTTAATACAATATTTCACCTTTTGTTAAACCACTTTTAATATACTGGTAAAACAGACACGTACATTCAAATTCATACTGATAGAGTAACGTTTGTAATATATACAATGTTTAACCTTTTGTAATACCAGTATCAATATACCAGTACAACAAACATGTACAAATATATGCTCATGGAGTAACTTTTAAAACACAATGTATAAAAGTTTGTAATACCAGTATAGATATACTGATAAACACTCACTTGAGACATTAATTAAAAACTGCAATTGCTCAGTAACCTTGTAATGTTTTTAAGTTTATATACCAGTCAAGCATTTACTTGAAACATGGAAAAACACAGTAACCATGTATCAATAGACAAGTGCATAGAGCTGGTCCAGGGTCCAGGAGCTTGTGTCAAAATGGTGAGAGTATTCATTTGTTAAGAATCTACAAGTTGATGTTGAAACTGATAACTTGTTACTTCTAAACGATAATATATATGCAAACATATTTTTAAAAGACTTTTGGTTTGTAAATTTCAGAAATGACTACATCTTTTAAGGAAAAATGTTAGATTTTGATTGTCAACAAGATAAAAAAAACAAACTAAGTAAATAATGTTGAGACTGCACAGTGAATCAGCACAGATATTTTAATTGAAACAAGTTGAATACACCGTACCTCCAGGTTTGTTGGTTGTATAGTTTAACCTGTTGCAAATGCCAATAAGCATCCACCAAAAATGAAGATATAACACCAACATGCCCAGGTTTGTTTTACAATTGTTACATTTCACCTCAATCAAGGGGCTCTTGTGTAAAATTTCTGGGGATGTAGGACAGCATGGGAGGACAGAATTTCCTTACGATTCGATATGTATCTCAATATACACCTGACGATTCAATACATATCTTGACACACCTTTGTATCGGTCTTCTCAAGGAAAACTCAGTAGTTTAGTCAGTGTTACTGTGCACCAATGTTGCACAGTAAACGTATACTTTGGTTTTAAAAAGTTGTAAACCAAAAATTGAGAATTGATATACTCCTGAACTCCCATTCTAGTTTTAAACTAGAGATATATTGCAAGCAATCATCGCGATGCCTCCTCCGCCACCTTCACCAATAAATTTATTGCCCACCGTGCGCAACAAATTTGACAAATTTATCTATACTTCAGTGGCCCACAGATAGGTCCCAATGAAGTCAAACACTAATCAGATTTTATTTCCCCAATATTTATACACTTGTGCACCAAATTAGAGCAAGGTCCATTAATGTTCTTTGCAGATATTGTGGTAACAAAGGTCACACAAATGATAAATAGCCACTGTGTCACACAGATAGCTCACAGTATCCTGAACCTTAGTCAGTTACATTTTGTCTTATAAGGCATCTTGGTACCAAATTTGAAAAAAATTCATCCAGACACTTTGAAGGTAATCCCAGTAATGAAGTCAAACTGACTGTAAATAGGTCACAATGACCTAGAAACCTAATAAGCTGATCTTTGTCTCATAAAGCATCTCTGTGAAGGATTTGAAAAGAATCCATCCAGCCACTTTAAAGGTATCGTGGTAACAAAGTCAAATTGTGACTGTAATAGGTCATTGCCACAAAATAGGTCAGTGACCTAAAAACATATTCAGCTGTTTTTTTTGTCTCATAAAGCATCTGTACCAAATTTTTAAAAAATCCCTCCAAACACTTCAAAGATATGGCAGTAACTGTAAATAGGTCATCACAACAAAATAGGTCACAGTGACCTAGAAACCTTTCAGCTAATCTTCTTGTCATAAGGTATATCTGCAACAAATTTGAAAAGAATGCATCCACACACTTAGAAGATATTGCGGTAACAAAGCTATATGGACTCTGATTGACTTTAAATAGGTCACATATTAAAGCACAAAACAAGTTATAGTGACCTGAAAGTCTACTCAGGTAACCGTTGCCATATGAGGCATTTCTGTACCAAATTTGAAGAGAATGCATCACTGCACTTTGAAAATATTGCAGTTACAAAGTTCAGACTAATTAGCACACTGGACTATAAATCAGTCACGGTGACCTCAAGTTCTAATCAGCTGATCTTTGTCCCATAATGCACCTCTGTAAAAATTGTGAGCAAAATCCTTCAGGCCTTTTCAACATATTGCAGTAACAAACTTCTGGCAGGACGGAGAGACAACCCCAGTGTTGGCCAAAAGATTGCTTATCAGTCATTTGGACAGATAAACCAAACATTTCTATTGGTCCAAATAAGATTTTACTGGACAGAATAGTATAATTCACTTAAAAATGATCCAAACAAAATCGTTAGTCATTTGGACCAGTGGGTATACCTCCTTTGAATATCAGTCCAAATCATTTTTCATCAGAAAAAGCTGAGGGCTGATGACTTTTGGCAATGCCTGCAACCCAAAAATATAATGCCTCCCCCACCCAGTGGGGAGGCATTAAATTTGGATGTACATACTAAGAAATATTTCACCATTATAGAAAATGTGTAAACACAAGGGAAAATAGCAAATACAATGTGATTACATATCTGAAAATTCACTTTCACATTTAACACAGTGTCTCAAAGTGAAGTAACACAATACATCAATGTATTGATGAATTTTCAAAGCCCAGCAGAAGTTATCAAGGTGATCACATAATATTATAATGGAAATGTGATCGGGAAAGTATAGTTTATATGGTTTGTTGCTGTGTAAATTGATTTTCACTCATTAGAACACTGAAAACCTACATGCCAAATTAAACATGTTGCATTTCACAATAAGCTTAACCTTGTCAGGTGTCCAATTGCAATTATTGTAGAGCTATTAAAAACCATGAATTCTGATTTTGTTGTATGTGTATTTGACACCTTGGAACATAAATGAAGAACACCAAAATACATTCTGCATGATATCCGAGGCTAAATTACCAGACAGTACATAATGCTGGATCAATGTCTCTAACAATGAACATCCAAAACCCTCAAACAAATCATGCTCAACATCGGATGGCTGAAGTCCTTCTGCCACATGAAAATATCTCAGGTCATTCAGTTTGGAGTCCTTTTTGACACCATAGACACTGGCCAAATTTGGATGTTATCTAAACAAATCCACTTGCTGGTTGTATCCAGCAATAGTTCATGCTTGAACTTTCTCAACATAAAATGCGATGCTGTAGGGTTGAGGATAATAAGCAAATCCTCTTAAACATATAAAACCAGTGAATCTTCACTATATTTGACATCTCTGAACATTGTTTCGATGGCAGGACTGATTCTGTTAATGGTTTATACCTGAATCAAATTAACTAAAGCTGACTTCATGCAACGTGTATGTGCTGATGTCATGTAAGGGGTACATACATGTACATAATCAACTATATTGTCAATCTTTTCAGATATTTGACCCCAATTGAAATTGGGTCTTCAAGTCCAGGCTGGGCATGCACATACTTGATTTCAATATATTCCTGCAGAAGCTCCTATTCCTGTAGGCTTATTATTAACGAGAATGGAAGCATTATGCCATACCTATAGTTTCACAACCCAGGGTCCCACTTGTGATATAAATCATTGCACTTGTTCCGAAGATTACCAGAGTAACTTCATCTTATTATGCAATGAATGTGCTTTCCAACATTCATGACTTGTTCGAGGACTGTATACTTCTTAAATTTTGTGTCGTTTTGTTGCAATATCTGCTCGCTATTGTATTAAGTCTGTCGATCAGTCCAATCACTGAGGTTTCCCCAGGTTTGGCACGAATGCGCGTAGGGATATTGAGCATTGTATATTCGGTAAATATCATCATTTTCTTTATATCCTTTGGGTATGCCAAATTGAAATAAAAAAGTAAGCAAGGTATGCACAATATGCTGTTAAAAAGTCCTTCCCACCTCCAAAACTGGTGCCTTCCACAAACAGTTCATATCTAGTAGATCATGCGATTTTGCTCTCCTTGTCATTGATCTTTATAAAGACGGGCTCCTGTTCTGTTGGCTGAAATGAATTATCAAAACAGCTTAATGAAACAGAAAACAAAACTAGGCATAAAAATAGCGTGCAATGCAAGGAAGACGCCCAACATACTGTTGTATATTATGATCATTAAAAGCAATTGTCAGAATGTGCTATTCTTTAAAATAATAAAGAGTTTTATTCTACTATGCAGTCTATCTCTAAAAAGCTTCATCAAACTACAATGTCTCCACATATGTAGATAATAACCTTTGAAGTACTAATCACGGCAATAGCTGCTTTCTCTTTAACATTAGACCTAAAGTGATTTAAGATTCAAATTCCTCATGAAGAGACCTTTCATTCAAATACCAGCAAACCTAGTCTTAACCCCAAAGTAAAGTATAGGTCAACAGCTTTCATTGGGGCACTTTGCGCACTATGCGTGGAAAACACGCCGATGAAAGCAGTTGACTGAGTCTCAAAATTACCATTTTAAGGATTAACTACTTTCACATCATCTACACTGGTGCTGCTGTTTAAAATTCGTCATTATTTTAAATAATCACAGGGTTATATTTTCCAGTAGGATTCTGTTTCATCATATAAGTTTTATCTTTCAAAATTCTGGCAACTAGGACTACAATCAATCCTTCGGAGATACTGACGTGAAGTCATCCACTGAGATCCTGTGCTGTTGGACCCATATGACGGTTTCATGTTTCTTCTCACTCTCTTTTTTTTTAAATTTTAAAACAATTGTAGCCTAATATAGAGCTTTGCTTTATCATAAGGTCCATTTCATTTTTGATAAAAGTTTGGTGGAGCTGCAGTGAATCCTTCTGGAGAAAAATGTTAACAGCTGAAATGCTACACCTGAGTAATGCTATACATATAAATATTATATTTATGACTTGCCTCTGAACACCCAATGAAGCATTGTCATTTTTTCTTCAGAAGAACAGGTATAGCACACACAGCAGCTTCTCCAAAGCTTCTGCACACACACACAAAGAAGAAAAAATTCTTATTTGCATTTGATTGTCAATATTATTGTTTTTCATTCCCTAAATAACATGATGAGCAATACACATGAAATCTGACAGGGAGCAAAGTTTAAGTACAAACACGTCAAATATACCATGATAATTAAGCCAAATGTTTTCCCCATATTAAAAGCAGAAAGGTGGGCCGCCTTTTATCTTTTTACCACCTGTCGCTTTTTTCCCCCGAAAATGTATATTTTAGAAAATATGTGCCACAAAATTGATCAAATACAATAAAAATTTTGATATCATCCTGTTTGCCGCCTTGCTACTTTCACATTGTGGGTAAACAGGTTTGTTAAAAAAAATAGCACATGTAATAGAGTATTGCATGACAGTACATTCAGAACTGCATATGTATTAAAGGAGTCAAGCCATTTTTTTGCTTTTGCCCCCTGAGATTTACCAAGGAAAAAACAAGAAACGAGTGTCTCACAGTCCCAAATGCATATTTAGGTATACAAGCTTTTATTTCTCATATCTTTTGGAGTATTTAATTATAATAAAAGACACCCCAGGAGGTCCTGTGGTGAGCAATCTGCTATTTTTTTGGGGGGGGGGGGGCGATACCAAAACTTATATTACATGTAGGCCTACCCACAGGGGTCATAAGATTATTATCAGGGCTTCCCCCGGAAATATTAATTTTGTAGCCACTGACTACTTTTATAATAATGCCTACCACTCTCTTGTCAGCAGTCACTTGACCATGTTAGTATTGTCACGCCGACTATTTCTGGTCAAGTAAAAATGACTACAAATTTGTTAAAAACCTAGTCAAGACGAATATCCTCCATGTCAATTTGACAAGCAGATATTCATAACAATATAACAGGCCTAGGCCTATGTGTCAACTTTACCAGCAGCATGATTTTTTCTGACAGAAACCAATTATGTTAACAACGATTTTGAATTTTATGGGCTTTGATATAAATATCTGCGGTAACTACACGATAAATGAAAGCAGAGACGAAGGATACATGCTTGCAAGACCACAGCCAAAGTGACATGACAGCATGCACTTGTCGGCCTACCAGTACCAATAGCCAGGAGCCCACAACCCAAGTGCACATAACCCGAATCTCATTTTGCGCAATAACATAGTCAACATGGACATACTGTTTCCTGAAGCCCTAAATAGTGTGCATGCAAGACGTTTACATACATTTGGAGATCCGGTCCAGTATAATCTCTGCGTATTCACCTGTTAGCCTGCATAGCACGTCCATGGTCATGGATGGCAGTGACGGAGTGAGAGCGTCCGTTCGAAGTGACGTAGGCCAACGCTGCGTGCGCATGTAACTGGCGGGAACCTTATTAGCCTCTAGTCATCACAACTACCAAAATGTCACTCTGCATGTGACTAGAGGTAACTTCTTGTATTACTACCCTGAAAGTTGTCACCCTGACAATCCTCTGACAACCTTTTGTTTTCAGTGATGAAGCCACTGGTTAAGTGCCAGTCAACGGGCTGAAGACTACCATTATCCTGCATGGGGTGTGTACTTTTCTAGGTTTATTGGTTTTGTCAATGTATTTTGAGTAGAGTCAGCTTAAGTGAACCGAGGCGATCTCATATAGCCACGTGTAATAAGGAGAAGCTTTCTTTCCTTCCTTCCTTGGGGGAATGGGAGAGAAAGTATGCTAAGGCGCCAAACAAACACAGTACCGAGACCAGACTTTCAAAGAAACACCTGTATCACTGGTCACAAGAATATCAGCAACATGATTTTACCCACGACAACAAAGGATCACAAACTCCCAAGTTAGCCAGTTTATGGAGACAGCGGTGCCAAACTTGGTTGAACGCTTCAAAAATTGTATTTGTGACTCTTTGGCCGGAACCACTTCCTGGCAGTCATTACCCTATTCCGCAGTCCGAACTCTTTGCCCTCCATAAGCTAACCTGTCACTGTCTGACCTATATAAATATGGAAGTACTATTGTCCATATTGCACACGTTCTTCTGTAGAATTTTGGCAAGGCTTTATCAGCCCAAAATATATTAAAGGGTCTTCAGCGGGTAACTACTCAGAACATGTTTCGGAGCCGGTATCTGTACATGTCCCCCTGAGCGGCGGCTCCTTGTCTAAGCTAAATATTCAGCAAATAAAAGACAACACATATAATAATTAATAAATATGAACGTGGCAAATGATGAATTAGTTAAATGAGTGAAGTTTTGCTTATAAATGCAGAGCTTCACTATAAATAAAGAATACTTGTCAACCCAAACATATTACCAAGTTTTTGACAGGAGTAGCAAACAAATGTATTCCCCATAAGGAAGTCACGATGAGACCTAAAGACAAACCGTTCATGACAAGTCACTTACGACAATAAATGAGCGTGTGAGACAGGGCATATAAAAAGGCAAAAAAAAGCAAAAAAAGATAATCATGTAAATGCAGCTACATTTTGGGAAATATATCGCCAACTCAGAAATAATGTCGTAAGTTTACTTAGAGAAGCCAAACGCAATTACTACTCAAAAGTTAGTGATACCTTAACAAATAAATCCATTGAAACCAAGAAATGGTGGATAACATTAAAAAAGCTTGTGGTTGGCGTTCAAATAAACCCATCCCTCCTCTTATTGTTAATGGCTCGGTCATCTTTAACTCTGGTGATAAAGCCACTGCTCTAAATGATTTTTTCTCGTCTCAGTGGGTCAATGATGACGAAATGAGCCGACACCTGTTCTGGAAGATAAAACCGACGAAAAACTTGATCATATTATTATTACTGAGAATGAAACACTAAAAATTCTATCCAAACTTAAAATTCAAAAACAGGTGGGCCCGATTACCTTCCGAATAAAGTTTTACATTTATTTGCTCCATACATAGCTGGTGTTTTCACGAAATTGTTTAATCTTTCACTGGAAAAAGCTACCTTTCCTGCAATTTGGAAAGAAGCTAATGTGGTTGGTCTTTATAAAAAAGACGGAAATTTCTTGCCTAAACATTACCGTCCTGTCTCTCTTTTATGTTCATCTGATGAAGTGTTTGAAATTATTGTGTTCCAAAGAATGTATGATTTCCTCACTTCAAAAAATCTTTTGACTGCTTGCAATTCAGGTTTCAAAAAACTTGACAGTACTGTCAACCAACTCATCAACATTGTGCATGTTATTAGTAAAGCTTTAGATAAACGTAAAGATGTGCGTATGATATTTCTGGATGTATCTAAAGGCTTTGATAGGGTTTGGCATCGGGGCTTGCTTGTTAAACTCAAACAACTTGGCATTTGCGATCCACTCCTTTCCTGGATCCGTTCACATTTAACAAATAGAAAACAGCGCGTTGTGCTGGATGGAGTTGCTTCAGATTGGGTGACTATTCAGTCTGGTGTCCCCCAATGTAGTGCCCTTGGACCGTTATTGTTCTTGGTCTTCATTAACCATTTAGTTGACAACCTTTCTTGCAAAGTTCATATTTTTGCTGATGACACATCGCTACTGGAAATTGTTGAGTCTCCTGACCAAACTGTATTAACTTTAAATGAAAATCTGTTAACCATTCAGGATTGGACAGTGCCCTTGGACCGTTATTGTTCTTGGTCTTCATTAACCATTTAGTTGACAACCTTTCTTGCAAAGTTCATATTTTTGCTGATGACACATCGCTACTGGAAATTGTTGAGTCTCCTGACCAAATTGTAATAACTTTAAATGAAAATCTGTTAACCATTCAGGATTGGAGAGTAAAATGGAAAGTAGACTTTAACCCTGGAAAAACTGAAGATATGGTCATTTCTAAAAAAGTTAAACATGAAAACCACCCACCTGTAACTTTCATGGGTGGAACGATTAAAAACGTAAAAGAGCACAAACACCTTGGTGTCATTCTTAGCCATAATTTGTTATGGGATAAACATGTTTTGTCAATATGTAACAAAGCATCATCAAGACTTGGGAGATTAAGGAAATGTATGCTTACACTTCCATGTAATGCTCTTGAAACTATTTACACATCAGGTATTCGGCCGATTTTGATATATGCGTCGCAGGTTATAGACTGTTGTTAAGTCAGAAGTAGTGATATGCTCGAATCAGTTCAGTACCGAGCTGCACTTGCTGTATCAGGAGCTATGAATACATCTAGTCGTGTTAAAGTTTTAAAATGTCTAGGGTGGCCGAGCTTAGCAGACAGAAGAAAATACTTTAAATTAGTACTTTTCTTCGAAATGGTTAAAAACGTATGCCCGGGTCACTTGAGCGATCTTCCTCCTAAAAATGGTCGTCGCAACTATAATTTACGCACCATAAATGATCGACTTTTGCCTAGAACTCGGATTAATATTTTATCTCGTAGCTTTATCCCCTCTACAACTTTAATCTGGAACTCTCTTCCGCTTTTCGTTCGTGACTCCAGGTCTCTTAGCGTCTTCAAATTGTACGTTAAACAAATATTCTTTCCTTCTAGGCTCGGCCACCTACGTTATGGGCCTCGTAAGCTAAACATTCTCATTAATAGATTAAGAGTGGATTTTAGTGCCCTCAATGCACATCTGTATACTCGTCGTTTGATAGACTCGCAAATATGTCATTGTGGACATCATTCTGAAACTACTTAACACTTTCTTTTGCAGTATGTCCATTGTACACAGTTCCCAGAAACATTTTCTTGGCTAGAATCTCCTCAGCTCTCGAAACCAGTCATCTTAATTTGAATTTTAATAATTTATCTAATAACGATAAAGTGTCGCTTTGTTTGTTCGGTCACCATAATTTGTCTTTTGAGTGTAACTGCAAAATAATGGATGCTTCAATGAAATTTATTCTCCAAACAAAAAGATTCGATAAAGAATCTAATGTTAATTCTGATTCAGACGAAGAAGATTAATTATACGTGCCTATTTAAACGAAACTATACTTATTTGTTTGACTGGCCTCTACATAGTTTAAACCATCTATATGCGCCTGCTCTATCACATCATATTGTCATGTTCTTTTGTTTTCCTATATATTGCGAAATATTTTAATTTTTTTTATTTATCATTATTTTTTCCTTTTCCATTGTGGATTACTGTTGTTCTATTGTATTTAATGGTATTGTATGTACTTGAGGAAAGGGCCCTGTATCAGTCAATGGCTATTGCCCAATCCTCGTTAAAGAAATAAAGTTTATTACTACTAACCCAAACATAATTACTAAATTTGTATAGCACAAGTTCAGTTAAGAACAGTTTGACTTACCCTGAACCAGTATGTACCCTTTGTAGCTGAAGAGTTTACTTTTAGTTAAACCATCAAAGACATGTCTTTTCCTTGACCTATTGCTTGCTACGATTCGTGAACAATAGCACCTGGTTAATATTCATGATATTGAGTGGAGTCAAGTTTTTTGTTTGTTTGTTTGTTTTTTGTTTGTTTGTTTGTTTGTTTTTAAAGCCCGAAGTACAGGAAGCCACTTGAAGTTGATTTAAAAAAAACTAAATCTTGAATGTTTTCTAAATATATCATTGACGTGTCAATCCAACTGAAGTTTATTGGTTTGCGCTTACCCTGCACTGGATAAACTTAAGTTGTAGCTTATTGATTTATACAAAGTAGCTGAATACATGGAATATAAATCTGTATTTACATGTAATTGTCTGAGATATTTATTCATTTAATGAGGATTAATAAGGAAAGAAAAATGCAGAAATCGAATACACACAAGCTAACAGCTACTGTGGTTGTGTATTCAATTACTGAAGTAGGCGTCAACTAATATACCACACTGATAAGGTCAAAGAGGGTGATTAACAGAGTACACAAGTCATTATGATATGCCTGCTAATGCTGTGTATCTCAGCTTGGTGCCCCCTCAAGGTTTGAGTATTATATATGCAGGGTAGCCCAGGTGACATCACACGTCAGAACGCCTACTGGAAATATAAAATAGCTCTAACTAAATATCTGTTAGAGAAAAAAAATGTTGAAAATTTGTCAAATGAACACCTAAAACTACCATTAGTGACAAAAAAAAAAAAGTAAAAACTATCACTGCTGTTCCCCTTTAACATTCCCAGACGGGACATGCTGCATAGTTACATAAACAGAGAACTGGTTGCCCAACAGGTACCCTGGGAACAGATCCGGGCAGCTGCAACCTTAACTCTGGATACTCATATGTAGTGGGTGACAAAAACATCGCATATACAGTGGTGCCTCCAACCACTGCCCTGAGAGGCTGGCTGCTCTCTGAAGCAAATTTTATTGCAACAATAATCAATGTCTTGGGGGGGGGTTACTTGTCTGAACGATTACCTGCTGCATGAGACCCTTTTTCCGTAGCAGAGAGGGTTGCCATATATATGTACAGCAGCATTCACTCTAGCTACCAGTTGACAACTGTTCATTTCTATGTCAATACATTTGGTATTGTCACTCTTGACTCCAGACCGTGAGACTTTTGTATACTGACAATTTACTGTATTCGCGTCGATACTTGTAAAGGTACTAATTGATGTATATGTGCAAGAAAGTTAACTGAACACATGTGCACTTGACCACCAATCCAAAGAACATATGGGGCTCATTAAGCTTCTATCAACACAGCAGAAATACGTTAAATTCTTAGTAATTTCGGTATTATAAAGTCACATGGTCATGGAGCTCCTATATAGGAGCTCCATGTGACGACGTTGTGCTTTTAGGCCCATCCGCCACCATCTTATTAGCACAAATAATTGACCGCACAGATGAATACACAATATTTTATTGCAGATAATAGATATGGCCCTATGTCGGTTATTGAACGCACAGATGTTCCAGGTCCACCCTCTTAATCCACTACCCCCCCCCCCCCCCCCACCGCGTATATTAGCACGGAAGCTTGACTGACTGAACGTTACGAGCGCCTGTGTGTAGGCTACGCCTTCGCGGGCGTCACAGGCTCCTTTGCTTCGGTTCGAATACTCGTCCGTTATGGCTATGATACACGGGGCGACGTAATATTAGGCTTATGCCGTTATGGATCCCATCAGAGTTGCCCCAGTGATAAACTTTAGAGCTGTCGTGGTAGATCCGACGCAGTCTCTCGGTTTGCGGACGTCTTACTCCTAGTGGGCCTATGGCATTGTGCTATATTGACCTAATCTCGGACCCGTATCAGGCAGTAGGTCCTACGGTCCTGGTCTGTTGCCGGTTGACCCAGAGGAGTCCACTGCCCTAAGGAACAATATAGGCCTACAACAAGCTTCCCTCCCCTCCCGCCAGTTTCGCAGCTAGGTCCTGTGAGATATCCAGGTCCGATTGAGCTGAAACAGACAGCGTCCGGGACAGCGTCTGGGTGGCGGACAGCTATCATGCTGCATGGCGGGCAAGTTCTGAGAGATTCAGTGCGGTTCCGTGCTGGTCGTCAGGAGGGCTTCTGGTTTCGGACGGAATCTGCTGTTGGCGTACTCAAGTCCACATCAAGTCCACGTACCTTTGAGGTTTTCCCTTCAGGTCTACGTCGCCTCGTCCGATGCCGATAATTTCCTCCAGGCTGCCGGTCACGGCGGTCAAATGTTGTCAGTAATAAGACAGTATGCCAGTATTACAGTAATGTTACACCCTCCGCCTTTGCTCTTGTACTTGTACTGTAGCCTATATCGGCAAATGGTCGTCGAGAGGTAACGTTACGAAACTTATACGTGGATTTTTTTTGGGGGGGGGGCATTTCGGCATTAGTAAGTAAACTTGGTTTAAACATATTTTATTGAAACAATTGGGAAACAGGACCAGGCCTATATCAATCCCTCTTGTACACACACACACACAGATATATATATATATATATATAAAGATAGGAGAGCTAGAGACTTCACAGTACAATACATTATAAACATGGACAAATTACTTCGGTAGGGACAACAATACATCACTAAGACAAATAGAATGGCAGAGCCACGAACGATTGCGTATAGACACCAACTGACACCACTGACAGAAGTTTCAAAGATGGCTGCCTGAAGACAAAGTGCATCGCTAAAGTTAGTAATATAAAGGCAAAAATTGAAGTACTCTGACATCTCTGCCCAAAAATTAGATAGACCTTACGTAGGCAACTGCTCCAAGTCTGCCTGTTGCTCTGATATAGTTTTTTATAGAGCGTCAAAATTGTTTCATGTTGATGGTTAGTGCAAGTTTTACAGCTGAATAACAAAGTTTGGATATTGAAAGGGGCAGAAGGAATATTTTTACTGCGTAAAGTATTTCGTTGCGTTATAAAGAAGTTGTATTTGCAGATGTAATGAAATGCGTCCTCATTACCATTGCCACTGGCACACTAAGTTCTTGAGATCAAAATTTTACTTGCTGCATCCCATGCGCAGGCGTGCATGGAAAACATTAAGTTTACGTTCGGCTTTATAAAATATAACAATAATGTGATTTTTGAGGGCGTTGTGCTTTTTTATTGGCCCGACATCAATGATCAGCAGCCCAACATAGTGATTACAGATTTAGGGTAGTGGTCAAAGCCCAAAAGTACTCCGGTACCCCTTCCCATGGTAGAACAAGACACAACCCATTTTTTTATTGAAGATTGGTTTGTGAGACATAAGAAAATGATGGTTGTGGTCATTTATTTTAGTGACAGGTGTATCTTATTACCATTTATAATGAAGAATCACTCTAAAAATCAATAAATTCTCACTTTGCTTGTTTTTTTGCATAAAATCAGCAATATATGCTGAAACTTGATG
The DNA here is from genome assembly GCA_964020975.1 of Hermodice carunculata. NCBI lineage: Eukaryota > Metazoa > Annelida > Polychaeta > Eunicida > Amphinomidae > Hermodice > Hermodice carunculata. Next base: position 46,087,545 of record OZ026613.1, read on the forward strand.
ACATTAGGCTTATATTAAAGAAAACTTATGTGAAAAAGTAAGAAAATAATGATACTAGACATTTAGGAACTTAAAGATGGGGAAAAATGTAGAAAACTGCACACCTATGCAAAAATATTTTTGATTTTGACATTTTTATCTCCCAAAAATATGTCAAAAAACTTACAATTCTTGTCCAATATTGCATTTTTATACACCAAAAATTACCTTAGCCATAAGGCTACGATGTTACATGGAAATTATTATCCCAAGTTTCTCAAAATTTTATAAGCACCAAAAAGTATTACCCCTACCCCCTTATTTTTGAAAATAAGAAAAAACACTGCTTTGTCGCTATAGGACGCTATTCTTCAATTGATAATACTTCCTCATTGATAAAATTAAAACTTGACACAAGAACAAACTTATTAATCCAGTGCAAGTGAATTTAATGTCACCTTCTGTTACAGAAATTATCAACATACTAGTATTTGGCAATTTTTTTGAAAAAAAAAAAGAACTTGTCACATAGTCCACCATCTCCAAATAGCTTGCCAATGCTGGCAATGAATGCCATATACAAACACACATTCACTACCCACTTTTTTCCCAGGACTCATCATGGCACCATCATTTGTGAATTTATCCATATCCCATGATCTATCATAACCTAAGGAGATGGAAGCATAGTACATGGAACTTACCCAAACACTGGCACAGTTTATATCTGCCTGTTTGTCTGTTTGTATATGATGATACAGGGTTGTGTTATATGATTTGCAACCAAAGCATAAAATTAATCACATACTGGAACTTACTTTCTCAACTGTGCGATGTTGCGCCCGACACCACTGGGCTTTGACGAGCCCGGCGGTATCGGGCGCAGCGTCGCACAGTTGAGAAAGTAAGTTCCAGTATGTGATTTATTATGTCTGGGTGCCAACCCAGACATTTTGTTTTTCCAAGAATTCTTTCTTTCTTTCTTCTTTACGACCAGATTTGTCCGGAGTTTTTCTCAGACCCTACTATTTCGAAAACCACCAAACTTGCCATGGTGACTGACCTACCAGTGAAATTAGGCACCTGACTTGGAAGAGTCATGATGGTTAAAGTTATGCAAATGAGGGGCAATTAAAATTTTAAAAGCTCCATATCTTCTAAACTATTGGAGATAAACAGAAAGTTCTAACTTACACATATAGGTTTGAGACAACTGGCAAATCCAATAGCATGCAAACAAAAGTTGGGGAATTTTAATGTATGCTAAATTCAGTGAATTTCCCAACAATCCACATTTTGATTAGGGCTTCTGCTGTACTGCATGTTATAAGCCTCCATGGTGCTAGCAAACCATTTTGCATTCATGATACTTGAACCTGTCTCATGGCATTACGTGGGTTTATAAGTTATTTTAGAAGGTAAAGACTGCAACCTGGTTTGTTTACGTTTTTTGCGGGTTGAATTAGTAGCGTAATACCTTAAGGGGCACTGCAGGTGACTACTTTGGGCAGCAGAAAGACCCATTATCAGGTCTGTATGGTCATTATTCCATTTAATTACTTGAAATGTTACGTTCTATGAATGAATAAACACATAAAAGTGCATTTTGATAATTTAAATCACATTTATGCTCAAAATTAACACTCAATTGTACAAAGTGAGGGAGGTCCGCAAACAATTTGCTTTGTGATTCATGTCTCACACAATTTTAACTGATGCCATGGGTTCCTGGGTCATAATTTCATTATGGAGAGCACACTCATGACTATGAAAACTCCAAAAGTAGGATATTACAGTTAATGAGAACAGAAAGCTCAGTTTAGATGGATGGCGATTTCAACTATGCATGGGCAAAATTCTGTATCTGAGAGGGTATGGAGTTTCAGTTACAGTCACCGTATTCAATTCCAAAGTCTATAAACCAACATGTATTTTTTTATGGAAGTTCACAATATTTACCTCATGAAAAACACAATTTACAATAGGCATCATTGGGAAAAATTTTTGGTAGCATACCCCTGCAACATGCACATACAATTTTTCAGTTTTTGCTCATATGCATTCTGGTTTATTGCATTACATATGGCTGTTAGGGAAAAATAGTGGCCCCAGTTCAAGCTTTTTCATATGATTTGTACACAAAACAATATTTCCAATCTTCAAAGATCATTTATTTGATAATTGTGGAGATGAATTGTTCCCTTAAGGTATTACGTGAGTAAATCCACCGGCTTCTGGGTAGAAGGATTATAGAGTGCATATTAGAAATGACCCTTACAGGTACAGGGGGCTGCCTCTTACATAATTCTGACCACAGTAATATCTTTTTTTTTTCTGAAACTGACAGGTACAGTGTGCGGTATTTATTGACAGGTCAGTTTTCAACATACCCAGCGTAGTGACTGAATACACATAGCCACAATGTGAGTACTTCAAGTCATCGCGCAAGGCGGCGTGACTGCTGTCAGTACTTTGGCTGTAGCAAACGGTAATATCTTAAAATTTCCCCAATGATGACCAGGTTTTCTTGTTCTCGGATGATTGAGAATATTGTAAGGAACAATTTGGCATAGGATATGTTTGGGTGTATAAGTTATTTTGGAAGGTACAGACTGCAACCTGGTTTGTTTACATTTTTGCGGGTTGAAATAGTAGCGTAACACCTTCATAGGCACCCTTCTGGCCATGCCTGCTGGGTTTATGGTTTGAAAGGTTTGGGTCTTATGGCAAATGGGAGGTAGGAGTGGGGTGGGGTGGGGTGGGGGAGCTCCCAACCACTGTGTGATGAGGTTCTCAATAAAATACAGAGAATTTCTTTCTGTTTATGCAAGAAACATATCTGATCCATGTTCACACTAATGCTGGACAGAGCTGTAAGTGCACCATGGCTGAGAATGACCACTCAGAGTTTGCTTGCATGAGGCTAGGAGCCTGCTAGGCTTATCAGTCCCAAGGGATCAGAGGGTTTGGAATTCTAGGCAGAACAAGCCAGAGTGTACCCTCTGTTAAAAATAGATTACATACAGAGCTGAGTTTGCTGGACCGATCAAAGTCTGACTTATAGTCCTCAGTGACTGTTTTCACATTTTGGTGAATTTTGAAAAAGTGTGCGAATTTGTGTCATCTCAATGGACACTTTCATGTCTTTGTTTTCTTGTAACCAGTGAGATGAAGCCTGTTCCTCATAGCCGATACTGAGTCAGTATAGTGCATGTCTCAGTTCACAGGTACATGTACATGTAGTTTTGTGACAGCATCTGTTAAAATTTGTTTAGGTATTAAAAACAGTATTGTATTGCATGTATATACATCCTTCTGTATTATTATTATATGTGTACACTGTACATGCACTTATACTCATCAATACTGCCCAGAAGGGCTGACCCTTTCAGGTATAGGCACTTTTCTCTGGTCACGAAGGTGCCCACTGTAGAGAGGTGTCACTGTACAGTGGTACCTGCAATTTAAGATCACCCCTAATGCCAGATAAAAGTGGTCACATAGGAGAGGTTGTCTTTCATCTCAGATAAATTAACAAAGAAATAAAAAGCCAATGTCTTTCTTTCTGACCAAGTTGGTCCAGACTTTTTTTCAGACACTATTGGAAAAAATCACCAAGCTTGCCATGGTTACTGACATAACCAGCAAAAGTGTGCACCTCATTTGGAATAGTCATGATGTTTAAAATTATGCAAATTTTAGAGGCAACAAAAATTTTAAAAGCGCCATATCTTCCAAACTATTGCAGATGGACTCAAAATTTCAATCTGCATATATACCTTTGTGACACTTGCCACTATAATGGACAGTATAGTTGTAGAATTTCAAATTATGCTAATAAGGGGCACTGAAAAATTTAAAAGTTGAGTATCTCCAAAACTATTGTTCTTAGAGATGCCATTCCAACTTCAATTTGTAGGATTGTGGCAAAGCCGCATCCAATGAAATATGAACCAAAGTTGTAGGATTTCAATTTATGCAAATTAGGTGAATATGCAAAATGTAAATCTTTAATAGCTTCAAATCTATCATAGAGGTGCCATTTCTACTTCAATGTATGGGTTTGTGGCATAACCCCATCCAATGAACAATAAACCAAAGTTCTTCTAGGCTTATGATGCATGCAAATTAGACAAATACACAAAAATAGAATGTTGAATAGGTTCAAAACTACTATAGATACTAGTTTCATTCAAACTTCACTTTATAAGTTTGGGACATGGCCACATCCCTTGAACCAAGAACCAAGGCTGAGCATTTTAATTTATGAAAATTAAGCTAATACACGAAATTTAGATTATGGTGAACGATGGTTCTCATTTTGAAGGCACCCAGATAGATTTGCTGTGACGCAAATCTTCTTTTCTAGTTTTATGCTTTATTTGACAACTACTGGATGACTGAAAACATACATTGTTATGATTTGCAACCATTACCTGTTCACTTTTGATTGTATAGTTAGATTATGGCAGTTCTGGTCAAAAAATTACCATTTAGACCTGCCAGAAAATAAGGAGGGTGGGGTAACTCTTTTCTCTCCAATTTAAATTCTGAGAAAGGTGAGGCTATATTTAGCATATTGCCTTTTAGCTCGACAATTAGGGCAATTTTTGGTGCATTAAATGTTTTCCTAGAGCAAGGACTTCGAGCACTGTGTAACATTTTATGCACCGTAGAATATCGAATCTGAAGGAATTTCTGCACTAATTTGCCCAAATTTGGTGTTTTTCGACATTTTATGACAACAAAACCATGCAAACACCTTTTGTACAGTGCTTGCCATATTATTTCAGATACTATGAGCCATATTTGGTATGTTTCTTGAATTTATTTTTGAAGTTATGCTCAGTAGTGTCTTGTATGGAATGATAGTTAAAGTGATTACTACTATTTTCAAAGATATGGCTATAAAGTACCCCTGTCATCAAATTAAAAGACCACAAACATCATAATCCAATGCAGAATATGCCAATCTTTAATAAAAGATGGGTTGTTATTTGTTCTACCATAGGGAGGGGTATATCCTTAAATAAGCCACTTTTTTAGGGTTGGCCACTAGTCTAATTAGTGCCCGAGGGCCGAGGCTGGCCGAGGGCACTAATCACTATGGCGGGCTGCTGATCATTGATGAAGGGCCAATAGAAAACACGACGCCCGAAAACATCACATTATTACTATTATTACTAGATTAATTATAACACAAAGTTTTTATGAAAAATCTTTTATTTCAACATCAACACAAGCTTCCCAATGTAGTCATTTCTTCCTCGCACAATTCAGAAGAAGTTTGCGAATTCCCTTACCCCTCCATTTCAAACGAGTTCTGCGTTTCTTTTGACATCCTAATAGAGTACGTAATATTTAATGTCACACCTGTCACAGTGTGGGGCCTTCGAATCCCCGCCAATATTTCAGCCCGGAATACCAGACAGAGCTCATCGCAGGAGGGTTGACTGTTCCGTTTGGGGACTGTTCCCTTGGCTTCTTGTCGTCTGCAAAAACCGTGACGTCACACGATTGCGCAGAGGTCACAGGTCATAGAAGCAGGCACTATAGCAATAAGTTACGTATTTCAGGTCACTAATTGCATTAGTGACTGGCCTGATGACCTTTGACCTGTCAAAGTTGATCAATGCAGGGCGATGTGAAGTTTTAGAGTACACGGAAAGTAATATTATCCTATTGGTAATTCCTTTTTACCTAGTAATAATAACTCATTAAAGCATTTACGACCCTGGTTAAGTCTTTCCTTGAATATTACCAGATCCTCGGCATTATGAATGTCTAAGGGTAAACTGTTCCATGATCTCCCGACCGACTGGGAAAAAAGGAGGTCACACATATTTGTACGAGTTCGAAAAAGTGGTAATTTAGTGCCTGATCGAACTGATATCGATTTCTTTGGTTAAAACAATTGGGAATGAGATTGCAAAGATACGGGGGGGGGGGTTCACATCTTAGAATTTTGTACAATAGAATCAATTTGCTTTTGTCACGTCTTTCAGCTAGTCCTCCAAGGCCCGATTCTTCATAAATTAAATGATGTTTTGTACCAGATGTTGCTCCTGTTATGGTTCCGGCGGCAGCTAGTTGGACATTTTCTAATTTTTGTGAATCCTGTCAAGTACAATTACTCCAAACTACTGAGCCATATTCCTAAAGTGGTCGAATAAATGACGAATAAAGAATTTCAAGTGACCTTCTACCTAAGCGAAACTGCAAATATTGTAAAATATTTGCCATTTTTGTGCCTTTCATGACTATTTCTTTGGTGTTACTGGTCCATGTCAGATCAGATCGGAGAATAAAAACCTAAATGCTTTTGTTGTTTTTAAGAGTTTCGTTGAAAAAGATTAAGCCAGGATAATTAAGGAGGTTCCTTTCCTTAGATAGGATCATGCTAGAGGATTTGATAGGATTAAATGAGATTAGTCACTGTTGCGCCCAGCCCTCCACTTCCTGCAAATCAGTATTAGTAGGCCTGTCGCAGCATTGGCATCGTCAACCAGGACAAACAGGGTTGTATCGCCTGATATACGATCGAACTATTTCAACAATGTCATTAATATATAGAAGCAAGGGGGTAGCTCTTTCTATCCTCCTTGCCTTTGGTTTGATAGTTATTCTTCCTCGCCAGGTACACATGATAGGCAGCGTTCACTGTGCACACCAGAATTCAGATGCTGGGGAAAGGCGGACCCAGTTTTTTAACAACGCGTATGCTGGCTATAAACAAAAACCCTATGCATGTGCAACAGTCAACCAGGTGCTGAGAGCGTGTTTGGATATTAAATTGACAACTTTACCACTAAAATTAAAATGTCACTTTTTCGTATAACAATGAAAGACAATGACAAAACCACACACTAGCACACAATATTTGCAGTTTTCAGTGATATAAAAAGAGACGGACATCAATCACAAGAGACTATTTACCATACAATGATTTGTTACAGAACAGGATGGATCACACAAATATGTAAAAAAATATTTTATTATGATTGACGTCATGTGAAAGTGGAATCGTTTCAGATCTTGATATTCTGAAACACTTCACATATACAACTATTCAACAGAAAGCTAAAACTAAGACAACTTGGGTTTTTTTGTGTGTGTGTGACCCAAAATCCATAGGTCTCTAACATTCTGATGAATGTGAAGCAGCCCTGAGAAGGCCTGCAAATAGCTTTCCCTAAGGAACAAAATGCAGACCTACATTTGGTGTCGGAATTTCATTGACACCAGGCACAGTAATGAGGTCATACAACCGAAACAAATAGTAAAAACAAGGGGCCCATGGGCCTAATGCTCTGCTGGCACTGTGGCTATATTGCACCTGTTTATTGCAAAGTTGCCAGTCCTCAAGTGGCTTCTGAACATATAAAGCTTATGTACATTTAGTGTATAAAAAGCCCACCAGATGGCACTTCACTCCCCATGTAATCATAGCTTATTTGTGAAATTTCTGTGATGGATATTGTTGCATGTGCCAAGACAACAATGAGAGAGTCCTGGACTTTGTCCTCAATGGACTTAGGACAAAATATCAAGGTCAAAAATACGTCAAGGTCACTAATATTATATCAAATTCTAGCTTTGGCCATTGTCTATATATCCTATAAATTTGGGAAGTCTAATCCAATTACTTTTTGATATTTGGAATTTTATCTGAAAACACATTTTGGCTCATAAATTTCGTCAAATTATAGGTGGCGCTACTAGTATCATTAGCAACTTAGACTTTGACCCCCCCCCCAACTCACCAATTTTGTGAAGATCTTCCAAAAATTAAAGATGCAAGATTTTCATATTTGACCCCCACACTGCATAATATTGTAGGTGGCATCACCAACATCGAAATGAATGGTGACCTCACAAAAATAGATCAAGGTCACTGATATTATATAACATTCTAGGCCAAGGACAGGAATCAGGAATCAGGAATCAGGAATCTTTTTATTCAAATCAGAATACATACACTGCATCAAGATACAGAAATAGTCAAATTATACATAAACATATTTGAGATATATCACAATATTCATATACTGATTTGGGAGACTTGTGTTAAGGTCACTTATTGACCGCTATCACACAAGCCACCCGCAATTTAATTTCTCTTAATTTATCTTTATGCAGATAATTTTCATTGAAAGTCTATACCAGCTGATGGAATACATATTATTATTTAAAATTTTTAAAGAACATGTTATTTGGGTCTCTAGCTTGTGTGTTTAAATCACTCCACTTTAAAAAAAATCACCTTACAGAATTACAAATGTAACAATTTGGTAAATGACATTCATTTCCATTTTTTTCAGGATAATAATTTTTTATATAGTTTGAAAACCCTTGGATACTGTGTGTACTAACCTTATCTTTAATCATATCTGGTGTGTCATTTACATTATGAATCAATTGATGCCTTATACACTGATCCACATAGAGACGAGAAGTTCTAGTTGAAATATGTTGCCCCTTCCTCTTGGGTTATAATCATGTATACTTGAGTTTTGAAAAAGTGGAAAGTTTCTAATATACACTGGCAATGTCTCATTTTTTAACTTGTAATGAAATTTTAGGAGCTGTAGTTTATATATGTCTTCAAGTTTTAGTAATTTCAAGCCTTTAAATATTGGTTCTGAATGGGCATTAAAATCAGCCTTAGTTATGATACGCACTGTTTGTTTTTGAATAGAGAAAAGTTTATCTACTTTGTATCCCCATGCAAGAAGACAATAATTAAAATGTGGAAGTATTAATGAGTTTTTAGGATTAAGAGGACTTTGATTGAAAGGAAATTTTTTAGCTTGTTTAAAATGCCTACTTCCTGGGCGATTTTGGTAGAAATCTTCTGTATGTGTTTATCCCAATTCATATCTTTATCTAATGTTAAACCCAAGAAATTAAATTCATCCACACAGTCAATTTTTACCTTATCTATTTCAAGAGAAGGTATAGAAACTTTCTTTAAAGGCTTATAGAATAAGATAAATTTTGTTTTCGTTATATTCAGAGATAACTTGTTTACCTTCAACCATGTACTTACTTTATCAAGCTCTACATTAATGATTTGAGAAAAATCACTGTTTTGATTTTGTTTTTTCAGTAAATTTATAGTACACAGTGTGGTATCGTCAGCATATATAATAAATTTAAAAAAATTTGATGCCACTGTTATATCATTTATGTACATTATGAACAAAAGTGGACCTAAGATTGAACCTTGGGGTACCCCTGTCGTTATATCTAATAAGCGAGACTGCACAACATCAATCCTCACAAATTGTTTCCTATTATTTAGATAACTTTCAAACAATTTCAGACTTGTTTCCTTTATTCCATGATAGTGTAGTTTTTGTAATAAGATTTTATGGTCTAAAGTATCAAATGCCTTCGATAAATCCATGTGAATGTTTATAGGTACGTCTCCTTTGTCCATTTCATTGTCTATATATCCTATAAATGTGGCAAGTCTAATCCAATTACTCTTCCAAACATGGAATTTTATATCTTAAAGCACATTTTAGCTTATAATTTCCATCAAATTATAGGAGGTGTCAGTAGTATCACTAGGAACTTAAACTCTGACCTCAAGCACAATCCAACAAAATGTGGTTAAGATCTACCAAAAATTAAAGATGCTTGAATGTTCACAAGATTTTCACATTTTGACCCCTATATTGTATAACATTGTAGGTGGCGCCACCAATATCGAAAGAAACCTGGATTTTTATGCACCCTGTGAGTCCTGAAAGTTATATTGGGCTAGCATCAAAACTTTTAAAGTTATCGCGCTCACAAACCAAAAGTTTATGGACAGATGGACGGACATCCATGAAATGGGTTACATGCTAGCTATAATAGCTGTGTCCTACTGAATGTTTGGCACCTTTGGGATAGTTATGCAGGGTGACATTGTCATTGAAAGTGCACAGGCCAAGATGCCAGAACTGATGGAATCTGTAGCAGTTGTTGAAGTAGCATGTAAGCAATTTGAATTTAAAAAGTTTAGCTACAACAAAAATATGGATTTTTTTAAAAGAAGAAACGATATAGACTGTATTCAGGTCATTCCCATTGGCAAAGGAATAAAGGTGCAAGCACAGAATAAGGAAATATTGACCAGCCAATTGGAGATGATCCTATCCAGATGAACCTCACTGGACAGACTAGAAAACGAGGTAGCTAACCATTGCTGGACACAAAAGGATAAAAACCAACACATTAATCATTGTATGTTAAAAGTTGATATGTGTACTGTTGAGCAAATTACAGAGTCCTGAGACGGAGTGTCCAATTATCACATTGTCAAAAGCTTTCTTGTCATTGACGAAACAAAAACCTGATATTCTGGTGGGGGGACTAGTACCAGTAAGTAAAGTACATAATACTTTTGTAACAAAAAACAAACAAAATTTGTTTGTTTTGTGTTTTACACACATTCTGGACAAACTGAATCCTTCTTTTCTGCCATATTTCCACCGAGTCCTCATTCACTCCTGGAGTCAAGTATTTCTTTGATACTCTCCAAGGCTTCTAGTCCTGGAAGGGGTAAAGAAATGTGTCCATCAGGTACTTCTCCTTCTCTTGGATTGATTCTTATCAGAGTTCCATTTTTGCCACGGCTTCTTCCCTGTTCCACAAGTGATTCACTCTCATATCTTACTGTCGGCACTGCAAGTCCAGCGCCTATTTCGATAACTGCAAATGGGTCGTCTTTCAAAGCAATATCTTGAAACTTCCGGAAACGTTGACACTGTTTGTTCTGGCGAGTGTCCTCGAAACCATAGTCACCGAACATCAGAATGTTAGGTCTTGCCAAACAGCTTTCTGACCCCGGTGGTCCTTTCGGCAAACTGCCTTTTGCCTTCAAAGTATCCTCGTCGACGTTTACGGAGAAGTTTGACGGTACTGGCCAAATTTCTGACGATATGCTGGTGTCGACACATTGCAAAAAATGAATACTTCCGTGGCATTCTTCAATTCGATCTTCTGAAAAGTTTGCTTTCTGGAAATGTCCGTCTACGTTACTTGTAAACACAAAATAACCATTCTCCTTACAGTTACACCATTCTCTCAAAATATCAAAGCCTTTGTGGGGCATTTTGCTCGTGTACAAATTGTACCTGTGTCCGAAAAACCCCCATGCAAACTCAGGATCATCTTCAAACCATCGCGGGTTACTCATGTCGGGCAATTGAATTCGAAGCTTCTTCAACGGCGGATAAGCCCTCCAAAATCCTTCGGGCCCTCGGAAGTCTGGAAGGCCGGAATCAACTCCCATGCCAGCCCCAGCTGTGATCACCAGAGCCTTTGCTCTGCTGATGGCTTTCGCGGCTGCCGTCAAAGATTTCTGCATCGCAAGTTTGTTTGCGGTTGTCATATTCTACCCAGCGTCACAGGTTCCCACCTTGCCCGCTCCCACTGTAACCATCAGAGCCTTCGCACTGCGCAGGCATATGCTTTCGCGGCAGCCGTCAAATGTTTCTACACGCCCCACGCAAATTTGTTTATACCTGCCACACCAACTGTCACAGGAAACCATGCAATAGCCG
>OZ026613.1:47904081-48240623 GCA_964020975.1 Hermodice carunculata
GAATTTCATTGTTGTTCTTAAGCTGCCCAGGTTATGTAAAAAATGTGTAAACAGATTAAATGTGTCCAAACGATATTCTGATGGTGCAATAAATGTAACTACCAGCTGGCCAGTGTTAAAAAAATATGTATTGCATTAATTAAGCCTGTCAGAGAAATGTTATACAATGTATCATGTTGAATGTGAACACAGGTCTGATGAAGTGATGTATTTGCAGCCTGCAGTTTGATCCAGCACCAAGACGTGGAGAGCCTCATGTGACCCGTCGTACACCAGACTACTTCCTGTGATGAGGAGTACAACCTACAAGTATATTGTACATACTGACCCACATGGTCCACCCTGGCTGGCCAAGTGTACAACACCACAGCATTGTGCACCACCAGATTCAGTGGCTCCATTCATTCAAATGCCTATCATGATTAAAAAAGAAAATTAGTTTCTTGTATTCACAGTATCAAGCAATGGAATAGAAGTTTTTTTTTGTTTTGTTTTTTTTTTGAATTTATTTACTTTTTTCATTGACACAAAATGAAGAGAAAAAAAGAATCGACACAAAATGCAATAGAGGCCATGGCAATTTTTCTTATTTCATTCGCATGGAAACAGTAAATGACAATAACTATATACAGTTAACATGGTACCAGTTGTTTGTCAGTATTTTAGGACCCATTCATAGTCTGGTTCTTTAGTGCTCTCTTTACTAATAGACATGATGCACCCTGACAGAAGTCATCTAGTGTACTAAAAAATAATCAAATCATTAAAAACATTGCCATATTATAAATTTCCTTCTGACGTATTTTAGAACTGTTTTAAGTTGGAACAGCAAGATGTGTCTGAACTGTTTTTCATTTAAATAACAGTTGTTGTCTTTTGAATGCCTCCAGCAGGAGAATTCATTTAGAATGCACTGTCTGGGAACAGTGAGGACGAAGGCTTTGAAGACCGGGTGAACAAGCAAATTCACAAGCTGTTAATTGTAATTTATTGGCACAGGTGGAAAGAACAGTTTAAAGCGTCCTGGGGAACAGCTTTGAAAGAGTCAAACAATTTTACATGTACCAATTGTATTCTAACATTGGCGCCTTTTCTTTCTTTTCTGTAAACTTGGTATTTTCGGGATCTTTATATTTTGGGGGAGGGGGGTGGGTGGTGAAGGGTCACTGTTTATGAAAACCTGACCATGGATCCGTAGCCAGAATTCAGCCAGGAGAGGCTATCCTGTGGAGTAGTGAAGCAATCTGGGGGTCAGGTCACATTTGTCCTGGTTCAGATATATTCACTGCATTGTCCAGTATCTTTCTCAATTGTGAACAGAATGTTAGGGCAGACTTGTATAAACCATATACTGTTTTTACAGATATTGTGTACATTACATGAAGTTGAACACGACATACACTTTAGCAGACTTGTACGTATGATGGTATTTCACAGCCAGGCTCACACTATGTCATACAAAGAAGTGTTGTCGCTGCTGATTGCACTCTGTCCATCACAGCTGTAGGTGAACTGTGAAGTGTCACATTGCAGTATTGATATTTGGCTCAAAGAAGAGCTTCCCCCTGTGACCAGTGCCCATGTGTTAGCAAACCCTGCTGTCTCTGTCCACATGTCACAAAGTACAACTAGCAGAAGCACAGTGCAAAGCAACACCAGTGACTGGCTGTCCTGTTTTCATGGATGTCAAAGTACATGTACAAGTGTGTCAATCCTTAGTAGGTGGTATTGTGAACAGAAAAAACATAGTCTTTCATATCCAGCTTCTTCATATGCCTACCATGCCCATAAAGCACCTAAAACTCTGGTAGTTTCTTCTAAGGTGATGTTAAAATTCACCCAATTGTTAATCAGTAATTTAAGAGCAGCACACAAATCTGGTAAATGTTGTTACAAATGGAAATGATGACTTTTTTATTGTTTTAGTTGATTATGGTAAATTCAGTGTGGGTAAATTCAGGGTAACCCACATTCATATAAATTCTCTCAGAAGAGCTTTTTGGTTGTACAGTTATGCTGTGATCAGTGATTATTGTGGATAAGTGACCAGAATAGCTGCAAGAAGGGCTGAGGCACAGAATGCATGTACAGAGTTCCGACCTGTCTAAACTGGAAGACCATTGCATGGACTTGGTACATCGAGTGGCCATAAATTTGTGAAATGTCAGATGGTTTAGTTGATGTTTATCTTGTTTTTTGAAGCACCAGAAAGCCTTTAAATTCTACATTGTGCTGTTGTAAGGTTTCTTGGTTTAAGACAGGTACGGATGTGTAACAAAAGTAAAATTGAATGTCTCAAAATACCCTTTGTAGAAATGTTCCATTTATTATCGGATGTGATAGTGGACCTTGCATGGACTGGAAGCTAACCTATATTTAGAGGAAAAGCTGGATGTTATGAGTAAGATAATGCAGCATATTGTGTCCGTGAATAAGTCTGACAGCATAACTGTTCAAAAATATTACTTTTGTCAGTATTTAATAGTAAGAGAAAGTAAAATATTTTTAACAAATCATAGGAAAACAGAATTAATGCAATTAAATTTGTTTTCTGAAAACATTTTGTGTGTACCAAATAAATGCTTTAAACTACTTGTGATTGTTGTTGTTATTGAAGTAAACAACATATTGAGAAAGTGCATGCACACATACATACATACATACACACACACACACACACACACACACACACACACACACACACACATGGATGGGAATATACATCTCCTTGGCATTATACTGCTTTGTGTCTTCTCAAAAACCATGGGCTAGATCCCCTTGAAGCTTGGTGAGGATGCACAGTGGTGGAGTGTACCAAGTATCCATATGACTAGTGATTGTGGGACTTTTTATGAATGCTTCTGTTTGTTTTGTAACAATGTTTTTCTTCATTTTGTGGGAAATCTTAAACATGTGGCCAGGATGGTGCTTTGCTCAGCTGATTGCGAAAAATTTGCATGCCCTGACTGCAGTTGATACTCTCAACCTGATACTCTTATATCCCACATCATACAAATTGTTGCAATGGGAAGATGTTTTGTTGTTACTGTTGACAGTGGATGGGTGTAATGACAGAGACTTGTGGTACTTCACAGTCACTTAATCTGATGGCAAAAGATAGAACAATGCAAATCATTTACAATATGGACAATTTTATTCCAGAAAACATTGTCCTTGGCCTCCAGAGAGCATCTAAACCCTTGCCAAGTTTTGTCCTAGTCGCCATGGATGGCTACAGCAGAAAATGTGAATTAGCATTGCAATCCCCATTGTCCAGCTCAGCTTTGGAGGTCTGTGAGATTGACTGAGCAGGCTCTGGTTCCAGGGTATCTCGATCCAGCTGTTGAATCGGCTGATTCTGATTTGGTGGTCTCGTGTGAACATGATGCCAGGGTAGTCCCAGGTGCTGTTCAGTGCCGAGGTGACCCAGTTTATCAATGCCTCCTTGTGAGGCTGGAGATCACATTTGGACTTTGTGACAGCCTCAGGTGAATGGTTTCCTTATTGATTTGCCATTAATTCACTAAAACTGCAGGCGATTCGTCACGCCCTTGTCCAGTTTCGTTAACAGGTGGAGAAAAGCACGTCGTGGTGATCTGCGACAGTTGTAGGGTAGTTGTGTACATCAAGAAACAGGGAGGTACCAGTTCTGAAAGTCTGTTCTC
Organism: Hermodice carunculata; assembly: GCA_964020975.1. Classification (NCBI taxonomy): domain Eukaryota; kingdom Metazoa; phylum Annelida; class Polychaeta; order Eunicida; family Amphinomidae; genus Hermodice; species Hermodice carunculata. The sequence goes on from OZ026613.1 coordinate 47,907,747, forward strand.
GCTGGCTAAGTCAATCCTGCTGAGTCCCAGGGCGGTGGAAGCGATCTGGGCCCTGTGGGGTCATTACGACATTGATTTCTTTGCCACCAGAGACAATCCCAAAGATCGACACCTTTGTTTATCCATTTCCCTGTGAGTTGGTGGGGGCAGTGGATGTCATGTTGATATTGTGGCAGGGGATGTGGTCATATGCCTTTCCTCCAACCCCGCTCTTGCCAAAAGTTTTACACAAGATCCGGGAGGAGCAGTGCAAAGTCCTTCTTGTGGGCCCCTGGTGGCCCAAGAGGGAATTGGCCTTGGTCCGTCTGGAGTAGAGCATGGGGCATCCCTGGGCACTGCCTCTTCTTCCTCAACTGCTCCAGCTACCAGGCTTAAACAAATTCTACAGCAACCCACAGTTTTTCAGACTTCCGGTGTGGTAGCTTTCAACCATGGGCATTGTGTCAGTGGACTTCTCAAAGGGAGTGGCTGAGTGGGTTGCCCACGGAAAACTTCAGGAGACTTTCACCACGGGCATTGCGTCAGTGGACTTCTCAAAGGGAGTGGCTTAGTGGGTTGCCCACGGAAAACTTCAGGAGACTTCTTTAAAGAATTGACTCACAGTGGAACAAGTTTGCAGCTTTGTGTATTACTAGGGGCCTTTGGCATTGGAGGCTTTAATCCAGCAGACAGGGGACTTTAAGTCTGTTTGAAGAGGGCCACTTGAAGGTTTGCACCATCAAGGTATACAAGTCGGCCATTGCGGCTACCTGTAAGACCAGGGGGCAGAGTTTAGAGATGGATCCCTTCTGTGGGCTCGTCCACTATTTTAATACTAATTGGCCGGTGGAGTGCAATCTTGTGCCTTGCTGGGATATCTCTGTGGTGCTGACTAAGCCCACATTCGAGCCTAGAGATTTGGGTGCAATCTATCTTGGGACCCTAACCTTCAAGACTGTCTTCCTGTTAGCTCTGGCCACAGATGCTGTGCACAGGGAGATACACGCCTGGGATAGATCCCTCATCAGGTGAGTTGCTGATGGGAAGGATGTTTTTCTGAGGCCTGAGGTGGGATTTATGTCAAAGTCCCAAGTGAACCGTGATCCATCAACCACATAGACGGCTTTTTGGGTAAAGTCACTCTTGGCGACAATTTTGAGGTTTGAGCCACTTTGGGCCCTTTGTCCTGTTAGAGCTCCCCGGTTCTATTTGAGTAGGGCTGAACCTCATCAAGCTGAGCAGAAACCTTGTTTTCCCTTCTTGGGCAGACAGTCCTGGACTCTGTTGCCTAATACACTGAAAGCTCATTATGATAACACCATCTGTTCCCTGAATGTGTCAGATAAATAAGTCACATAGTAAATGTGCTTTTTGTTTCTGATAAGTGAACATGTCGCATATATCTGAGTGTCGTTATACTGAGCTTTTGCTGTACATGTACCATCTTGGGATGGATAAGGAAAATGCTTTTCCTGGCTTACCGGGTGGCTGGAAGGAATGAAGAGCTTGCACATCTTCATTCTCACCGAGCGCATGAGACTAGAGCGTTCTTTCCCTCCTACGACATGTTACGCAACATGTAAGTAGGGGATATGGCGGCTCTTTAAATAGCTCTACCATTATACCTGCATGTCCTTCTACCTTGGTAGAAGGGGAGGTGTGGCTGTTGGTGCTCAAGTGTTTCCAGACAGCCACATCCAACCGGTCTTAGGGGGCATCTCCCCCACTACCTCAAGCTGAATGGAGCTGGTGTGGAGGAACCGGGGGTCTAGGTTTGGTCTGTGGCTCTCAAGTGCAGATTTTTGGGCTCAATTTTTAGGAGGTACCTCCCTTGTCCAGTCTGATGTTACATCATCTCCAGTGACCTGTGGTGTTTTACTGTGTCCTTAATATGAAGATTTTCAACAGTAAAACTATTATTAAGAAAATTACTCACCATAGGTCACCAGAATTCTCACCTAACCATCTCAGTGCTTTTCAGTTCCTACCCAGTGTAGGAAAATGAATTACGCATGTTCGGTAATACGCATTACTACCGCCAGGGGTGCTGTGCCACGCAACAGGGCCTCAACGGCAGTCACTGCAGCAGCATGGATTGGCACTGGATTCACAGAATGTTTTGTGGGGGCTTTGGCAAAGCACAGGTAAGTGCGTGGAGCCCAGCTTTAGTGACCTATGGTGAGTAATGTTTCTTCATAATAGTTTTACTGTTGAAAAACTTTATGTTTGACCGTCCACAAGGTACATTTTTCCCAAGAAAAATACTGATTTTTCATAAAAGCCCCAAGATTAAAAGAGTTGGGTGTGTGCTTCAATTAGGGCATTTGTAGGATATTACAGGGCAGGGCTCATATTATTGGAAAAAAAAGTTTATTCAGATAATATTACAGTGAGAATATCTCAGTTCATTCAGGGAGCACAAAGGTTAGTCTTTCCACCAGTTTCAATATTTGACATACATGTATGAAATTTTAAGGTGGTAGCTGTCAAGGTAGTGTGCAGTGAGACTGGCAACTTTGTATCACTTTTACCCATTTAATCTTTTCACAAGTACATTAAACCTATATATTTTCTGATTGCAATATATCCATAGATTTGTATCCATATGGGTTGTTTTGCAGGATTGGATTTTTTGGAGATTTTATGGCATTCTTTCTGACTTGGTAGGATTTTCACATTTTCACGCAGAAGTCGCACAATTTTTTTTTTCTTCAAGTTGAAATCGGAAGAAATTTAAAATATGTATCCATGTCCAGGATCGAATTCAATAGTGAGTCCTGAAGTAGCATTAATAAAAAGTTATAAAATTCCAAATTTAGTCCAGATAGCTTGTTCATTCTCTTTCTATAAATTGGTCCAAAAGTCACGGAAGGGGTCGTCCGAAAAAAACTCTGGGAACCGCTCCTGGATATGATTTTTTTTTTTTTTTGATGTCCGTGGATTTTAATGTGAAAGGGCCATTCGTACGTTTGTGAGACGAGATACAAGTTGCAGAGGTTGAGCAAAAAACAGTTCTGAGAAAATCACATTGAAAGAAAAAGTTGCCAATTCTTCAGCATTTATGGCTGTAATATGACACATACTCATTTCTTCTGTCCTGTGTTTTAATTATTGTGTGAAATAAACTTGTAGCTTTACCTCTGTGATGTTGTCATTATAAAAAAAAGTATATTTTGTGGCTTAAATCTCGACTTTTGTAACTTGGGAACATCACACTTACTTTGTTTGGGTGTGGGTTTACATGCGGCTTTCCATATCTGGGACCCAGTTAGTGGATTGTGCTTATTTGTTTTTACATCAATAGAGTTTCAAAGTAATCAGAACAATGGTAGTGATTTTTTTTTTTTTTTTTTTTTTTTTTTTTGTGAGCATGCAGTTTAGGTATGAAATTGTTCAAAAATATGAAAAAGTGATAAGAGGTTATCCAAAGGTGCTGGCTTGAGATCTCCCACCTTAATAGACCAAGATGCACAATGCATGTACTTTGCCCTGTGACAACCACAGATCTACTAAAATTTGACAATAGTGATGATTATTGTGCAATCCAGGAAAGTCAACCCACATACTAGGGAAAAGGTGACAGCAGCAAATCTATCACACTACAACCCATGGATCATCATGAGCAGTTCAACTTAACATGGATCTGCATGTACAGCTTTGATAATGAACATGCAAGGGTGGGGTTGATGGTGAATATCAGTTTGTTGATGCCAGTCTGAAATTTTGAACTATGTTCATGATTCCAATACTGCAAGTGTAACTTCCCAACCTTGTCAATTGGTTAGGAGTCTCAGGGCACTATTTTCAAGACCAGGAGAAGTGCAGATAGTGTACACCTGGGCACCTGAAACAGTGACAGTCACTCTTATCACAAACCATATAACAGGGGTGTGGTTCATACTTTTTCCAAAGTAAACTACAACTGGAAAAGTGTAAAAGGCTTATACTTTTCCAGTACAGTTTTTAATTTTGAAAAGGTATGAACAGAACCACACCCTTGTCATATGGTTTGTGATTATAGCAACTGTCATTGTTACAGGTGCCCCAAACACCTGTGTGGGTGGGTTTCGTTTTTTTGTGGGGGTTTTTTTTGGGGGGGGGGGGTTTGTTTTTGTTTTTTTGTTTGTTTGTTTGTTTGTTTGTTTTTTTGATGTCTCAACTATATTATATGTATGTGTGTGTGTGTGTGTGTGTGTGAATATTCCTATGAATCTATTGTCTGAACCTATTGATCTGAAACCTTGGGGACAAGTGACTTTGCAATCTTCACTTGTCCTATGGCCAAGTTGATACAATTTACAATCGTAAGTGCAACAAAATGAAGTCAGAAATGTGTCCAAAATCATTTGCAAGAGTTGCATGGGAAATCACAAATTTTATGTACTATTTTAACTTTTTACCCTCAGCACAGCAAGTGCCAGAGGGTATTGTCATCCTCTGAGTCGCACAAGGGGACAAGGTTACCATAATATCTCAACAAGGATCCATTGCAGCTTCAATAAATTTTTATCAGCGAGGCACATTATAATGGACTACATTCTTATTGAAAACTAGCATCTTCTTCTGATTTTTAAACTTGTCATGAAACATAAGAAGTATTTATTTGAAGGGTGTCTGAGTGGGGCACAAGTGGACAATGTTACCCTAATATCTCCAGATGGATTCATCACAGCTTCATCAAATTTTTGGTGCAGTTACACTATATCATGGCCCCTGCGAAGTCTCAAAAAAGGTAAAATAAATGCAGAATTGAGCAAAAAAAATTGTGGGTGCAGAGGGTAATCCATTCTCTGAACGCTATTTTATCAATAATTGTGTCAGATAAGAGATCAGGCAATTTTATTGAGGCACAAGTGGAGCTACAAAATCATTTGTCCTGCGGACAAGTAGAATGGTAAATTATTTTTCTCCCCTGACAGGGCTTGACATTAAGGATTTTTGTAATTTGTCCCCAAAGGTTTTGTTGTTGTTGTTGTTGTTGTTGTTGTGGTTGTTGTTGCTGAAATTCAGATAGGTTTAATGGGTGAAAACGATTGAGCTCAAATATTTCACTTGTCCTGCCTAAATATTTACTTGTCCAGGACTTTGAGGCATGCCTGAATGTCAAACCCTGATGTATTCAACTTGAAAAACAGTTTGAATGGTGACACAATATATGAAACTATTCATGACAATATACTTTGTTTAAATATCTGCAACGTTGCAAGTGAAATTCGTGGGAAGGAGGGTGTTATAAAACTCCATAAGCATATTCAAAGAAATTATCTCAAATTCAAACATGCATTTCATTTTAAGGGTTGACTAAGGAAGATTTTAAGGTATAGATCAGCAATTCCAGACAATTCATGGTGGTAGCAGCTGTTCAATGCATGATGAAAATACACAATTCAGATGACTTGGGTTATTTTTTGTCTCTAATTTTCAATACGTTTCACCATTTTTCAATGTACACTTACAAACATAACAAAATGATATTAGGGTGTTTGTTTCTGACAATTTGACACCAACCCCAAGAAGCACTAAATGTTGATTCTGTAGGCAATTTATGGATTGTAGGCTTTTTTGTCTTTTATGTGCTAATATCAATTCAAATAAGTTTCAAGCACCCACCAGCTGCATGAAATAAAACTTTGATGTTTGTGTCATAATACATTACCTATTCACTACATTTGGTAAGATCTCTCTGAGATTGCATCTGCTCCAAACGTTATCCCATTGGCAAAACACTTCATACATATTCTTCTGGACAGGAGGCCCATGGCGCCCTCTAGCAGTTGAACCCGGTGCCCAGAACATGACCTCTGCATGCTATTGACCAATCACGTCAGTTTTCTCTCATTGGCTGCAGTGCATATCCATTTTATTTTCTATTCCATAGATCATTTTATACTGTTTTATCAGCAATCTGTTCTTTACTGCATGGTTCTGATGGACATGCTTTAGTGCTCCAACTGGTAAGGTGGGGATTTTTATGGAAAGAGTTTTCCAACTAGGCCTTTTTTTGTTGGTGCAACTGCTCGTGACTCTTCATTGTCACCAGGATGGCATCTCATGACAGCTTTAGCAACAGGGATGCCAAGTGACATGCTATGGGAAGTGGGACAACCACTGCCTTTGCCGGAGATGCGTGGAGCCTTTCAGGAGGGTTAGTTATAACAGAGACTTGACATATGGAAGTCCTGGCCTCAGGAATTTCGGGACAAAGTCACGAAAGCAGACTTCAGAGCAGAGCAAAGAAGAAAGAGGAAGGCTTCACTCATACCAGCTCAATCACCAGTCATGGTATTGTTAGGTTTTTCACCTATTAAAAATGAGGACTGTTATCAGGTCCATCTTCCTGCCTGCCACCAGTGTTAGGTTTTCGTCTAATGAAATGAAGACTGCAGATCACTTTTCACCATTTATTCTGGAGATCTCAAAATGTGTAACAAGTTGACAACAAAGTGCTGATAGTGCTTCAGTGCTGTCACATCTAAGTCTGGTCTCTGACTGTGCCCTTCTGGCTTCAGCTGACAACTGAACATCTAATACTATACTAATACACAATATTTGAAGTAATGTCAGTATTAATAAGTACACTTACCTCTCAACCACCATTGCCAAGACCTCTGTGTCTGGGCATGATGCCCAACGAGATGAGAAGCTTGTCTGTTCACTCTTGATCAAAACCTGACGGTACCGTGGCACCATTTCTTGGTCCATGTGGAACTAATGGTGACGTCATTGTGCAGACGCGCCCCGTATCTTCCTTCCTCTTTTGGCCAGGGGTCAGTGATAATAGCTTGAAAGAGGAAAGCGGGGATGGTTGGGTGGGCTGCTCTGGTGGTTGAGAGGTAAGTATACTTATTAATACTAATACTACTTCAAATATTGCGTATTAATTAAGTAACGTTACCTCTAAACCACCATTGCCGATATACAAACGTACTGGTGGGGGGTAACCATCATGGCTACACTCACTTCATAACCACGGCCAAGTTCCCCACGCTGTTCTGCTCTCAACGTGGGCTCCCCATCCGAACCTAGACGAATCCGTGTACATGGTGAGCTGGGCCTGAAAAGGCGCCAGTGTCTGTCCTCTCATGACGTTCTCTCATATGGTCCACCACCGCAGGTGCACAAGATCCTTGAGGAGGATCGACACAGGCGTCTGATAGCCCAGGCTTCTGTGCCATCTGTTGCGCAGCGAGAGCTGTAGTGGGAGAAGGTGGAGCTGGCCTAAGGGGACCTGAGAGTCCATCGAGGACAGGGTGCCCAGCAGGGCGAGCCATTGTAGTGCTGAGCGAACCTTGCCAGTCAGAAGCAGCTGGAGCAGAAGCTGAAGTCTGTCCCATCTGGCCTCTGAAGGCCGACAGATGTAGGCTACCAGATCAAACAGGGTGCCGAGGAAGACAAAGATCTGTTTTGGCTGAAAAATGGACTTGGGTAGGTTCACTACTAGGCCAAAGTATTGGCATAGTTCCAGGACGGTCTGCATGTGACGTTGCCGTCCTGCTTGGGGACGAGGAAAGGGTGGTTGTAGAAGCCAGGAGAACCGTGGTCCTCTACCGGCTCTACGGCACACTTGCTCCAAAGCTTTTGAACTGCCTCCAGAAATGCTGATGCTTTGGGTTCCGAGGTGGGTGGACTGAACCACCATGGCATTGCTTAACGGAGGGCTGTCTTCGCCGAATGGCAGCGTGTAGCCATGGCTCAGGATGTTTAGGACGAAATAATTGATTGTAATAGATTCCCATTGTCCAAGAAAGGCAGCAAGGCCACTGCTGACCGGGCGCTGCATGGAGTCTAATGACGTGGCGGTTGGCAATCCTGAGACATCTTCTGGGAGCTCGAAGTCAGGAATGCCGAGGCTTCCCTGACTTCTTCCACCGACCGGAAGGCTTGCCATTCCCAGATCACTGTCCGCCTTTGCCCTGCTATCCCTGCCCCAGAGGGGCGCGAGACTGGGGTCGGGTTGATGCGCTCTGGGAAGTACCATACTTTGAGTAGGCTCGAAGCTCCTACATCTGTCGAACAACATCCGCCATCTCTCCTCTGAACAAAGATCCTGAGAAGAGCGGCCCCGTTCTTGCTCTCAGGTCAGACAGATCAGGTCAGACAGCTTCTGACCCTGGAGGAAGGCATCCCTCCGCAACAGACCAAGGTTCGCCTTGAGCGTGCAAGCGGTACGGACCTTGCGATCTACCGCTTTGGACAACGAAGTCGCAAGTAGCATTGCCTGGTCCAACCAGTCACGCACTGCCTCCCCTCCATGACCTACACAGAGCCCTTGAGGTCCTCCAGGAGAGACCCCAAAACAGCCAACGAGATGTCAGAGTATGAGGGCGCAAAGACAGAGCCTCGGGCATCTTCCGCCAATCGTCAGTAGGCCTGTGGGGACGCAGTGATGGTTAGGCTGCCGAGAATCTAATTCCTCCCAATTAAGGTCCACCAGCAGTGAACCCGAGGGGTAGATCCATTCTGGCGCCGAATACCACATCCCCAGAATGTCCGGCTTTGGGAGGAGACACCCCTGCCTCAAGTAGTCAGACGTCGGGGGCTCAATGGGAACCCGTGTGCCTCAAGTCTTGGCTGTGAGCTGGTCGTAAAACTCAGCGACAAAGGGCAAGAAAGGTATGGGCGTCCGTTGCCTCGTGTTCTAGGGACAAGTCCTGACAAGACAACGCAACTGCGCCACCCTATCTTCTGTTGGTGGGACCACCGCTTGGTTACCTCCCAGGCTTTGGATAAGGGCCTTGACATGGTCAAAACCCTTTTCAGGGGCAGGTGCTGTGTCCATGGGTGCAGAGGCTGAAGCTTCTACCGCAACCATGGCCAACCACTCTCAGCGTCTGTCCAAGCGCAACTGGCATGAGCAGAGAGCTCTCCATCGAGGCCGAGATCTGGTGTCAGACGAGTCCAATATCAGTAGCTCATTCTCCACCTCTAAGTCTATGTCCAAAGACTACGGACTCGCGAGGGGAGCACGCGCGCCCAAAGCCTCATTGTACAACGAATCATCCGCGGGCGATGTTGCAGCCGCCTGTGACAGCAGGGGATCTGTCACCACGCCCGGCGTTGGTTTAGCGGGGACCTCCGAAGAAGTGGCCGCCTCAGCCTGTGCCGCGTCTACCTGCTCTCCCCAAGGGAGAACAGATAGTGTGGAGTGCTCATATGCCAAGATCTCCTGGTCCACTGCAGGCACAGAGTCCTGCAGAGTCGGGTGGGCCTGGTGATCTGGCTGAGACTCCATTCGGCCGCTGGCCAGGACCTCTGCTGAGAAATCTGTTGGCACGACTGTTCTGGTGGGATCTCAGTGAGTTCCCAGGCCTGAAGTCCGAGCGACAGTTGACTCAAGGCAAAAGCAGCAAGCTGTTCTACCTACCGAGTCGACTTGGGTTCGACTACCGTAGCGGTGGCCAATGCGGGAGAAGACAGAGCCTTTTCCCGCAACCACTGTTCCTCCTGAAACTTTTGGTCCACCTGCCGATGACAGAGTGAGGCAGGGTACCTGGCTCAAAGGATGGAACAAGCGGAATCGCCGACTGCTCACTAGGTTGCAGAGCCACTAAAGGTGCAAAAGGGACTGCTGGTGCTATGGTAGAAGGGCCTGCAGGAGGTTCCGCCCGGGGGCGGGGCACCACCACCGCCGGTGCCGAGGGCCCAGTGGCAGCGTAGGGCTCCCCCTTCCTTTTATGACCCCCATGCTGTAGCTTTCTGCCCAAGCTCCCAAAACCATGAGTTCTGGGTACTTGCTGGGCACCCGGTGCAGTAGCGGGGACCTCGGACTTAAGGACCGAGCTCTCTGATCCGGGTGCTCAGACTGGCCGGGGTACCTGCTTGCCATACTTGCCGGACTTACTGTCCAAACACTCAGATCCAAGCTCTCGAACAGGCCGGGGTTCCGGCTTCCCATACTTCACAGACTTACTGTCCGAGCACTCAGACCCAAGCTCGTGGACTGGCTTGAGTTCTAGGATCCTGGGTTGTCGGCCCGAAGGCTTCCAAGCCGGGTGCACTGGTTTGCAGTGTTGAGCACCTTCCGAGCGCTCTGACCTGAAGGACCGAGATCTCGGCAGCTCAAAACGCTGCTTGACATGCTTCTAAGGAGCGGACTCCCGAGAAGGCACTGCTGGCTGAGATGGGGCAAGCAGAGCACGTAACAACCCAGCCTGTTGTTCCATGCTGCGAGAAATCGCTTCCACAGCTGAGACCACCTTTGGATTTTCCTCAGAGGAGAATGTGTAAACGCAAATGGAGCAGTAAATATCAACCGAAGTTCACAGAGCTTCACTGGCACAGGCAAGCAAGATCTGGCGCCCAAAAGAGGAAGGAAGATATGGGGTGCATGTGCACAATGATGTCACCATTAGTTCCACATGGACCAAGAGATGGTGCCACGGGACCGTCAGGTTTTGATCAAGAGTGAGCAGACAAGCTTCTCATCTCAACGGGCATCATGCCTGGACACAGAGGTCTTGGCAATGGTGGTTGAGAGGTAATGTTACGTAATTAATACTCTGTACCAATACTTGTACTCATAATCATACTTGTTCTCATAATGCCTATGCTGGGGGGACGGCCTGGCTTATATACCCATGCTGCGCCCTACCTCTGCACCCGACCCGTTCACCTGAGGACCATCTGGCTGGCTGGCAGGCAGCCAAGTAAACAAAGCTCCCCCCCCCCAACTCAGTCTTCTGTGGGATTTCCATGACCTTTGCACCCGACCCCTGCAGGCGAGAACCATCTGGATGGCTGGCAGACAGCCAAGTAAATAAAGCACTCCCCAGCCTTCTGTGGGGTTTCCCCAAGGTTCCCAGAGGATAACCCAATTACAGCTTCTGCATAACTCCCTGGCCTATAGCTTCCCTGGCAAACATAAACAACCCACCTATAAACTATGCTACTGGCTCATGCTATGGATAATCATTTACTCTGAAGTGAATAAAATTTTGGCAAAAATTCCTCACGATCAAGCACAGCTGTATGCACCCAGCTTTCCACACCCAATCTAACCACTGCTTTCACCATACTGGTCTATTAGCACATTCACCTGTCACCTGTGCTGGCCCTGGCTGTTACCCACGCAAGTTCTAAGAGTCCAATCAGTGGTACTGTCACCACACAGTTACTAGGCCACCTCACCCACCAACTTGACATACTTGCCAGGACATGCTGTCAGGGAACATGACATACCCCGGAGTGGATAAGGCCTTATTTTTGTAGACTTTGTGTTCCAATACATGTTGAGAGAGCAGGGCTTCCCCAGCCTGCATGTTACAGTTCAAGCATCATAGAGGTACATGAGATGTGAATACACATGGGATGGGAAGAGCTAATACTATGATATAAACCATGATTCTAGTCATGCAGGTTTCTGCAACGGTGAATACCATGCCTGCCCTTGATCAGGCCACGATCAAGGACTTAAGTGGCACGGACCTTAAATAAGAAGCTGCCTGTGGTTATTTCACAGGTACAGGCTTCAGGACAGGAGCACATTCAGTGTACGGTGCAGGCTCCACTGCCAATGGTATCAGCTTGGTACCCAGCAGGACCACATTTGGTGTACAGTGCAGGCTCCACAGCCAATGGTATCAGCATGGTACCCAGCATCATTACAAGCTTCACAGGCAGATCCATTAGCTATATCCAGGGAATATCATTCTGGGACTAGGAGGAACAGAGGGGGCATGGACACCGGCACAGATACAAGAAGCAGGAACAAATGGACCAGGGTCAGGTCTCGCTCCTGTTTACCATGATCTATGTCCCCCTTCCCACAGAAGTCAGCCATCTAAAGAGGACTTAAAGTTAAATTGGACAGCGTTCTTTTGGCCACAAATCTATGACTGTGTGCTGACAGCAGGGATAGTCATTTCTCACATGAACAGTTGGTTAGTTGATATCATCAATGTAATTTACAGAGATTCAGTCCTTTTTACTGACTAAGAGTTTGATGGACATGGAAACACTTGAGAGATTCAAACAATGTGACGTCAGGCATTATTGACACTTAGTAAACATGTTGGTAGGGACCTCAATTTACAGCAAACATTGACAAACTGGACCAATACTGGCCCAACCTTTAGCTAAAAGGTGGCCCAATAGCGACCACCATAGCTGGACCAGCATAGCTCTGCACAGCAGGTCTATTTTGGCCCAGTACATTTTAGGTTCAATGGTCCAGTGCTGATGTCGGTAGGGCCTACTGGTCCAGTATTGTAACAGTCCTGGCCCAGTAGACAACCGCTACCATTTAAATATTAGGCCAGTGCTGCTCACATGTCTGTTCTTGTCTAGTACCACATACAGTTATGCAACACAAAGAAAAGCAAAGAATATTTGACAATTGTTGTACACACTGCCATCTAAATATTGCGTTTTGTTGTCTAATACCACATACTGAAGCAACATATATATATATATATATATATATATATATATATATATATATATATATATATATATATATATATATATATATATATATATATTGCATTCGTATGTAAGTCATCCCTTGTGAAAAAAGGTGGTGATGATCAATTTAAAAACATAACCTGTTACCTTAGACATCTATCGAAGTAATTCTATAGAATCAGTGGAATCACTCTGTGTTATCACACCTACCACTCTCACTGGACTCTGCAATATCCAAATAATTAGCTATTTCAAAGTGTGCTGGAAGACAGACAGAGATTTAATACCTAAAATGTTACTTACATTGAATCCAATCCCACATGAAAATGGAAGATATTTGCAGTTATAGTGTGCATGTGCTATCTTTCTGTGTTGACACTTTCAACTGTCTGTTTATTTCAAACCTGCACCTGGTACTTCCCACAATGTATTGCAGAAAACAAGAAGTTTACCTGCCAAAAAAATTGCTCACCAATTGTTGGGAAAACCAGCATCGGGGCAGCACTGGGCCAGTACAGTGAAGCTGCTTATGTCAAACATGCACTTTGTCAGTTAATCACAGCTGTTGATTGGATAATGGTTTAGAACCATTGGTACCGTAGCCAGTACTGGCGGTATAAGCCAGCAAACTGCCGGTACTGGCCCAATTGTTGCATGTTTGTTGGGTTAATATAGCTCTTTATCGGTGTAATCACATTCAACATAAAGGAAAGGTAACTTGACAACAGTCTTGCTACCATTCCTGTTACCATTCTCTCTTATTTGCTGATCAATACGCTCTGCGAACTATGGACAAGAGAACTTTAAAAAATATTCAGCTTGGTGCCAGCATCATGCATTGTAGCAAACAAGCGGCAAGACAATTCTGTGTAGGGAAATATGTATATGGTTAATAGGCACTGCAGGTGCCTCCATGTTTTTGGCACAAATGTGTCTGTGGGTAGCACTTGTAATTATCAACTCAAAGAAAACTCTTACAGGCTCAATTTAGGCCTATAATTTTCGTCACATATTATTTATTTCAGTAAATTGTTCTTTGCATTTCAATGACTCGAAGGGCGTTAGCCTTATTCATTTTTAAAATAGTTTTGTACCAGATTAAAAAAAAAAAAAAAAAAAAAAAAAAAAAAACAATGAATGAACTGAAGTTCTAGGAAGGCCTAGCTTAATAAGAATTAGAATAAATATGGGGAAGCTTACATATAGTCTATTTCCTCTCAACTTAACGATCAGGTATCTTTTATCTTTTTTGAAAAAGAAAACACTTAACTATCATGTTATGAAAAGGCATCAAGCACTACAATCATCTGGCAGACCAAAAGTTCTGTCCAGGCCATATTGATTTATGACAGCAGATATACCAAATGCATTGTCCAGCAAGAATAATGGCAATCAATGCTTTGTGGAATAACTGTGCACACAAACGAATATATAGATAATGTAGACCCTATATCGATCTTCCACCTGGAAGAGCAACAGATGCAAACTGGATGAGCTCCAATAAGTCAGTATGTGCGAAGTGGACTGCTTAAAGGGATGGACTGTCCGATGCCTTTTCAGGGTAAGTAGATATATTATGGTGCATACAGTTTATAAGGAAAAAGTACGTTTAGAAAAAGCCCGAAAGACAACCACAGCGAAAAGATTTAATAGGAAGTAACGAATTACAATAAGAACAACAGAAATATTAGGATTTTGAAGGGAGAGAGTATACCGAAAAAGACAGGTGGGAGTGGAGAGCAAGGGTAGGAAAGACGCTGGTTCTTTGTGTATTCGTATCTATTATGTATATTTGTGTTCCTTTGATAACCCAACCAATTGAAAACAACATATATGGAGGCTCTCTGAACACATAAATACACAGGATGAATATTTACAATTCTACATATCACTTGCCTGTTAAACGAACTTGAGCTATTGTTCATGGACATAATACTTGTTGCTTTTTAGCGAACAGTTTTCCTTTCAATCTAACATTTGTGGGGCGCTGATCGTCTGCGGTCTTCAGATGATCGCCTTGTCTGCAATTTGTCTTTGTTACGATGTCCCTCATAGTTTCAAAGAAGTGGATAGAAATATTGGCAGATGTGGCGCTATAACGTCAAAGGCTTAAAACGTTTTGGACTTAATCTTTGCTTCATGATTTGTGGGAAAACAGGTGACAAAACGGAACCAGTATTCAGAATTAAGACACTTCTTGGAATCCAAGTGTGAACCTGATATGATTGTACATAAAAGCGGAACGAAGTAGTTGATGGGAGAACTGCCAGAGGTCAGATTGTGTTAAGTTGTAATTTTGGTTTATAAATTCAAAGGTCAGTTGTAAAAATACGTTTGTAAAATGGATAACGATTGCTAGCTTATGCAACATTAGGCAAATTAGGATTTATTTTAATTATCAGTGAAGATAAATCATTACCTTCCTTTCTGGTGGCGATGATCAAGTAAACATTTCTTTGGGTGGTTTTGTGAGCGGTTCTTTTTTGCGAACACTGTAGCTACTAACAGCTTGACTTATAAATGTATGTTTCCATAGTATTAGGACCCATAAAAGTGCATTTCATTTTTTTTGTTTTTTGTTTTTTGTTTTTGTTTTTTTGTTTTGTTTTGTTTTTTGTCTATTGACATTATATAGGTTTCAGATTGTGTATAGAATGGCCTTCTTTTATGTCTGGAGGAATACGTTTATGTATCAGAATACAATGATATTTGTCCACAATAAAACCATAATCACAATGTGCAAAGCCTATCAACTCTAGAAATCTTTAAGATTTTAAAATTGATGGGCCTTAATCAGACACTTTTCACCACTTATTTCATTTAAAAGGGGTCAACTGGGGGGGGGGGGGGGTATGGTCCCTCTGAGGCCCTTTGAATCACTTTTTGTTTGTTGGGTCAGCTGAGCACTCAACGCCTAGCTAAGTTTTTTTTTTTTTTTTGTGAGAGAAGAGTTGGGTATAAAACAAAAACAATTAGTTATTCCAATACAGACGACTACTAGCAACGAGAAGAAAATCAATGCGTTCAACGTGGCTCCTTTGTTGCCAAAATGCCCGAAATATTAGAAACTATGAACAACGTGGGCCCATCTGATACACTTAACGCCTCAAATCAACAACTTGGTGTCTGTCTCATCTTAAGAAGGCCTATATCGTGTATTACCTTCAGTCTGATGCAGACTGAAGGTAATCTTTTCCAAATTTGAGTGAGCTAAATCAATATTTATATTATAGGACCGTGCTTTGATCATTGACTGTGCTGTGATACTGCCAACACTAGATGGTGTAGGGACACATTATCGAAGCCATGTGCGACATGCATTTCGCCATTTTTAGAAACCTTATAGATGCATAATAGTCATGTCAGATTTGCCTCATTTCACAACTGTTTCTATTAACTGGCGAAAATTTCATGCTTAATTCATGCATATTTAATATCATAGAGACCAGCTTATCGGCAGTCGTTTCAGTCGCATAATGCTTTGCCACTTTGTGCAACAGATATCAAAAGGGCCAGTGCATCCCTCGTATTTCACCTCGTTTCTTCTTTCACTTGCAGCTAACATATAGGCCTGTTTTTTTCCTTATGTTTGTTTGGGGCATGCCCCAAAGTCACTGATTTCTGTCTTTGTTCAACTTAACTTTTTTGTACATGCTAGCACAAACGCCATGAAGCCATATTGGAACCCATGTTGTGCTTTGTATCACTGTGATGGCATATGATATAGGAATTTTGGACCAGACTTCAAGTTTTGAAGTCCAGGAGTTGTGTTTCTGCTCTTGCATAAAAACGTAGATTTACTTTGAGTGACGTGTGCCTGCCTGCAGTTAATTTTTGTAGCTAGTGCTTATGGCGTTTTATTTCATTTTCTTAAGTCACTTGTAAGTGATCCTAAGTGTAATATAATTGACGTGCACATTTATAATTTTGTATGTGTTGAGAGTTATTGATCTTGCAGGATATCTCATCTGTAAAAGAAAATGACCACGTTGCTGTGTTCCAAAAGTTTTTCTACCCGAGTGTCGATTTGAATTAAGTCATCTGCATTCTTCGTAATTGTACATGGGTGCGCAGTATAAGTGGACGGAAAGATGTAGCTTAAAGCGAATCCTCTTTGTAAATTCTGTGATTGTATTGATTCTTATGAACATTTATTTTTCAATTGTAATAGACTAGAAATATTTTGGCAAAATGTGAAAAAAGCATTTAAATTGTTAGGTATTGAAAATTTTGACCTCTTTTTGAAGACATTAATTTTTGAACCTTAAATAGGCCCGTCTCATGTTTGCTTATAAGGTAAAGCTGTCGTGTTTGTTGTAACGTAAACCTGCAAAACTTTATATTTTTAACGATTTTTTGGTCCTTTTTAAAGAGAATCTAAAAAAATCTTTTAATCTGCTTGGCTAATCACACGTGATTTGTTTCTTACACCATTATTTGGTAACCAAGGTATGCTGTGACATTTTTTGCATCTCTACAAAAATGTATTTTTCTGACTTATTCTCCACAAAATGGCTCCATTCTCTTCAAACTTGACGCGTATCTTGGTTTGCTTGATATTTATTAATTTTGTTATCTTATTGGCACTTCTGTTTTATCAGTTTTTTTTTAAACAAATTTTGCAACTAGTTTGATGACGGTTAAGAGTACTTTATAATAAGGATTTTGTTGTTAGTACATAGTCGTTCAGTTATCTCGCACAAAAGTAGCCACATTCTTGATCTTTTTATTCCAGATTAATGCACCCATATTATAGACGTTCTGCATTTTCACTTTTCCACATACGTACAGAAGGAACATCCAGATTTTACTTTATCAGGTAATCTTATGGTTCACTATTTATCTCCCGTTGCATTATATATTATAGGGATTGTATCCTAATTATGCAATTTAGTGTGCTTAGGCAACCACAGGCATGAAAAACATAAGGCACTGTCGAAGAGAATTTTAAATATATAATTTGATATTGTGGTATTGAAATTTTCATGACATTTGATCCATTATTATATCAATTGAGAGCACGTCGATTTTTGTCGAAATTGGCACGGAAGGGTCTAATGTCAAAGAGAGCATGAGAGTTAAATGTCAAAAAGACTATAAGAGTGTCAAAGAGAAGATAACAGTTAGAAATCAAATAGAACATAACAGTTAATTGTCAAGGAGAGTATAAGGGTTAAAACTCAAAGAGAACATTAGGCAAATGCATAGACAAGTTTAAGTGTACATAAGACAGGCTAACATAGCCTGTTTTCAAACATTTACTGTTCAAATTGTTATGATAAAAGGTGAAACATATTTATTTTGGAAATGGGCAATGGCTGGACCAGAGAGGGAGATAATAGACAGTAATCGACGGGTTTTTGGTATTGAAAATCTAGAAATATTCATACATGCATCTATGCAAAGCCATGTGCAATTACCAAGCACTACAATCAATGATTCGTTCTCGGCAATCGAACATTTTGATATAATTGTAGGTATTGCTTTAGGCTTTTAACGATTCAAAATATACTTTCTCGGGTTAATTATGTATTTTTTCGGGTAGTGTTTCCCCACACATAGAAATTAAAAAAATAAAACAATACTGCTTCAAGCGTTGTCATCAGATGACTTGCAACACTCACAGGCAATAATAATTTGCGTTCAACTTATATGTCTGTTTTGCTGCAGTGAAGAAGAAAGGCATAATGTTGATACGTATGCCGAAACGTTCAATGAAGAAGGTACGTATAGAACCCTACCACTGGCATAAACTGCAACTTTTAATGTGTTACCAATAATTTGAATTTTTTTACAGAACAGAATATGCCGTATGTACTATAAGCATGATCTGTATTACCAGCAGACACACTTCATTTGGTAAATTTGTGCCTGGATGTCCAACATTTTTCGTAGGGAACCACGGCAACATTTCTCGCGTTTCAGCCTAAACTTCTCTGGAATTTAACTCCGTTTGGTCAAACAGATCCTGTGGGTGGTCCTTTAAGACAGGTTCCACTGTAGCTCTTCGTTCATCTAAAATTCAAATGTCATTTGAGTACAGAAATACTGAAATAACTAGCTGCTTCATGATTCTATACCAATTTTAAATAAATTGAAAATTTGTTTACAAGGAGATCAAAAGCACATGTGGCTAAAGGCCTATCACATCGATTTTTTTTATCTGGGCTTGCTTTTAAGTTAGGAAGGTGCAAAAGTTGAAGTTACTGCTGAAGCCCTGTACTTTATTTTCAGCCTGTAATAAGTCAAAAACAAGTACATATATATATAAAGCAAACTTATGTGACATATTTAGTCATATACGTTGTCGGTAGTTATCTGCTGACTCTCATAATTTTGTTGAACCGGTGACATTGAATTTAACATATGTACATATACATGATTTAAAAAATTGATCACGAAACTGGTTGTTTGTAGGATAATTATACTCAAGCTTTACAATTCAGTGTTTTGGCAACAATGGATCATGCTCTTTCCAAAAATTGCACTGTGTACGAGTATAATAGAGAATATTCCCTTTTACAGGGTTTAAAAAACACGAATGATCAATTTCCAGGGCATAGGTAGACTACCTTGAATTGTCATTTGATTTCCAATAAAAACTGAAAGTTCCATGCAACTTTTGTCGCATTTGTCCAATTAATATATCATTAGTTTTGAATGACAACTGTATTTTCCCAATCCTGGTGGCCTTTTTGAGCGCTCTGTTGGGATCTCGTGCAAATCCAATACATGATGCAATCCTGCACCAGTAAAGATTTTTATGGGCAAAAGTTTTCTCATGTAATGAGAAGACTGGATGCAGTTAACTTTGACCTTAGGTGACCTTGATAGGTGAAACTTATGATTTGCTTTTATCTGGTAACAGTTGATCCTGTCACTTTTCATTTAGAAAATGAAGACTCCAGAACTGTGCGACTGAAAATTTTAATATTGCAAATAATGATGATGGTCTAAAAGAGGGTGACATAATATTCTTAGTCATAAAATCACTTCATTCAGCCCACCCAAGATCAGCTGAACACAGGACTGTCACAGTCCTCTTGTTAAACATAATGAACTAGGTTTGAGAAACTGTAAAACACATACCTATAACGAACAACCATTTTAATATAGAGTGGCCCTGAAACACAGCATATTTTAAAAACAAAATCAAGTACAGACTCAAATATTCCCCCCTTCCCAATATAACAAGTTCTGTTTCCATAATAACGTGACATACATAACAAACTTGACTCCTCAGTATATAACTGCCAGAGGAACCACCGAGAAACGATCATATAACGGGCATACACAAGTACATTTAATTTTCGGTAAAATCCTTTTTCACTTATATAATCGACAAACCCCACTGTTAACATCGGGTTCTTTGTCTTTTATTACCTCAATTTATATTCCAATATAAGGGATTCTTGTAAATATATTTGTGAATGCTCTGTTTCACTCCATTTGCATACCCAGTAGGTTTCATGAAGAAAGCATGGAATGACATACAATTTCTGCATCTTTTTAAGGGAAGGAGTGGGGAAAAGAAATCTCATGAAATGTACCGTTTGAAACAAAACATAAAGACCCACATAACATATGTCCTTAAGATTCACGCGTCACGATGTTTTGGGATGCACAATGCCTGTCAAAAGCGCCTGCTCAAACATGGCCATAAAAGCATGCAGAGTTTTGTAGTTATTATTAATTACAAACTGAACAAAGTTTGTTGTATCCTGCACTGACAGGTTTGTGAAATGAATACAGTAAATACTCGTTATAATGACACCATCTGCCCCCTTAGAAACGTGTCATATAACTGAATATGTCAGATAAATAAATCAAACAACAAAGCAAATGAGCTTTTGCCATTCAAAACTTGTGCCATTATAATGAATATGTCAGATATCTGAGTGTCGTTATAATAAACTTTCACTGTACTATGCTTACGAAATGCTATAATGTACTACATGTGCACCTTATTGCAGGCATTGTTGGGCTGCATTATATTGTCCGTCGTCGCGCTTGTGCTGGTTGTATGGCCGAGTACGTGCCATATGCGAAGAGTGATACTGCAGGCATTCACATGGAGAAACAGAACATTTTCTGAATCGTTTTTGAACTCTAATATAACGACCAAACTTGAAAAACAGAAAGTAAATCTCACGGATTGCAGACGGAGTGTGGCGATGAAGACCTATCTGGTTGGATACAAACACCAGTTCATGCCATATTGTAATGCTTCAGCGTGTAGACAGTTAAATCGTGGTCGCTCCCCACCACTTTTGGTGCAGACATTTTACAAGGATAGATGTCATCGCGTCCAAGACTGTGTTTCGGTAGTGGTGAAGACAAGATACAGGTTGTCCCTGATTCATAGACTTATTCAATCTATTTATTCATTCTATCCAGGCATGTCGGTTGTGGTAGTGGATACATTGCACAACCAAAGCGTTAAACAGTGGCCGCTCATCTTATCTAAAATTCCTTCTCTTACCTATATTCAAACGAAAGAAGGTGTATCTTTCGGTCGCAATCTTGGAATGACATTGGTGAAGACAAAATATTTTTTACTTGCAGATGATGATTTTATATTTACAAACAAGACGGATGTGTTGAAGCTTGTTCATGTTCTTGATTCAACCGACATCGGCATTGTTGGAGGTGTAGTAAACGACGGTTATCCTTATGACGGAATCATTCGCGTGCATCAAAACTCCGTTAAGCAAAGACCAAGTGTTATGATATACCCAGGCATATTTTACCAACGCATCCCGTGTTTTGAGACATGTAACGTGGGTGATATTGTGAAG
Organism: Hermodice carunculata; assembly: GCA_964020975.1. Classification (NCBI taxonomy): domain Eukaryota; kingdom Metazoa; phylum Annelida; class Polychaeta; order Eunicida; family Amphinomidae; genus Hermodice; species Hermodice carunculata. The sequence goes on from OZ026613.1 coordinate 47,928,926, forward strand.
AATTTCTTTGTAGGCAAGAGAGATGTTGTGCTGAAAGCCGGAGGTTGGGATAACTCGCGACTTCTTTGGGAACACGAGGATTTCTTCATGCGAATGCGACAGGCCCATGTTAAAGTAGCTCACTGCACGGACGTCTTTGTGGAACACAAACAGCCAGTTAAAACCCTGTCGGCATATCGTGCGCAGTATTTAATGCATTATTACAAACGTTTATTGAAAAAATGGAAAATTCAAGACCTATACTATTGTGAAGATCTGAATTCCTATAAGACGTCTTACAAGTGTATAAGGAAGAAGCGTTTTTATAACGGAACATGAAGAGCCCAAGTAACGATAGAAATAATCCAATGTAAAAGCTCAATGCCATGTAGGGCCTACTACAGCAAAAACCGTCGACCATATGAAAATTTCATTTTTCAGGGATTCAATCTGTGCAGACATGGGAGTGCAATTAATGGGTTACCCAGGAGACGTTCCCTGGCTTCACAAAAACAACACTAAATAAAAATGATGCCTCATTGAACGTACAATAATTGTAACAGATCTTGAACGTATATGAAGCAGTGTCACAGAATGATTCAGACCACGACAGGTCTGAATTTGAACATGGAGAGGTTCAAACATGTTCTGAATATGTTCTGGGTGCACTGAACACGAGCACTTGATACCAAAATGAATATCCTGACATGTACTGAACGCGTTTACCGTGAACACCTTATACACGGAAACTTAAATTCAAGATATTTGAAGTTAAATGTCAGATATTCACAATTTGTTCACAATGGGAGAATGTATCATTCAGTTTTAAATATCTTGCATTCAAATTTTAACATCTTGTGTTTAAATTTTACTATCATAACATATTCCAGGTTCATGTCGGATATGTCTTGGTATTAAATGTACAGCATCAAGATATGCGCCACATTTTAGAATGGCTACAGCGAGGATATACTGGCGCGTGTGCATGGTTTTGTAGTTTTGTTCAAAACGATTGACCAGATCCACTTCTAGTAGACATGCCTTGAGTGGGTCGTTATTTAGTTTCTTCAATTGGTCACGCTCCGGGGGGGGGGGGGACACTCCTGCCTTGAATTTCTTCACCAGGTGATGCTGAAGTATTTTTTTCATATTTGTGTGTTTTTATAATTTTCGACTTTTTCTCCCAAGCCACATGCTACGTTCTCGTCAAACTTAGTAGGACCGTAGCTTTGCCCAATTTCCAGCAATTCTGCAGATTTAGTGGCACCACTATTGTTTTCTGATGTTTAAAAAATTGTCGAAATTATATGATGATCGATAAGAAAACATAATAGCATGCTTTATATTGCAATACTAGTGTACACCCGATCCCTTCAAACTTGGTGGGATGCACCTGAGGCAGATCTAGCTCATTTAACCTTGGTCATAAAGTAAACTATCTGGGTCACTTATCCATGTACTACTAGCTCAGAGTAAAGCTATAGGTTCAGCTGTTCTCATCTTGGCTCAGTTCAAGCTGGAACTGAGGCTCAACTGAGCTCATCTGAGGTTGGTACTTATAACAGGATAAATAAATCAAATTCAGCTGACGACATGCTGTTCACATAGTCTCCTGTTTAGGGGATGAAAGGATATTCCAAAGGTAGGATACCCTAGGCTTGGAAAGGGATTTTTACAGGTGAGGGAGGTTCTTCGACCTTGTGACCTCTTTGCACTGTCGAATAGAAACACACACACACACACACACACACACACACACACACACAGATATAAAAAAGGCAAAACAGTATTCCTTTAAAGTCTACATCTAAAACAAACCAATAAATATTTTGCCATTACATCAATTTTCTTATATTCTGTATAAGCTACATCTTAATATTAAATTTGATTTGTAACACAAATACAGACAAAGGACGCCTATCGAAGTTGTACTGTTCAATAATTCCCAAAACCCAGGGTTTTGTACCAAAACTGTGGGTTTTGCTCACAAAACCCAGAGTTTTTAAACAATACCTAGGGTATTGTTTGTAAAACCGTGAGCTTTGTAACGAAACCCTGCGTTCTGCTTGCAAATCCCAGGGTTTTGCACGAAACCCTGGGTTTTGTAAACTACCCAGGATAACAGAACAAATATCATAATGTTTTAATCTTGTTCAATAATGTGCACAAAACCGTGGGTTTTATTTCAAAACCCTGAGTTTTGTAGACGAAACCCTGGGTTTTGTTCGCAAAACCCAAGGTTTTGTATCAAAACCCAAGGATTTGTACACAAAACTCTGGGTTTTGTAACAAAACCCAGGGTTTTGCTTTGTTATCCCATCTTTTCACAAAACTCGCGGTTTTGTTTCAAAACCCTGAGTTTTGTCATGATAACCCTGGGTTTTGCAGTTGTTTTGTTCAATTATTTGGAAAAACCCAGGGTTTTCTTACGTCAGAAATCCCACGGTTTTGAATAATTCGCAAAACCCTGGGATTCGTGACGTCACAAAACCCACGGTTTTGTATTTTACCGCAAAATTGGTCATATGGATACACCAACCACTCACAACACGGCTTACTTGCTGAACCTGCTGTAAACCAATATCATGTTAAGATGGCGGATCTCGGAAAACTTCCTTCGATTCGCGACTTAAACGTCGTGTATTTTATCACTGTGTGCACTTCATGAGCTCATATTTTAGGTACTGCAAGAGAAAACATGTAAGATGTATATCGTATATTTGTTTTTAAGAAATTTAATAGGTTAAGACCGATTTTCAGTTTCTGGGACCGTGCGACCGGGCTGAAGTTTTAGCAGCATAAGGGACCGACCATTTGATACTTACGGGAGGGCTATGCATTTTATTAAAAAAAATATGTACGTCCCAACATTGTTGAAAAAAATAATGTCCTTCGTAGTATCACCTGAAAAAAATAAAGTACGTCATTCCTCTCTAAAAAAAAATACTGCTTTAATAAAAAAAATAGTATCAATAGTGGCATTTAGATTTTTTATATGCGTACATTTATGATTCTCGAAATATTTGATACATCCACGTTCCTATTCTCGTTTTGGCTAACCAAGAAAAAAAACTGTTTATTTCCCATCAAATTCCGTGTATTAGTGGGTCAATAGCTTTCCTTGAGAACTTGGGAGCCCACCATTTGTTGCGAAATGCCAATTTGAATGACACAGAAGAGTGATCTTGTTCCATTGCTTTACAGGCTATATACATTGTGCAGATTATTCTGTAACCCAGTATGAATATGACAATTCTATACATGTAAATGCAGAATATCAAATTATTAAGGAGAGTCCTGCAGTCATCACTCCACCCATTTGAAACTTAGAGTAAATATCATAAAATATCTAAATATTAACACAAGAGAAGGATTTTCACAATGCTGTTAAAGTTTTAATTTCACACGGCCACTCAGGTATCAATACCCTGTCCCCAGCAAAAGAAATGTGAAGCATCAATTGTTAAATAGTTCTTAATCAATTGAAGGCAGTGATGGTAATTTTAGCATTTTAATAGTACTATCCTGGTTTGGAAAGACACGTTGATAGAATTATCGATCTTGAATTTTCTTCCATTGGATACTATTGCATGGGGAATGTATGTACATTACTTTCAAACCAAGTGCCCGTAGACTTCCATCGACTTCCATCAGTCTACAATAGTCTTTTATCATGTGACAAGCCTCCCCATAGGGGTGAGAGGTCATACGATCTTCAGAGCTGAAAAAAACATGGTGGATGCCAGTTGAAAGCTTCTCAAAAAGGAAAACAAAGTTCCTATGAGTAGGGGTTTAATTCACATTTCACAACAAGTGCCTCTATTCAGTTAGAGTAGACTCTGCCAAAGGTGACTATATCATGCACTCAATCAACTCAACAAAATATAAGAGATTTGGTGGATAAGTTTTCAGCACTTTATTGCAGTAACTTGCATAAATTAGTCTTCACGTAATGCACATATGCATATTATGAATAAAAATAAAAATCGTATGTGAATGACTGAGATCAGGTTGCTATTGTCAAGCCATCTGTTTGATACATCCAGGTGCTTGAACAAATCAAAATGGTCAATTGGTTGCAAGCATTTACGAGAATGGTAGGAAAATACAATATTTAATATGAATGTGGCTCGATAATCTTGTAATTCCTATAAATTTGGGACCGAAAACTTCTGTCAATAATAGTAACAAAAACCTGTTCAATTCTTGGGCTCTAGAGCACCCATGGGTGGCCAAGCCATAAATAACTGCAATTAACCCTTTCAGCGCCACATTTGGACGTCGACTGAGTCAACAGCTTTCCTCAGCGCCCTTTGGGCGTGAAGTGCAACGCGCCCAAAGCACGCCGAGGAAAACTATTGGTCTGTGGATGGGGAATTTGAGTCTGGAATGATGATAGTTATTCAGGCTCATCAGCACAACTTATGCTGTGATTGGCTCTCGAAGAGCTAAGTAACGGTGCCTTAAAAATAGCTCAATCTGAGAAATAAAATATAAAATAAAATAAAGTGAAATATGAAACAAATTATTCAAAAGTGGGTATCACTGAAATACACGCGCATACCCATTAATCTCTGGACATTTAACACGTCTTTCCTATATTGCACAAATATAATAAATTGAAATAATGACAAGAATATCACACATACTAGTATTTTGATTCCCTCATTGAAATTAGAATACCTTTTAGGCACAATCGTTCAAAATAAATGATTATGTAAACACACACAAAGGATTACAGGGTGGAATCACACATGGCTCCTGAACAATTACACAAAGCCGTGTGCCAAGAAAACAGTAAATACTGACGATAGATGCCCGGGTTTGAGGACTTAGAACAGGAGAGAATTTGTAAATGGCATGCCCTTGTTTTTACCGATCGATGTAGCTGTGTGCCCATATGCACTTACCAATAAGCTGCAGATCTTGGGACACAGCTACACACTTCAGTCTATCACACATGGAAATGGTGGACATTTTGTCAGCAACTTTCGTGTAGGAGGCACTTGGTATCTCTATGATGGACTGAAAGAGTACCATCGCAAACAAACCGGCATCACAAAACAAGCAAAACCAGTGCCACCTACTGGATATGTTAGAAATGATGTGATCTTTGTAAGAGACACAATTTATTAACTCATTCCACCCCAATCAATGTTTTCCTGCTAAAATCCAAATGACGTCTGTTCATTTTCTGGCTATTTTTCCAAATTTTGGATTAATCTTGTATAGGAGATCCTTCCCAATTATATGCTCATGCTCAACAGCTTTCCTTGGCGTGTTCTGGGCGCAATGCGCCCAAGGCATGCCAAAGAAAGCTGTTGACTCAATCTTCCTTCAGGGGTTCACGGTTGGCATGGCGGCCACGCTGTTGCCTTCCACCTCTGCGACATGTGTTCAAATCCCGGCCTTGGGGGCATGTGGTTGGAGTTAACGACCTCTCCGATCGTGAATGGTGTTTTTTTCCCGAGATCTTCGGTTTCCTCCACCAATAAAAGGTAGAAAAGTATATGCCAACATCTGTGCCTTTGAGAGGGATTAATATAGGCTTTGCCAAATTCCCAATCCATGTAAAACACATGTGTCTATACTTTTCCTTCAGGGTGGAATGAGTTAATACCATATTTTCTGAACTGGTTCATCCAGATTGGGTATATATTTATTAACTATGTTTACTAAACTAGTTCATCTAGATTGGGTGCAGACCACAATTAGCTGCTGGCTTCGCAGGATACAAATAGGTGTGGATATGAAGAAATAACAATAAGAAACACTACTTTTTCAGAATGTCACTTTATTTTTGCAGAATCCAAAGTACACAAGAACTTGTTCTAGCATTACTATATTTTTACATGTATACCTTTGTATATCTGAGACAGTCACTACATTGGATATAAATACAATACTGCTTAATATATTAGCATGTTTCAGCTATATATATATATATATATATAACCAGTGCCACCTACTGGATATGTTAGAAATGATGTGATCTTTGTAAGAGACACAATTTATTAACTCATTCCACCCCAATCAATGTTTTCCTGCTAAAATCCAAATGACGTCTGTTCATTTTCTGGCTATTTTTCCAAATTTTGGATTAATCTTGTATAGGAGATCCTTCCCAATTATATGCTCATGCTCAACAGCTTTCCTTGGCGTGTTCTGGGCGCAATGCGCCCAAGGCATGCCAAAGAAAGCTGTTGACTCAATCTTCCTTCAGGGGTTCACGGTTGGCATGGCGGCCACGCTGTTGCCTTCCACCTCTGCGACATGTGTTCAAATCCCGGCCTTGGCGGCATGTGGTTGGAGTTAACGACCTCTCCGATCGTGAATGGTGTTTTTTTCCCGAGATCTTCGGTTTCCTCCACCAATAAAAGGTAGAAAAGTATATGCCAACATCTGTGCCTTTGAGAGGGATTAATATAGGCTTTGCCAAATTCCCAATCCATGTAAAACACATGTGTCTATACTTTTCCTTCAGGGTGGAATGAGTTAATACCATATTTTCTGAACTGGTTCATCCAGATTGGGTATATATTTATTAACTATATTTACTAAACTAGTTCATCTAGATTGGGTGCAGACCACAATTAGCTGCTGGCTTCGCAGGATACAAATAGGTGTGGATATGAAGAAATAACAATAAGAAACACTACTTTTTCAGAATGTCACTTTATTTTTGCAGAATCCAAAGTACACAAGAACTTGTTCTAGCATTACTATATTTTTACATGTATACCTTTGTATATCTGAGACAGTCACTACATTGGATATAAATACAATACTGCTTAATATATTAGCATGTTTCAGCTATATATATATATATATATATAACCAGTGCCACCTACTGGATATGTTAGAAATGATGTGATCTTTGTAAGAGACACAATTTATTAACTCATTCCACCCCAATCAATGTTTTCCTGCTAAAATCCAAATGACGTCTGTTCATTTTCTGGCTATTTTTCCAAATTTTGGATTAATCTTGTATAGGAGATCCTTCCCAATTATATGCTCATGCTCAACAGCTTTCCTTGGCGTGTTCTGGGCGCAATGCGCCCAAGGCATGCCAAAGAAAGCTGTTGACTCAATCTTCCTTCAGGGGTTCACGGTTGGCATGGCGGCCACGCTGTTGCCTTCCACCTCTGCGACATGTGTTCAAATCCCGGCCTTGGCGGCATGTGGTTGGAGTTAACGACCTCTCCGATCGTGAATGGTGTTTTTTTCCCGAGATCTTCGGTTTCCTCCACCAATAAAAGGTAGAAAAGTATATGCCAACATCTGTGCCTTTGAGAGGGATTAATATAGGCTTTGCCAAATTCCCAATCCATGTAAAACACATGTGTCTATACTTTTCCTTCAGGGTGGAATGAGTTAATACCATATTTTCTGAACTGGTTCATCCAGATTGGGTATATATTTATTAACTATATTTACTAAACTAGTTCATCTAGATTGGGTGCAGACCACAATTAGCTGCTGGCTTCGCAGGATACAAATAGGTGTGGATATGAAGAAATAACAATAAGAAACACTACTTTTTCAGAATGTCACTTTATTTTTGCAGAATCCAAAGTACACAAGAACTTGTTCTAGCATTACTATATTTTTACATGTATACCTTTGTATATCTGAGACAGTCACTACATTGGATATAAATACAATACTGCTTAATATATTAGCATGTTTCAGCTATATATATATATATATATATATATATATATATATATATATATATATATATATATGTACATATATATATATATATATATATATATATATATATATATATATATATATATATATATATGTGCCTATATTAGAAGAAACATACAGTATTTTGGTTGCGCAAATAAGAATACATGTTTGTGTTGATCGTGTTGACTAGACAAGATGCTGTATTATCATATTTTTAGTAATAATAAGCAGAATTGATTGGTTTATTATTCCAAAATATATAATCACACTCAGTGTCTCATGCAGCAAACACATGGTATTTTCAGCAAACATGTGATACGGTTTATATCGATATCGTTTTAGCGAGCGAGCCTTGCTTTCGCGTGCTAGCAGAAAAGTTTGTGCAGCACGAAAATCAAACAGGTGATAAGGTTTATATCACGGTTTAGCAGGCGAGCAACATAATTATTACTAAAAATATGATAAAATCGTGATCACAGGCTAGCTTCACGTAGTACGGAATTTTACTTGGCCTCAGTCAGCCATAGCACATTTGGGCTTCGCCCTATGTGGTATGGCTGGCAAAGTCAGGTTTAACTCCGTACTATGTTCAGCAAACCTGTGATAGCTGATAGTACCATAGTTCACTGGTAAACATAAAATGCACAAAATAATGTCTCCTTTCTGCCTTCAATATACGATTTTAATTTTCCAAAATACCAAATGTTGTGTTTATTTCGTCTTCATTGATTGTACTGTAAATGTTAACCCTAAAACAGTTCAAGAACATGTGCATCCCACTAACTTCTTCACCAAAAAAAAAAAAAAAAAAAAATGTACAAAACGCATAGCCCCCCCCCCCCCTCTAAGTATCAAATGGTCGGTCCCTAAGGCCTCTGATCTGCCGCGTCGTTGAAATCCGCCGTACGTTGTGCCGCCACCTGCAGTAATTATGCGACCGTTGATTGCAAAACGACTGCCACATCACATCATGGTGTTAATTATCTCAACACGACTGAGTCTTAAATTGTTACATGGTATTCTTTAACTCCACCTTCATTCCCACCATTCAGAATTTTGCATCTATTTCAGTATCCGCTCTGGTGAAAGATACTAAAGCTCTTCCCCGGGAGCTCTGCAACTCACTGTGCGGTCACTCGTGATTTTCCCCACCAACAACGATCCCGAGTGAGAGAAAAATCGTAACTCACTCACTGCCATGTAAGATTCTATATGTAACACAGGCGCTTGTCTACGTCACGGCGACCGACTGTGGGCGAAAAAAAAGGCTTTTTTTTTCGCCCACAGTCGGTCGCCGTGACGTAGACAAGCGCCTGTGGTCTATAACAGGATGTCCCTGTGTCAGCCACTACCCCCATACAAACTACCTTTTCCCAGTACTGAGTTGTGTACAAGTTTTTTGTTGACGGGCACTGCAAATCACGCAAGATTGCCTGGCATCCTTTCAAGAACTGTCGAATGGTTCATCGTGCACGAACGTCCACCAATTATTGATAAATAAACACAAGAAGTTGAACAAACCAAAAGCCAGTAAGACATTTTCTGGCTTTACAGCATTGTTCTTTTACCTGAACCAACAACTTCAACATTGAGAAATTTCCAAGTCGGAAATTTCTACTCGATTAAATTGATTAATTAAAAAATAAAAGATTTGGTTGGGATCGATCCGGACACCCCTTGACCGGCAGTCCGACATGCTGGGCATGTGTATGCTAAGTTATAGAATGCACTCAGGTTTCCGTCTCATATTCGATGGTGGTCGGACCACGCGGCTTTGTTTACTTCTTCACATCTTGGTCACACCAGTCAAAGCCAAGATGACCGCAACCAATAACTGTTGAATATTTCAGACAATAATGGTTGAAGAATGGGACCGAAAATGCTACTTAGATAAAAATTTTCAGGGCCCCATCATATATCGTGCGATAAATTAGACTAATTATTTGCAAAAGATCGAATGTTTTACGCAAATTAAAGAGCTCGAGGCTGTGCATTCAATAGTCCATATGGCTCTTCGTTCCGGCGTGTGGATTATTTTAAACACTGGATCAGTGGATGCACAACCTCTCGTCCTTTAACTAATATATAACTTATATTCTCATTGTGTCGCAAAGAGGTAGACTTTGCGCGTGGTAACCAATAATGATGTTATTGATCACTTATTGAGCCACTTGTAGTTTGACGCTATTTTTAAGTTGAGGAGCCTTGCAAGGCCTACCAAGTAACAGCTGTCATGATTGGTTGGTTACAAAACCCTGGGATTCGTGATGTCACAAAACCAAGAGTTTTGCAATCTCACAAAACCCACGGTTTTGTTCTGTTATTTCAAAGTGTTACAAAACCCACGGTTTTCTGGCTAAACCGAGGGTTTTAGGAACAAAACTGTGGGTTTTGTTCAAAAAATAACAAAACCGAGGGTTTTGTGATCAAAACTCAGAGTTTTGCTCTTAAACTGTGGGTTTTGTGCTCAAAACCCAAACTTTTGCTACAAAACCCACGGTTTCGGTACGAAACCCTGGGTTTTGTTCATGAAACCCATGGTTTTGTACACAAAACCCTGAGTTTTGTAGCAAAACCCAGGGTTTTGTCCAAAATGATATCAAAATTCAATAACTGAGCAAAACCCAAGGTTTTGTGATCAAAAATTTGGTTTTGTTAGCAAAAGTTATGGTTTTGCTACAAAACCCATGGTTTTGTGAACAAAACTCAGGGTTTTGTGAATTATTGAACAGTACAACTTCCATAGACGCCACATATACGCTTCATCGCACAACACTAGTAAGCACACAAAGTCTGTATCACAGCTTTGCAAGAAAGTCATTAGGGCAACAGCTTTAAACGTAAACTGAGAGGTATATGAGAGAAAGACCAGGTCTAATGAAAAACTGTTACGTACATTTGTTTTCACAGGAAACATAAGTTATGCCATTGCACTGGTCAATGGAATGTCCGGTGACAACATACAGGTGATTTCAGTTAATAATATGTGTGACTACCACAGTTGTTGGTGCACTGCAGGAAACACTTTTGCATGCTGTGGATCAACCTTCTGACCAGCCTATATGGGGTATATTGTACCATCGTTCCAAAAGATAGTGTCTTTTTACTTCAATGCCTAACTTGAGACCTATCTTCTAGTACACATTTGTCCTCAGATGGCTCCCCAGGTGCGCAGTAGGATTTATAGCCTCCACATTTCCCCCTGGCCAAGAAGTCACTAACTTCAGCAACATGCGACCTTGCATTGTCCTGCATCAGGATAAAATTCTCGTCAATGACACCAGCATATGGCATAACATGAAGCAATAGGATCTCTGTAACATAACATCTAGCAATCATGGTTTTGTTTGGAAGGGTGAGGTCTTCCCGTTTGCGAGATGCATGACCAGGCCATGATGCTGCTGCCTCCATAGGCAATTAAGAGCTGTACACAGTATGTGGCATTCATCCATCAATCCTGTACAGCAAGAAGTGACATTCGACAGTGTACAACATACTGCCCCATCCTACCTGTGTGGTATGGATGCGCTGTCTTGCCCACTCTAATCTAGCCACTTTGTGGCAGTGGATAGCATCTGCTTCTTCACTATTGCCCTTGACAACAAGCCAGCAGCATGTAATCTGTTGCCTACTATCTGGGTGGAGATACGTCTCTGATGAAAATGGGCCATTTGCAGCTGTTGCTGAAGGTCTGGACCAGTGCATGTCCTGCATCATAATTTCGTTTTCTAACAAAGCAGTCTTACTGCCTGCTGGCCATGCAGCTTTGGCTATCCTTGCCCTGGCAGATCCCAGACATCATTGGTTTGGCCTAAATTTTGGAGCACATGTTGATGGTTTTGTGGTTCTCTCCCATGGCCAGCTTCACTGACTTGCAACTCTATCCATCCTCAGCACTATAGCTCTGGCCAGTCCACGTCAGACAGCTGCATCATGATGGGCTGACTATATATGGACAGATCCCTTCCCAATCCTGAGTTCCCCATACTCTTATACCCATTCTCAGCTGTTTCTGTCTATATAACCTTGGTAAAGTCTACCTGCACACATGCATAATGGCACAAACATAACCATAACTCTTCTTTCTACAAATAGGAACATACTAATGGAAGGGTTGTGACTGTGCTTGTACAAACAAAAATTGCCTACGAGACTGGTGGAGGTTTTTTTTTTTAATTCCAAAATCCTTTAAAGGCTAACTCACATTGTTAAGTAACGTGGGATTAGCCTTGTACTCAACGATATTTAAAAAAGGTGAAGATTGAATATAGGTGAAAAACCAAGATGTAAACTGGTCTCCAACATGCGGGTTGACACTTGTGGAGCTGCTCCCGCTCATTGGCTACCAAGTTGAGGGCCATAGGAGAAGGCGAAGTCTACCCCCATTAACGTCACACCATACAATGTAATGTTTTGTTTGGTATGCAGTATAGAACAAAACTGCTGTTTTGGTGGTATGGTTTCACAGAATTGGCACCAAAGTGACATTGGACCATGGGTCAGGTGTTTGGGTCATATAGATTGTGAGGGGGCATGGGAATAAATCATTCAAGGCTCTTTTCTCTGGCTGTGACAGTGTGGTTGTGGGTTTTTCTGCTTACCCTTATGCTGGCCTCTACAGTCTGGTTGCTGGGATTTTTGCTTGCCCTCCGACCAAATCTGTTCATGGCAGTGCTATGTTTCGACCAGTCCTGGCGACTCTGATGGTGAAAGGAACAATATTTCTTGGAATGTATTGGTACATTGATATATTCAAAGCTGTTGTCTTTCAAAGATGGACTGAACAAGACTGCTTTGGGAAGTTTGGTAGAAATTACAAAAACTATGGTCCCAGGACCCACACAATTAAAATGTAAAGGCAACCAAAAATGATATAAGTTTAACGAGTCTATTCTCAACTGCTTAACGGATGCCTCAGATGCCTTGTCCAGGAAAAAGAATGATTCAGCAAAGGAAACCCTCGACAAAGGTAACACCATGCGTAATGAGAGACAAAAGCTCCTTTCAATTGGTGACTGAGAAAAACGGGTGAAAAGTAGTAAATGAATATCAAAGTAAAGAGATTTATGACAATGGAAGGGACAAGAAAAAGTTATGGAGGACTGCACAACACCATGCGTAATGAGAGACAAAAGCTCCTTTCAATTGGTGACTGAGAAAAACGGGTGAAAAGTAGTAAATAAATATCAAAGTAAAGAGATTTATGACAACGGAAGGGACAAGAAAAAGTTATAGAGGACTGCACTGAGGGAATAAGGTATCAGGAACAGGGAGGAGATTAGGACCAGATAGAACAAAAGGAGTCAACTTGACAACCTACAACTGAAATGATCCAACCGGCTATGCCTGTTTATAACCAGGGTCGTGCAATTCCATCTGTGGACTCGTATCATTTATGCAAGAGGGTCAGCCACTGGAAATCAGTCTGTCCAGTATTAAAACAACTAAACAATGCCGGACAAACAGGACAGTTAAGTGTGCTTTCTAATTTTCCTGAGAAGAGTAGCTCAGTGAGAATTGTGGTTTTAAAGCAAGTTTGCATATGTCCCCATTCCAAAAAAAAATTACCAAAAGGCAGATAGAAGGCCTGTTTACCATTTTGCAAAGTGGAAAGAAATTCTGATTTTGTTCTTCGAGTCGTATCTGATGGGTACAATTTCAAAGGGAAGATATCTCAAAGCTAAACTGCTGTTTCTCCCAAATACATATGTCTTTTCAATTGATATCAAGTGTGCTTATCACCATATAGAGATATTCCGATCTGGTTCAGCCTGTCAAAAGTGGCAAATTTCAGAACAAGGTTTTCAAGCATGAAATGGCTTTTCCTTTGAAGACTCTTAGAATAGATTTTATATTACATGGCAGACCTGCACTGATCGAGTTCTGTACAGTGCAAAGAGGTTATTGTGCCATATGTTGCTGAATCAAAGGGATTGTCATGCACAGGCTTACACAGGATGGTAGTTTGTATAATTATTTAATATTTTCTAATAACCTAGAGCATATAATCACCGCATCATTGGCTATTTCCTCTTAATGGGCTTAGCATCATGTTTTGCTATTATTTTGATTTTTTTCATGATCTTTTTTACACATCCATATACAGCACTGATGCATTTATAGTCCCTAAATAGCATGCCGGTCACACCATATGACCTCCCAGCAGAGGTCAGGGATGTGATGATGCTTGTTAATTATAAAATTTACATTTTAAGGTCTATTATTAAATGAATCCATTTCATAAGATGCTTTTATTACATTATTATATGTTGTGCAACAATAATTATTTATTATTGACGATGAGGTGCAGATGTCCATGATAATGTAATCCATTGACTAATGAATGATCCTTAACTTGGCATTTTGTAAAGGTGTATCCACCTTTTCTTAAGATCCCTACATGCTGGCACAAGTCACTGGTAGCCATGTCCGCATCAATATTAAGTATTGTTTGTGATGGCATATGGTTTGCTTGTTAGCTGTTTTCAATACATAAGAACACATGCATGACTATATTCACAGATAGCTGATATGTGTGGAATACTTGTACACATGATGCATACCCGTTTCACCACTATTTATCAATTTGTTTATATACTGAACCAAACAAATAACGCAACCCTTAAACTTTTTAACTTAAATATTTATTGTTACTTTCATATCACAGAAACAAATTAGATCCATATTCTGTAGTCTTTTTGGCATAACATGTGAAAAACAAAAACTTGAAACTGTCAACGAGGGTGCGACCAGCTGGCAATAAACAGGGCAACATTGATTTGTAAAGTTCACAAATTGGCATGTCCACTAATACTGCGTGTGATCACCATCAGCATCTGTAACTGCTATGCAATGCCGGCGCATGGATGACACTAGCCGCTGCACCATCTGCCGGGGCACACGATCCCACTCTTCTTGAAGAGCCTGGCAAAGCTGCTGGCGGTTGGCGGACGCTGGAACCCGTCTCCGAACACGCTGGTCAAGGTAGTCCCATAGATGCTCAATGGGATTGATATCAGGTGAGAAGGCTGGCCATGGCAAAACGTTAATTCCTTCTCCTTGCAGAAAATCCATTGTCAGTCTAGCGGCATGGGGCCGAGCATTGTCCTGTTGAAGCAAGTGGAGTTGGTGGTGTCTAATGAAAGAGACAGCAACAGGCTGAAGGATCTCATCCCTGTAACGGGCAGCGTTAAGATTGCCTTCAATAAAGATTAGCTGGGTTTTGGCTGTGAATGAAATTCCACCCCACACCATCACTGATGCACCTCCAAATCGATCTGTTTCCAGCACACAGGCATCTGAGTAGTGTTCTCCCCTTCGTCCCCAAACACGTGTCCTACCATCTGCATGATACAGGGTGAAGCGGGATTCATCGGTGAATAGCACATCCCTCCACTGTTGATGGGTCCAGCGAGTATGGGCAGTAGCCCATTGTCGTCAGACTTGCCTTCTTGCCTGTGTCAAAATTTGACCCCTGTAAGGACGCCTGGCGTGTAGATGGTGTTCTTGTAGTCTATTATGGACTGTCTGGGCAGATATTCTGTTATTGGTTCTGCCAGGTGTCTGTTGTGCAGTTTTAGTGGCTGGTCGAGTTCTGTTCTGCAGATGTGACACGCTGATGTGTCTGTCTTGTGCAGGTGTGGTTTCTCTTGGTCTCCCAGGACGCTGTCTATCAGCTGTGGCCCCAGTTTCCTGGAATCTTGTGGCAAGTCTGGATACAGTGGATTTGTGGACTTGCAGTCTTCTTGCCACCTCTGCTGCAGATAAACCAGCCTGTAGCATGCCCATTCCTCTCTCCCAATCTACTGTTGATAATCGACCCATAGTTCTTGGAATACTGTGCCAAATGAATCCCATGCTGCCCTTTTATTGTCCGTGAGGGGCTACACCCAACCTGTAAAGGTGCGAATGTTTTAGTCATGTGGGTAACACTGAATCCTGCAGTTGTCCTTGATTCAACACAACCACCAAACTTTGAAAGCCTCATATCCTCGCACACAGTTACGCTTGGGCTGATTTCAATGTGGCCTTTTCCTGTCCCAGAATCAAAGACTTGGCAACCTTAATTTCAGGTGTCAGAGACTTGCGTAAAATAGCCTGCTGTAGTCACTCTTGATTCATGACAATGACCCCATGGCAAGGTCAGGGTACTCGATCTTGAGGTCACACTACTTGGTGCATTATTTTAGACTGATTTAACAACGGTTCGTATATTTCTGAACTTTAAATACAGTTCCAATGTGAAAATAAACCCAAATGAAAAAGTTGCGTTATTTGTTTGGTTCAGCATACATTAGTTGTTCCTGTGTAGCTGTATCTGTCAGTCGTGGTGCATTATCAAGTCACTCGCCATTACGCACACAGAAGGAAATATGATTTGACTTAGGGCACGCTTGATAAAGATAATGCCTTGATAAATGAGTGTCAGAAGCTTATACTTATCACTGATAGTGAAAAACATGGTTGGCAGGTGTTAGAAGAGTATTAAACTTACCAAATATGCAAGGATGAAAAGGACCAGAAAAAACTCTGGAGGGTGGCACAAAGGGCTGAAAACCCCACAAGGGAGGCAATAGGATAAGGCAAGCGAAAAGGAGATGTTTTTCTATTCTAACTTTGGTTCAGCAAGTACCATCTCTTGACACCCAGAGATGCCTATGCCTTCATGGTTGGCTAGGGTTGGGAAGAATATGTAGTACTAAAACAGCTGAACAACACTGGACAGATAAGTTACCATTCTGTTATATGTCAGAAACGGGAGAACATAAATGGCAGTGCTGATAAACCTGCATGGTAACTGGTACCAATACTGCATCTGTACCACAAAACTCGCCTAGAGGTAGATTGAAAGAAAATTTATCTTTATGGCAGTCTATAACAAATTCTGAATAAATTCTGATGGGTATAAGTTTTTTTTTTTTTTTTTCAAATCTCCCGACAGCAGAATTTAAGAACGATGCTTCCCCACTGAATAACAGTAAATTTTTAATAGTGTGATAGAATCCCTGTTACAGACAAAATGTATTTCCATATCTCATAACAAACCTCATGTAATCAATCCACTTTCTGTAAAGTTGAACAAAAGTGGCAAACGCAGGGTCACACTTGATTTAAGTTGTGTCAATAAGTATATATAAACTAGGCAAAATTAATAACCCTCCACTAAAAGCAATTCTGATATAAAAAAAAAACACACACACATATTTTGAATATATTCAATGTTTCTTTTATTCTGTATACACTTTAGAGTAGATCTGTAGAGGAAATTCTGATCAAATGAAGTTACGCTTCATTGCACAGTGTCAATAAGCAGACAAAGTCTGAATCACAAGTTTGCAAGAGTACCTGTAGAGCACTCAAACATGCATATGAACTGAGTGCAGAGTCCCATCAGAAGTTATCACAGATGGTGCTTGGTTGCATCGAAAGTTATCACAGACTGTACTTAAAGTTAAGGCATTTTCTGAGTTCAATAGAGCAGAAATTGACTCATCACTGTGTCACATAAAGCACCTTTAAATGTCCATTCAATAGGATGTGTAGCCACCATGGTTGTCAATGCACTGTTGGCAGCATTTTTGCATGCTGTAGACGAGCTTGACACAAGTGCCTGAGGTATACTGTTCCACTCCTCCAGAAGATAACGCCGTAGATCTGCGAAGTGTGAGTTAGGACCCATCTTCTGGTACACATTTCTTTTCATATGGCTCCACAGGTGCTCAGTCGGGTTGAGGTCAGGTGCGCAGGCTGGCCATTCCATTACCTCAACACTCTCACTATCCAGGTAATCACGAACCACAGCTGAAACATGTGGCCTGGCATTGTCGTGCATCAGCATGAAGTTGTCTCCAATGGCACCCGCATATGGAATAACATGGGGTTCCAGGACATCCATTATGTACCATCTGCTTGTCATTGTTCCTTCCATGATGACAAGGTCTGACTTGCCATTAGCAGAGATGCCCGCCCACACCATGATGCTGCCCCCTCCTTATGCAACTGTGGGCTGAACACAACAAGCAGCGTGTCTCTCCTCTCACCGTCTCCATGCACGAACACGTCCATCACTTCTGTGGAGGGAAAAACAACACTCATCAGTGAAGAGAACATTGCTCCATCCTGCATGTGTTGTACGGACATGTTCTCTTGTCCACTGCAACCGAACAACCTTGTGACATGGGGTAAGAAGCGGCTTTTTCACCATGCTCCGGGACCTTAAACCAGCAGCATGCAGTCTGTTACGAACAGTCTGGGTGGTCATGTGTCTTTGGTGAGGATTGGCAGCTGGCTCTGAATATCAGGACCTGTGTGGCTCCTACTCCTCAGTGCTGCATTCACGATGAAACGGTCTTGTTGCCTGGTAGTCAGCTTTGGCCTTCCCGGGGGTGGTAAATCTGCAACATCATTTGTGTTTCGGTATTTTCTCAACAACTCATTGATGGATTTGTGGTTCACACCCATTGCCCGTGCGACAGCTCTGCAATTTTCACCGGCTTCAATGCGACCTATGGCTCTTGCCCTGTCCATTTTAGATAGCCTTGGCATGGTGATGTTCACAGGTTGACCAGTGATTGCAAATCCATAACTGACAGAAAAAAAAACATGCCTTTATACCCATGATTGGCCCAGTTTCTGGCCACATTACACAGGTATGGTGAGAAAAATCAATGGTCAGGAGGGTCCTAACAGGGACAGGAAAGACCACACATGATCCTTTCTGCCAAGTGCACTTTTTGACTTTGTATCACATTCAGCCCATGTGCAGTCAAGCATGGGCTCCAACTCTGCTCATCTTTCTACATGATGTAATCAAAGGATTATGCTACACATACATGTGCGTATCTTTAAATTACCTAAAAAAGTATGGGTACACCATTCAATTATTTAAGCGGAGGGTTATTAATTTTGCCTAGTTTACATGCACATATTCAAAATGGAAGATGTTGCCAGTGCAAGATTGTTGTTTCCATCATATTCAAATATTTTTTTCTGGGACCATCACATCTATCAGGGGTTAAAGTGGTGGTATATAGGGCAAGTGAAATTTTTCACACTTGCAGTACTTGCTTTTGGACTCCACAGCACCTGTATCTGTTTCCGAAATTTACAAAATGTCTTACTACTCACTAGCACTTTAAAAGGCATCAGATGTCTTATTGTCATTAATGGCATGGAGAGTGGGGTTAGAGTCTCAGTCATTCACAACTGCACAAGAACAATCGCATGTCATAAGGAGTGATTTAAAGAAATCAAGTCTTTTTTTAAAGCCAAGATAAGTGTCAATGGAAAGCCAAGCAACAAAAATCATGGTCAGGACATGATTTAGATTTTGCAAGTAATCTTTTGTTGCTTTCCCAACGCTATGTTGAAAGTTTAATGCATGATGTGAACAGCTTTTATATTTTGGAGATTGGGCAGTGCCCATCCAAGTGCTGGCAACAATTAAGGGCAAGATTTTCTCAATGTACGATGTTCTTGGAGGTAAAGTCAAATTGTATACAAGGTCCCTGCACTCTGATATAGAAGCGCGTACGCCATGGCCTAGTTCTGTTTCTGTGTCCCAGAAGTCCATAATAGAGCTGGTGCATTGGCTCGTAACAGTTATTAGATGAATTCTAGTGTTTTAAATACCTGTGACCAACATATTGAATTTGAGCTGTTCATATGCAAAGATGCTTCAAAATCAGCCTATTGGGGCATAGCCAAAGAGAGGGACATTTATTTAATACACATATGATCACTCATGGTAACTGGTCTCAGGTGTATTAATGAATCCCCTCAGAGTTGATTTTGATGGTTTAAATGCTCATCTGTTTAGACGCTGTTCAAGCGATGATTACCCAGCTGTTAGGTGTGGTTTACAATGTGTGACAACTGTTCATTTTTTTTCTGCAGTGTTCATGTTTCAATACTGCCCATAATCACTTTTGGTGAAGTTTTCTGAAACTATCAGGACAGAAAATTTGGATGCAAATTAGAACAAATATATAAAAACGCTCATTGAATGATTTACACTTTCCACAACATGTTGATTTTTTTAACATGGTGTATTGTTACAGATAAAAAAAGGAAAAAAGCAAGAATAAAAAAATATTACTACATTAACTCTACCTGCACATTAAAGTTGTACTACATAATGCATTAGCACTAATAGAAAACTGTTTATTTATTTCAACTCTGTATCTTTTCTAGTCACACTAATCACCACATTGGAAAACCTATTGGCACTTATATGGTCACGCTAACTCCACAAAGACTTACCAAAACTATTTTGAGCAATGTTACATAACAGAGCTACGTAGTTGCACATTGGACTCCATAAAGCCAGAAATTCCCCACGCTCTGGACTCTTTGCCAGAGGAACTAAATACATGTGAGGATACAAAGATTATAAGAACTGCTGCCAGTCAGTTTAGTCCAAACCCATTCACTCCTAAATGTAACAGTCACCCCTTTACACAGAGTTGCCTCCCAAGAGCCAATAAATCTTGCCCTTCATGTAAATAGACAGGGCATTCTGAGTATCAACATTTTTTGAGTGATTGTCCCCATTACCTAAAAATGATCCTAAGTCCTTAGCAAATAGTTAAGAAAAACATTACCGATTTTCATAAATTTCAACCCAACAATGACAGCAAAGAAATCCAAGAGTCACTAAAACATCAACATTAATCTTCCAATACCAATGTAGAGAAACAAATTTCACTCTTGACTTGAGACAGGCACTCACCCATAAATGAAAACTGGTGGTTTTAAATCAGTTCTCTCAACCTTTGAAATATTTTTGATTAACTACAGACTTTAGTTTTTGCAAAACATATATGCCTAACCACTTAAAACCCTATTTTAATAATTGTGCAAGAGATAAAAAGAGACAAGGTAGGCATATCACTTGTTGGTTCTCCTGATTTGTCAGTCAACTGAGTTTACAGCAAAAGAGGAAAGAAGGCCCACATCATTTTAGTGATATTTATGAATCTGGAACATGATGTACACACTCTGCCTCCATTATACCTATGAGCAGAACACAGCCCACGGCACAACATAGCCAATGTAGGTCTTATCAAATAGTTCAGAAAAACATTACCCATTCATAACTGTCAACCCGACAATGACAGCAAAGAGATTCAAGAATTACCAAAACATCAGCATTAATTTTCCAATACCAAAAGGAAGAAACAAATATCACTCCTGACTTCAGACCCCATTTGGGAGGTGGCTTACTTACTAGTCGGATGAAGTCAATGGTAGATGACAGGACAATAATAACCCCCTGAGGATAGTGAGGGTGGTACCCCATAATTGCTCAGAATTGACACACTTAGAGAGGGTGGCTGGCAGAGGGGGACCAGTGAGAGTGGAAGCTCCTTTGCACAGCCATCCAAACCACCCATGCAGTGCATCTAATTACCAAACGCAACTGAAAACAGCAGAAAGTGACTAAAAACATCCGAAAGTGACTGAGCAACCAAAAGCAACCACAAGCCAACTATTTTTGGATACATATATACCAAAAGCAACCTTTCACTAGCTTTCACTAGTGATGAGATCTGCAGACAAAGGTCACCACGCATTTGTGATGCTTCTTCTAAATGATTTAATTGTTTATATTAAGTCATTTTAACAGGAACTTAAGAGGTCCCAGTCTTCAGGATGGAGACCCCTCAGTCAGTCGCAGTGGCCTTGCAGCCCTAGGAATAGGCAGACTGCTTGGATCTCAAGGACTGGTTGGAACTGGAGGTCATACACCTAGCCCTCCTCCACTTCCACAACCTTCTGGAGCATGAACACGTTCTCATAATGTGTGACAACAGGACTGTGATTGCCTACCTCAACCAGCAAGGCAGATCACCCATGGCCAAAACTTCTGGTACAACCATGGATGAGCGTGTTCCACAAGAGCCCTCAAGTGCCCAACCCCTAAGCTTGGCAGTTGTTGCACAGCACATCTGCGACTTTGGGTTTCTCAGAATCAGTTGCAGAATGAATTACCAGAGGGGGCTTTGATCCTCTTCTCTAATGGTTTACTCCGCTGGTTGGAAAGTGTTTTCGGACTGGTGCTCTAGTTAGAGAATACATCCAAAATCTCTGCAGATCACAGATATTGCTGACTTCCAGTTATACAACTAGGAAGTCCTCAGTAAGAGTTCAAGAGCTGTGGAGGGATTCTGATCAGCCATCTCTTCAACCCTGCTGAACATCTTGAACATTTACTTTGGGAGTGATCATAATCTGTCAGGGCTCATCGCTTCCTTCTACACTGACCGACAGGTGGGCAGGCAGATCCTACCATGGTGGGACCTCCTGTTGGTCTTAGTCATGTTGGCAGTGTGGTTCCATACTGGTTGGTCAGGATGGTATACTGGCTTAGGGTCAGATTCTGCTGTTGGCGGCCTCAAGTCAACGTGCATCTGAGGTTTTTCCTTCAGATGTCGCCTCCTCATCTGGACTGAAGGTGCTCCCCATGCTGTCGGTCCCAGTGGTCTTAACCTTTCCTCTGTAATTTATTTTTTGGGGTTAATTGTCTATCATGTTGAATTTAATCTTGGGATGGCTCCACAAATACGATCTTCAGGGCATCCACATCAAAGTTTGTTTACGTAAACAAAGACATCGTGTGCTCATTTCCGTGTCAATCAAACTGCATGGTTTTTGCTGCAGAAACATTTTGTTGCATAAATATGAGATTTTATTCACACAGACTTTTAGACACACATTTAATCAATTGTTTTCTGTACATTTGCTGATAGAAATAAAAAACAGTGGTAAAATTGTGTATTTTGTGGCCTCAAACTTCGTACGATTCTCTTGCCGGTTCCAGGCATGTTTGGCATCAATGGAAACATCAGGATCTCATCAATCATCATGATGCTTTCCTATTGGCACAATTGTTTATTCCAGCCTATCAAACTTGTCATCTTGCATAAATTTACCATCTCCGAGGTAAAAATCTAAAAATAGGCAGCAACATTCTCTCCCTGCTTCAGCAAGACTCTTGTCCTGTTCGGGCGCTGATTGGCACAGAAGATCATGCAAATAAGCTGCACGTAGTCAAGCATGAGCAGTGCGCACTTTCAGAAAGCCAGCATGGTGGAGCTGATCGTTCAAGCCAATGGTATGTTTATGTTTTCATGTCACATAGATACCGAAATTCAGTGACACATCGACAGTAGATATTTTGAAAACATTCAGAATTTCCCTGGTGAACCTCTGAAAGAAATACAGAGTGGAAACTGCACACAATCGATGATAAAATGGGCAACTCATGTACGGGTATACATTGTCAATCAATCTCCATGATGGTCTGTACCAAATAAAATTTGTGTGTGTTGTTTTTTTGCGTAGAGATACTGAAATATTTAGATAATTTTGACACCATTACTCAATAGTTATAGATAGAACCATTTAATATGTTGTTAATCTCCACGAGAACGTGCCGTTTTGCCATATCTCGGGAATTATGCGGACTGAAAGTTGATCTTCGTCATATGCTACATTGGATGGATTAACTCACCTGCAGCGTAGGAGAAGCAACCTTTGGGAGAGTTTTTTTGCCTGCAGCAGATGAAGGGTTAATATGGTCAGTATGCCAGTGAAATAACACCCTTCTCCAATGCGTTTGTATATTAGCATTGGTGGTCGACAGGTAATGGTATGTAGCCAATACATGATATTTTTAGTAATTTTGGTATTAGTAAGTATACTTACTCCACGACCACCAGAGAGGGCCATCCAACCACTCTGCTTCCTTCACACAGGTGATGTCAACTGACCAATCATCAAGGAGGAAAAAAGTACATAGGAGCATGTGCACCAGGAATCACCACCAGGTCAACAAGGAACTGAGATATGGCCCCACCGGGACCGTCAGGTTTTGGTGAACAATCGAGTGAGTAACCCAACACAGACACAGAGGTCATGGCAATGATGGTTGAGAAGTTTACTTATTACAGTGGTCCCTGTCTTGAGAGACTGCCCCTAGGGCAGGTGCAAATGTGGTCTCTCAAAACAGGTAGTCTTTCATTAGAGGTATAATAACATGGAAAATATAGCACAGTGTTCTCATAAAGCAGTCTTAAAAAGATATGCGGTCTCTCATGGGAGGGATCACTCAAGGCAGGTACCACTGTAATACCGAAATGACTAAAAATTTCACGCATTAGTTTTAGATCTTGACCAGAAGATGGCAAGTAGGAGAGACAGGGGGGGGGGAGTTGGAACACGGGGTAAGATGAAACTTGAGGGATAACTGCTCCTCATAACTGTATTTGCAATTTTTGCACCTATGAGTAGCACATTTGGTTCTAAGCCCATTTTACCATGTAAAGCAAAGTTTGTAATAGTTTGATTGGGAATGTAATGTTTTGTTTGTTTTTCTCCCTCTCCAGTAAATATTTCTTACCAAAAAAAAATTGACACATTCTTTACAAAGTAATATATTAAGCTAAGTTACCCAGTGGTATAAAATCATTAGGTGACAGAGAGTTGGCAATAAAAAATGTGACACTGACTAGGTGATATTATTGCTATCGTAGGAATAAATGTACATTAACAATCAAAGGGGGGAGTTGAAACATAGTGCAAGCTAGGGGAGTGCTGAAACATGTTTCAACTCTGCTTTATTTACAGCTTACCCTAAGGTAATATGTAACATGTTTCCACATGCCCCTGGAGTTAGATGAAGCAGTTTCAACCTATCCCTGGGGTTCGATGAAGCAGGTTCAAGCTGCCCCTGGGGTTACAAGAAACAGCTTTAACCTGCCCCCAAGAGTTGGACGAAACATTTACCGGTGGGTTATAGTCAACTTTTATTTATGTCCACATATGCATACTTATTTACACACACATGCATCCAGTAATACACAAACACACAATAAAGATTACCAAACACATAAGCATTCATATTTCAGGAGTAAAGAAATATACCATCCGGAAAGACTGCGGAGAATTGGAACATGTAAGAGTCCAGGTCCTGTATCATCAAATATATTCTGTAAAATGTTCTATTGCTACATTTAAATGGCAGACAGGTCTGACTAAGATGAACATTAATTGACCTGTTTAGGTAGGCTAATAATATTTCATTTTATTGAAAATGTTTCAACTAACCCCATTGATGTTTCATCTTACCCTTGTATGGGGCTATATGATGCATTTGACTTGTCGGTAGTTTTTAATATGCATCTTGATAATGCTCCATAATATCTGAATAAGACAATGCCCATTTTTGCAGGACTCTTTTGTTGTTTTACTGTTATCTTAGAATAATGCAGTGATTAAATACCTCTGAAGATACAGGCCTTGACTCTGAACTGTTCCAACTCTCCCCGGTCTCCCCTACTCATCCACAGTTATAAATCCTATTAGTTCCTTGCAGGAGATGGAAAGAAGATAAATCCACAAGCTCACCAGATTTTTTCATCTTTGCATTCTTATGTACATACATGTAGAGTCACATAAATGTGCAAAGAACACAAAATATATGTAAACAAAATCCACCTGATACTTTATTGCCAAGGTCCAGTTGCAACAGATACATGTACATCATGGAACATGCTGCATGTACATTTGGACATTGTTCTACATTCTGTAAGTTTAATGCTTTATAGTGGTCCCTCTATAATAAAACCATTCCAAATGCCCAAGAAATGCTGCCATGTGAAACGAGTGGCATCTCTGGAGGGGGCAAACAAAGTTAAAACACCATATTAGCTACACAAAGAAATGGCCTCTGCAATCGAGGTGACTTCTTGTCAGGAGTTTTTATGAGAGACCACTGTGGCTGTAAGTTGATATGCCCAAACCATGGCACATTAACATGTTGTCATGCAAGCAAATTCAATAGTGTGCACAGGGTCTACTGAGTATTATTTACATATTTCACTTGTGCTTTGCATCTAGTCATCATACATTGGTATTTATTCTTGTGAATTGCCTGGACACTACATGAAGACTTGTGTGCATATTCTGAGTGCTTGGCAACATGGCTACATGCATTCTGGTACATACAGTGGATATAAGTCGTGTATTTCTCATCACTGTGGTATGAAAGGCATATTTAATAAACAAATAACAAATGTCACTGTAACATAGACGTACATACAAAACTACAGCAAGTTTCTCTCCTATGTAGATCAATCTGTGTATTTTTTCTGGTCCAAATATCTACATCCAAAAGTAGAGAAAGTTTCGTCTCCTGATTAGACCAAGCTCTACATTTTGTCTACTACAAAAACAACAACAAAAACAACAACAAAAAAGAGTGAATACACAAAAGATTGGGGGGGGGGGGGACCTGCAGTAAGTTTGCCTCTTATGCAGATTGGCTCTTTACAGTGAAACCTCATCCTGTCCATTAAATGAGTCAAGAGCAAAGCAATTTGACTTTGAGTCCCCCCAAATTACTATTATTAAATTGATTTGTTGGATATCTGAGTGCCATTTTAATGGGGTTTCGCTGTTTTTCGTCTTTTTCAGGGGTGACTGCACAAAGATTGATCAAACAACTACAACTGCTCAGCAGACAAAGGGAGATAAAACAAACTGCTCAGCAGAAAAGGGGAGATAAAACAATCATCTATTACAAAGCTGCAAGAAAAAATAAAACATATGAACAATATTATGAAACATATTAATTATTTATCTTATACCACCCTGGGATAGATACTGATTCGTGTCCATACATTTACAATTAACAGTGATCCATGTTTTTTAACCCTTTCCATTGTATCGATCATATATTATCTTCAAGTATTAGCTCCAGCACTAGACTAAGAACCAGACAGCATATGTTGATTTTAGTTTGTCCTTAATTACTCCCGTGGCATGCTAATGTGTCAAAACAACTAACACTTTGCAAAACATATCTGACATGAATCTCATTGCATAACATCGTATAGAAATTAAAATGCAATCAGAGATTGCTGGATCCATGTCCCCCTCGCCTCATTGATGACCTTGCTAATCACAAGTCTCATTTTGAAATGACTGTAGTCAATAAAAGTTGGCTATCACGGTGACCCAGATACTTGACATAGTGACCTTCTTTTGTTTCATGACACAACTTTAGGTTGAGATATGTATGCATAAAGTTTCAATAAACTAGTTTTCAAACATCGAGGAATTGTAGCCCGGTCATGATTTTATAAAGATATATCACTGTAACCCAGATACTTGACCTAGTGACCTACTTTTGTCACATGACACACCTTTATGCTTAGATGCATCTATGTATAAAGTTTCATTAATCAACGTTGAAGAACAAGCGAATTACAGCCTGCACATGAATAGTGGATGCATAATGCTTAACCTAGTGACCTGATCTTGTTATATGACAAACCTTTGGGTCAAGATGTGTGTATGAAGTTTCATGAAACTAACTTAATGAGTAAAGGAATTATGGTACGGACATGATTTTACCAGGATATACCACTGTGATCCAGATATATGACCTAGTGACCTACTTTTGTTGCATGACACACCCTGATGTCCAGATGCACCTGTGTGTACAGTTTTATTAATCCGAGTTCAAGGACTTGTGTGAATTATAGCCTGGACACGAACAACTGTTTGCAGTTTTATATTAGGGCCTCATCATGACCCGGATACTTGACCTAGTGACCTACTTTTATTCTATGACACACTTTTGGGTCAAGATATGTGTGTATGAAGTTTCATTAACTAACTTAATGAGTAAAGGAATTAAGAGTCTGGACACAATTTTACTAGGATAAACCAGGGACCCAGATATTTGAACTAGTGACCCAGTTTTACTTCATGACATACCTTCGGGTCAAGATATATGCATGTGTGTAGTCTCATGAAACTAAGTTAAAGATTAAAGGAATTACATCCTGGACATTAATTTCCCGGGATATGCCCCTGTGACCCAGATACTTGACCTAGCGACCTGCTTTTATGCATGACACAGCCTTGTGTCCAGATACACATCTATGAAATTTCATAATTCTAAGTCACAGGACAATAGAATTACAGCCCAAACATGAAGTGTAATGTAGCTTCACATGATTGTATCACCGTGACTCAGATACTTGACCTAGCAACCTAGTTTTGTTTCTCTAGATAAAAACACAATTCATGTTGCACTCAAGGCACATTTTCATACTTTCACCATTTCTTGTTTATATGGCTGCAATAACACCAAGTCAAAAACTGTGCCAAAGTTCAGCTGTTGACCTCAACTACCTGCTCCTGCCTCCCATTATGGTTCAGATAAAGATCTGGCCTGGACTAAATTTACATGTACTCCTCAAGTACAAAATACACAAATAAATATCAAAAAGTTACTGTGGCTTGGATTCTCACAGCAAAATGTGTGCATATGTGACCAATATTCTAAACTCCCGGTGGGAGCAGATCTTTTTCCCTGGAATTCAGTAAGTGTTGTAGGGATGGATTGATAAGGAAGAAGTCATGCCAAGTTTTGCACAAAAGTACATCTGGTTTGGATTTACATACCTTCCCCATTCTTGACCTCCCAACTGTAAGTTTTTAGAGGCACATTTCATATTTTATCTGCAGATGGGTTATAATCCACAGTTAATGATGTATAGCTTATGACACATATTAAGGTGGATATTTACAGGAGTATATCACATGCATTAACCCAAAGTACCAATGTACCTCAATATGGTACTTTTCATTCAGCGCTAAACAAAAACAAAACAAAAAGCCACTGACCTGGCCTAGCTTTTGCAAGTACATTTTGCAAAGAAACATATCTTTTGCATCAACCTAACCTGAAAATTGCAGCACTACACTTGCACACATATAAGTGTGTTGTATACCTTTGTTTGTTATGCCTGTTTGAGTAAACCAACAAGTTCCAACAGAGAACAATAGAAGTACAAAGCCTAAAAATCAAAAGGCCCTGATATTTGTCAAATACAGTGTTGTTGTTTTTTTTAATGACACACACTAATGCTGGAACTTTAAGCTTCCAACACTCCACATACACATGAACAGTAGAATCTCCAATAAAGTACAGCTCTGTAAAGAAACCATCTGTATATTAAGGCCACTAATTTAGTCTCATTTTTGTTTACCCTTAACTGTATTTTACCTCTATTAAGACAACTTCCTATTATTAAGACCATTTTCAGTCCCTGAGATGGTCTTAATAGGGATATAAATTTCACAATATATTGTGAGGAATATCACTCTCTTGAATTAACAAGGTTCTTATTGACTCATACAATGCTAAAAAATGGCACAGGAACTGTTTGCATTACCACAGTACCCTACCTTTGATTCACACAATGCTCAACAAAAGGTCCATGTACCTGATGCTCTGCTTACATATAATCTGATTACCATCACCAAAAATTCATTTCCTAAGATGCATTCCCTCCATGACCTGGAGAATTTAGTCAAGTTTTTCCATATAATGCAACATCAAACATTCACATGACCACACATATGCGGTACATTTGGTATTGTTCCCCTTATTCTTATCGACATACTGAATTTAGAGTCCTTTTATACATGCTTAGCTTAAACATATTTTACTCAATGAAAATACAATGCGAAACATCACAGGTATTGTTGCAATTGGGAAGAAAAGGCAGATCCCTATCCAAATCCCTCTTGCAAAGAAAGGACAAGAAACAGAGCAGATGCAACAAAACCAAAAACACACAGGAAGGCGACAGTCACATGACCAGGATAGATCGTGGGACTGCAGTCAGTTGTCAATGCCATAAATGCCACTTAAATGCATATTTACATAGGGAAATTAGCCAATGTCACTAACTTGAAACCAACCAGTACAAGATATAAAATCCTGAATAGCAGCTAAAATCTGTTTGCCAACAAGGAACACTCAGCAGATCCATACAGTACTGTTTGTAAAGTAAATGAGGCATGTGGAGAAACAATAGAATGCAATTTTGATCTTTGAGTGCTTAATGACCTGGACACATGAGGTAACATAACATATTACAAAATCTGGCCATTGGCCCAACACATATTTGGTGTAAATTTTGAAGATGCACCTCAGTACGAATTTGATGTACTTTTTACACCTGTACCACGGGTTCCACTGTACACATAACTTTCAAAATCTGTTGTGCTGCCAGAAGCAGAGCGCAAAACTTCACTGCCGGGCCGGGTCATCAATGGTATCCACTAATTGCATAGCCAGCAATGCTTAACAAACTCATCAATGTGGAATCAAGTCGATTAATTTACGTGCGAAAATGGGAACTATTCCTACTATTCTTGCGGTTATGTGTCCCTTGTAAGTGTACCTTAATGCCTGTAAAATTTTTAGAAGATATAAAGTGAACTAGCTACGGAATTTTAGGGTTAACTTTTGCATGCATTCCTGTGGGATGTTTGTTTATACGAGATAATAGCTAGCCACAAACGCCCATACTTCACTACTTTATTTTGGCCTGTGTTTGGGATAGCATGTCTTCTCTAACTTGCTGAATCCATTAAAGCATTGCATGTTTCCTTTATGGTGTGGATGTTTCCAATAAGGGAAGCATCAGCAATGCTGAAAGCCACGATGTATTTCTGAGATAAAATTGAGGATGGATTTGCTTGACACACACAATCAGCTGACAGCTGGCGCCGGTAGCAAATAGGTCATGCAACAGGTCTTCAGGGATTATTTCTTGCGGTGAGGGACAGCACAACGCTTGTTACTTTTACTCTGTAACTGAAATGGAAATTATTTTTAATATCTTTTGATCACTCAAAACGAACAACAAAAAATAAGGAAATGCTATGTCTGTCGTTCTTCTAGGAAAAGCCATCAAGTGTTGCCGCCGTAGAGACTACGCAGTCATTTAGCCATTTATCCATGTAGCGAGACCTATGAAACTAGATGGATAGCAACCTCGTAAACGTAAGTGCTCCTCTTGGGATTTCGGTCACAACTACCCAGGTTTCTTTTTATCTGACCTTCAGAATTAAGATGCAGGTGCAACCAATTAATCCTTTAAACTTAAATTTTGCCATACAATCGATCATTACAAATGACAACACAGGCTCCAGCCACAATGTCTGTTCAATGTGTTGTACCACTACCAGGCCAGATCATCTAACTAACAAACGCTTCTCCCAAAACACACCAAATTACTGCTAATTGCACTTTCTTTCAGACAAAAAAGGTTCATAAATATAATCCATTGATATTCATGGTCACCCTAAATAAAATGGTAGCAAATGCCATATCTATAGTTGTTTCAACGTCTTTTCTGCATCCCCATTCACGGGTTACGGGCATAGAGTAGCACAGGACTTTCATGAGAGCGTGGAGGTGTCGCCCCCATTTATTTAGTATGACAGTGCTACCGGCAGGTGGCGCTATGTTTTGAAAGTTGTGTACACCACCAGTGGTACCACCATGACTCCATACATCATAAACTTTCGTCTGTATAATGTTTCTGCAATATATTGATACATGTGCACAAGTTCAGATGTAATGACCATAACAAAAACATCATTTTCTGAAATCTTGTCCCTGCATGACCTTGAGAATGTAGGTCAAGGTCATGCATATTATGCAAACATAAAACTTCCACATGTGACAGACATTTGTGATGATTTGGTATCACTAACCTCATTCTTTTTAACATTGAGTTAATGTGGCTTTTTGGGGGTTCCATATCTGTAATAATACTGTAGGTGGCATCACCAGTTTCCACGTTTTTGTCTTTTAGCAATGACTGACATTCAACCCAGTTTCATGATAATTAATGAAATACTTCAAAAAACAGCATTCTCAATAAAATTTAATACTTTGGCCTATATATTACATAATTCTACAGGTGGTGCCACCAATATCAAATTCAAACTAGATTTTCACCCACTTGATAAGTCCTGAATCTATCCCAGCTCTCTCAAAAATTTTGGACTCTATTGTGGTCAAAAGGTTACAGACTACAGTTGTGATTGGCTGGTTGCGCATCCCAACGGAGATAGTCCGTAATTGTGAAAATACTGTGTTTTCAGCATGCTGTAGCTTCTGTTTAAATAAAGTTACCTAAGTCAGGTTTGCTGCATCGCAGAGTTGCTTCATTGGGGTCATATAGGTGCACTGTCTTCCAGGCCAGGTGGGAACTTTATGGTGGGGAAGGACAATGATGTGACCCTGGCAAGAGCACAGTTCATACACCTGTATAAAGCTGACATCCAGGTGTTGTTTCGTATTTCAATTATCACAAATTAACGAGCTGGGAATTGTATGACAAAAATCCGTCCATATTTTTCTGACATTTTTATCTGTTAAATGCCATTCACGGAATTTCAAAATACCAAAATGCTGATTTTTTGGACTGAAAAATGCTAATATGAAAAATAGAAGGATTTATAACTGTGGTCTGTGGCCAAAAGCAAAAGTTTACAGACAGACAGACATGAGTGATTGCATGAGCTCTGCGACTCATGGTCAGCAGAGCTAAAAATGGCACAGGAACTTTTTGCATTACCACAATGCCCTGCTATTTTGATTCATACAATGCCAAAAAATAGCACAGGAACCCTTTGAATTACCACATTGCCCTACTGTTTTGATTAAATGCCAACAAAATGGCACAGGAACTGTTTGCATTCCCACAATGCCCTGTTATTTTGATTCATACAATGCCAAAAAATAGCACAGGAACCCTTTGAATTACCTCAGTGCCCTACTGTTTTGATTCAATTCCAAAAAATGGCACAGGAACAGTTTGCATTGCCATAGAGCCCTACCACTGTCCTCCATACAATGCCAAGATGGCACTGGTACTATTTGCATTACCACAATGCCCCCACCACATTGTATTTAATTACAGAGTATTTCATTTATTTATTGAGGTAGATTGTATGTGACAGAGGTAGCCTTATCAAGTGGAAAGGCAAACCCTGCCTGAGTGAATTGCTGTACCTTGAAGACAAGCTGGCTTGTGCCCTGAGCTACCTGCAGCTTACAGACTTTGTACATATTAACACAGGCTTGGCCCACCAGCTTGTCCCTTCCGTCACTCCCCCCAGAGTAGTACACATCAAAGTGATCTGCCATATTGGCTGGGAAGGTCCATTTCAGCACAAGCGTGACATCAGTATGGTGGTCTTTTGAATGAACCTCTGGGTCCTGGATCACAAGGTTTGACACTAAAGGCATTTCCAGGCAGTCCTCTTTCCTGGCAATCTGAAAATTAAACAATGCTCATTATAACAAGTCACGCTCATTTCAGTGACCTTAGCAATTCCTGATTCAAATTCCACAAAAAGTAGACCTTTCATTCAAGTACCATTGCCCCTGTATTTCCACAGCAAAGCTGCTGATACAGTCTCCAACTTAGCACTGAAAAGTTAACCATTTCAATCAAAACCTGCTGAAACTACATGAACTTTGCTGTGATGACCATTTACATTTCCTCAGCACCCTGGGTACATACAGGGACAAGATAGCACTTTCATACATATATGTGTATCAACAGGACAGATAAGCTAGCACTTTCACACACACATGTGTATCAACAGGACAGATAAGCTAGCACTTTCACACATATATGTGTATTAACAGGACAGATAAGCTAGCATTTTCACACATATTTGTGTATCAACAGGACAAATAAGCGAGCACTTCACACATGTGTCTCAACAGGACAGATAAACTAAAACTTTCACACATATATGTGTATCAACAGGACATAAACCCTGAAACATGATGTTATCCTTGAAGTGTACAATAAATATATGTATGACTAATTTACAATACATTATCATATTGGCCAAGATCCACCTGGAAAGAGATTGGCAAATCGGAAAAATAGTGTCCAAAGAACATGTTAACCTCCACATAATTACTTCAAAAATGTCATCAACAAAAACAAAAAAATTGATCACAAATAAAAAGAGGATGCTGATTTTCAAGAGGCAGTTGGTCCATTCTCAGATACATATGACAATAATTTGGTAAAGCTGTGGTCAGTAATTTTCAGACAGTAACATAGTCATGATGGACCAACAGAGAACACAGAACATGACGATACCCTCCCACACTTTAAACACCAAGGGGAAGCATTAATTACAGATGCACAAAGCGATATATGCTCACGTTAATGAAGAAAAATAAAAGGTTTACTACATCTGTAAATAGTAATATCCAAATCTGTATAGGTATATTAAATCTCATGTGTTTGCGAAAAACCTGTGTGTTCATTTAGAAATAAGACCCATAAGTTCAAATTTCTACAAAATTCAAATCTTTAGATCATAACCTTCATATATATACTTTTTATATACATGTATTTGCTATAATATTTTTCAATCTATGAGACTCTAAATATATCAGATCACTAAAAATAGTTTTGTACCTTTAACTGCCCTTTACATGAAATTTAACATGCATTGGCTCTTTTGTGCCCACCCCATTTTTACACAGCTTGCAACTGTAACTCCCGCCCCCCCCCCATTAAGTGGTATGGATATTTTGTGACACCCACCCCCACCCCTGGACTGTCTCATGAAACACGCTGCTGCAGCTAAATGAATGATATAAGACTAAATTTTATCAAGTTCGATATTTGTCCAGTTAGTCTGAGTAAACTTAAAAACATGCTTTCCGTATATTCTATGGGTCAAAAGTGAAAACTTAAGTTTGTTCAAGGCTGTATTGATGGTTTTATAAAATTTTGGACTTTTTTGGTATTAAATGGTCCATTTTGTCATATCCTGAGCTTTCTATTTTGTGACCCCCCCCCCCCCCCCCCCCCATATTGAGATGGTAAATTTTGTGACCCCATGTTTTGGGATGACAAAATGTTGTGCCCCCCAAATATCCCAAAGCCCACCAAGATCATTTGTCTTAGGTTGTAACAAGTATACTTTACCCTCTGTAGAAGACCTCAATTTTTTCTGGGATGAATCCTTAACAAGTGCTACACCTACTGGGCTGACTAGTGTGAAGTTCACACTGCAGCACTTTCAAAGCTGCCAATCAACCGATTTCAACGAGTATTTGGATGTGCAAGGTCAAGCTTCGTTTGGCTTTGATGATTCAAGTCGGCCTACACAGGCACCAGACAAGTCATTCTGTTGGTGAGTGAATTGACAGGATTTCTGTAATTACTGTTTTCTTACTTTCTGTCTTAAATTTACGCCAACAAGTTCCAATCCCAAAGGACTTTGTAGTTTTATCCCCAACTATACTATAGCAAACTGGGCACACTGCAAACCATCTATGTATCCCGCAAACAGGTAGCAAGGCAAGCTCTCTATCAGTCCAGCACACAGGCAGCAAGACAAGCTCTCTTTTAATCCTTCTCATTAAAAAAAACAAAAAAACAAACATATAAAAAATGGATCAAAAGGACATTCTCATAAATGACAGTGGCATGGCACCATGGACACATTTTCATAAGGAATTTTCAATACAGCTTTGAATCGTACGATGTGCCAAATCAAGTTATGAAAAGTTGACTAGTACATAAAACCCTTCCAGGTAGAAACTACACAAATAAAGCCTAAGCTTTTAACATACATGTAAACATGATATAAGGGGTCCATGTTATAGCACATAGGCATGTACATACATACATACATACATGTATACATGTATGTATGTCAGGTATCAAAGCAGGAGCCACCCTGTATCCAGGCAAGAAATGTAAAACTAACCTGAACTTGTCCCAGAAGTACTTGGACATCTGGTATCACAGGGTCGCTGGATGCCTCCCCACGCAGCCCTGCATTCACTGCTAGAAGCCTGCTGCCCTTGTATCCCCCTAACAGGTAATACCTGCAAATATTAAATATGATGGCACAATATAGCATGCACCCATTGCACTTCTATCCCCTATCCCCCACCCTCCAACAGATGCCTGCAAATATTATATATGGTGTCACAACAGAACTATCTATTGTCCTTGTACCCCTTAAGAGATAATACTTGCCATATATATATATACATATACATATACATATACATATATATATAGCATGCACCCCTTGCCTTTGTACAGTCCCTAACAGATAATACCTGCTATCATTATACATGTATGTATGTATATGTATATGCATATATGTATATGCATATATACATATATATATATATATATATATATATATATATATATATATATATATATATATATATATATATATATATATATATATATATATATATATATATATATATATAGCATGTAATCCTTGCCTTTGTAGAGTCCATAAGAAATAATACCTGCTAACATTAAACATGTGAATCAGATGCCACAATACAGCATGCACACATTGCCCTCGTATTCAATAAAGGATAATAATACAAGTATTATATATGTAGGAGCATGGGTAGTACACCACCAAAGGGAAAAAATGCCTATATGTGTGCTGAAGCAAGTATGAGGATTGTACCCAAACCCTGCAGGAGTGCCTTCCATGGGACATAAATGGGAATAAATTGCTGTATTTTGTCATGTACATGTAAGTGAATGACCGTTAACAGACAAAGTTTTGTACAGAATATAGACACATGATTTCCAACTAGATGGAGCTACTACTTATATGTCGAGACTATACAGACCCTCTGCTGAATACATCTAGTAACAGTAGTATGAACTTTGTGCGTAAAATTATGCGCCCTCCCCCCCCCCCAAAAAAAGAGACAGTGCAAACACATGTATGCATGCCCATATGTGAAATTCCAAGTGTGAGCAACTGCAAAACAGATGATTTCCCAAGTTAAAATTTAACTTTTTTTTGTAACATGCCCTGCGGGCAACCTACGCATAGCCCCAACTTGCCCTGAGAGTCTTCAACTTGCCACACAAAACAACTAACTTAACAACAACCATGGTGGAACAGTCTTGGTTGTGGCATCATTTTAATTCCATGCCTTGAATATCAGAGCCTTCATGTGGTGTCATTGTCTTTCCATACAGAATATGAACAGGCTAGCCTCCTAAAAAAAAGTTGAAAGTCCCTTCCAGTGAGAAACCAGCACCACCACTTAGACTGTATTGTTTTCTTCCCGGTGTCCTTTGCACCCTTTCCAGGGGCTTTGCTGCTCCCAAATTGGTACATGATTTAAGATATTTTAACTGCTAGGTTGCACATTTCTTACCACATGGTTAACAACAGCAAAGGTACTTAAAGCTGGACACAAGATCAGTTGGAACCAATCAATGCTCATATTGATATAGCTTGCTTTGAATAATTGTACAACAGAGGTGGTTTACCTGTACAGTCCCTTGTAGCAACTGAGAAAAAATGTCAGCTCTTGATTATCTTTAATCATTAATTGTTCTTGAACTTGCACGATGGGAAACAAAGTTGCAAAGTGAACTTGCCCTACTGCATTTGAACTTGCCTCGGGACATAGGGCACCTGCTAAATTCGAACCCTAATTTCACCATGGAGTTACTACATTTACGTGTAGGCTATACAGACCCTTGTAGCCTCCTTGTTTCATGTATATATATTGGGGCAATGAACCAGTTTATTTACATGCCATACCTGTCAAGTCTCCCCCATAAGGTGGGAGTCTCCCACTTTTTGACCCCAATTTTTTTTATTTACATGCACAATTTTGCAAATTTGGCAGAATCTCCCCCATGTAAACTTAGTATTTTCTATTATATTCTTTGTTGAAATACAAATCTCCCTATGGATTTTTCAAATTTACAAAAATCTCCCTATTTTGAGGTGTGGAATGTGGACAGGTATGACATGCTACTGTCAATGTTGTTTTTAGTGTAAATAGGTGAAAAAGTAGAAGGATGAAAGCAGATTAATACTGCAGATGTGTCTGCCATATGACTGCCTCAAATATTTACTAAAGTACCATATCAAAATATCTGATTTGTCTTTCTATACAAACACTAAATCATTCATCATGTTCCCAGTCACAGGCAAGCACATATACATGTATCACTGTGTGTGCAGCAGGTATCTGACTGCCCATAGTCTGCATGGCCTGCGTGGTATATGGTCCACCCACAACCAGTAGCCAGAAAAGGTGCGAACCCCCAAGTTTATTTAGCAACTATTTAGGATTACCTTCAGTGCAATCAATTGTCCAAATAGCCAGGCCAAATGGCCTTCACCCCAGGGGGAATATGAGGTCTGTACACAGGCCCTTAATAGCACCAAAATTCTCTGCTTATTATGGCAACTTGCAAGTCAAACATGAAAGTCCTTTAAAAGTACACGTGCAAATTATTGGTTGTCTGAGAAACTTTGTCTTTGAATTTTAACTGACGTAGAAGTTTTAATAAATGCAAACAATGGGAGTATTTCTGCAGTTTTTGCATATAGCCTGAATTGCCCTTACAATGCATTACAAATAACCAAGACATATTCCCTGCTGGGACAAAAATGACTCTTCCCCAACTTATTTTCATGACATAAATTAAAGTAGTTAATTTGGTATGTTTACAAAATTGGCATACAAGAATGTCTTTATTATAAATGTTCTCACCTAGTCATGGATTTGCAGATCATCTGCAACAGTAATTGTTTTGTGATAATTTGTGTCTTGGGGCACATGAGAGAGCAAAAAAACCTTCATAATGTTTACTGTAATTCCATTTCTGACTTGTCAAGTATATCTTATGAATCAATATACCGCAGAGCTCTATTGCTAAGAGAGGGCCCAAGTTTCACCTTCAAGCAGTAGCCCTGTCACTTCCTGCATGAAGAGAGGTGATTATGACACCTTTGAGTTCACTGCCTGAGTAGCTTTTCAAACCTCTGCACCGAGTACATTTTGACAGGGAGAAATGTCTGTTTTCCTTGCTTATGTCACAACAGTCAACAGTTGTTTATACATGTGCACACTCTGGCAGGATCAGCTCAGGAAAAGATTCTAGCCAAAAATTCACTGAGGAATGAGGTTTATCTAAAATTGTTTTCATTTACTGCAAGAAGTTTGCCATTTTCATTGTTTTGTAATCATTTTCATAGTTGACTTGCTACATGCCTTTCCCATTGGTCACGCCTTCCCTTTTACTTATTCATGTTACTTCACCATAAGGCTTGTTCCAGGATAGGTGCCTATATTAAAGTATACAGCTAACAGACTTGCCCCTCAAAGGGCTTTCTTCAGGCAATAGAGATAAGAAAGCAGTTGTGCACAGTGACGCCCCTTGTGGGGAGGTCCTGAATAGTGTGCCAGAAGTGTCACAGCAACTGCAAGTCCTCCAACTGAAAATATGACTGTCCCAATCAGATTTATTCCTAGTACATGTATATGTAAACACAAGGGAATAGAACAAAAATGTTACTGCACCCTAGTTTGAGGCACTTGGTGTAAGACTTGTATAATGTTGAAGCATGCTGAAGCCATCATGAATTACCTGGTCATCCAGCCATTTGTGTCTGCTGTCTGACCATGGGGGAGCCACTGTGCTAGCTCTTCTTTGCCTGCGGGGCTCTTGTGCATCTCAGTCTTCTGGCTTTCCAAATTTGTTGCTTGGTCCTGTGACAGAAGTGCCTTACTTCCCAGGGTAAGACTCTCCTCTTTGCCTGCTGTGTCAATCACCAGCTGCAGAAACACTTCTGGCTGCTGAAGTCCACTGACATACTTGTATGTATAGGACACAAGCAAGTTGTCCTCTATGGCAAGATCAACAGAGAATAACCTGAAGCATAAGAAGGATTAATTATAAACAATGGTCCCTATTTTGTGGACTATCCATCGGTCAAGTCTGTAGTGCTCTCTCACTTGAGTCACAACATTATGGAATAGAACTTGGAAGGTGATATGTGGGATCCCTTCTGATGGCAGACCCTTGAAAGAATCAAGACCATCATTTTGGTACAAGTGAAGGAAATATATCATCTGAAATCTGAGTGTAAGAAAACAAGGAGCTTAAATATTTTAATTCCACACTTATGACCCATCAACCAGGAAATGAAAAGACAAGTATCATTTTGTGTCACATGGATAAAACTTCCATCAGTGCTCCACATGAACATATTTGTCAAACACACAAAAATTATAAACAATCCTTTTTGGCTGTATTATACTATTCCTAGAGTGACTGTTGAAAACTATCAAAATAAAATGGAAAAAAAAAAATCTGACATTCTGTGTTAATACAGAAAATTAACATCCCTTGAAACTAAAACTGAATGGTAAGCTGCTACTGACCGGTAAATCAACAGTTCCCCACTAGATGGTGCTTTTGCTTGAAGTCTGACACAGCTGCCTCCACGGAAAGCATCATCCAGATGCCAGTGCAGGCTCTGTTTGTGGTGTCCACCTGCTCTTTGCTCCCGGAACTGTGTGTCAGGGAATGTTGGTTGTTGACTTTGCAGACTAAGATTGATCCAGGACTTGTCAGACAACACCTAGCAATCAGAGTAATACTGAAAATTTAACCCCTTCCTCCTTAATAGGAGACATTCATATTTAACTGCGATCCTGCTCACTTCCTGTGTTGCCGGGGCAACAGACTGATGCTTCCACCATGATCAGGGCAGATTTGTATTATATACTACATAAACATCCATAAATAACACCTTTTCAACCAAAAGAGAGCCCATTTCTAATTATTTTAGGCATCCTTTATGTTTCAAATATATGTTAATACATTTTCTTAAGATTATTGTGTGTTTGTGTTGTTCATTTTGTTGAGAAAGTACTTTTGACCACGCTAAATACATGGATCTGTCGTGATGCAGGTGGCTCCCTCTTATGCTCAATAGGTGTTAGAGTAGGACCGCATTTAGATATGAATACATCCTATTGGTCAAAACCAGATGGAACGACATTTGCTTCAGTGTTTTTATTTAAGAATCCTGTTCATAGAAA
This sequence comes from Hermodice carunculata, assembly GCA_964020975.1. Taxonomy (NCBI): domain Eukaryota; kingdom Metazoa; phylum Annelida; class Polychaeta; order Eunicida; family Amphinomidae; genus Hermodice; species Hermodice carunculata. The sequence continues at coordinate 47,969,376 of OZ026613.1, forward strand.
ACAGTCTGAATGAAACCTTTCAACAACACAGTACACCCTAGTTCCAGATTCCTTGGTATGGGTTGGAGAAAGCCATTGACTGTCTTATTTCAAAGGAAAAAAGAGTTACATCATACATCTAACACAATTATGGCATCTATTGACAGGTATATGTCTCATGTCTCCCCATTGGGTGGAGTTTCCCACTTTTTGGCCTTAATTTTTGGACTTTTTATTGACGACATAAATTTTGCCTACTTTTCAATTTTGTGCAATCTACCCTATGAAAATCCATTAACTGCTTAATTGTTTGCTAAATATAAAATCTCCCACATGGGACCATAAAAAAAATCTCCCTATTTCTGATCAGAAGATGCATAATGTGCCAAACGCAGACATACCGTTTCTCAAATCCTTTCTCCTTTTTTTCCTCCCTTCCATCTTTCACTGGGAATGAAAAAATTATCACTTTCATGCAAAGTGTTGTGAAATAAAGAGGGAAAAACCTGAGATTTCATCCTAAATCCACAATATCCAAAAAATAAAAAAACCAGAGAGGCACCCTGAACCTCCATTCTGCTCAAGTCTCCTTTTTCTAACATTTTCACCTTCACATAAACCTACAGCCACATTCTAAATTCTGACATCTGAAATTGCTCCATGTAAATGAGTATAGCGAGTCCACAAGCAGATAAATTAGATGCACCTTTTTTTGAGTTAAGAAATGCCAGATAATGTACTTATTTCTATGTGATTGTTGGAGGGTGAATTATCATTTTCAACAGCGAAATTCAGAAGTAGTAACTCACTGCAGATCACATGACCTAAACATTGTTCCAACTAAATTGTGACACACCTGCATCAGTGACGTTGTTTGTAACATGTAGACAAAATCAAATGTGCATGAGGGATGTTTGATTATACGTCACCCATGACGTGGAATAACTACAATGAATGTACACTAACACAGCACACCAGGTCAGCACTGAAAGTACACCAGGACATTTTCTTTTGCTATGGATACCCAATTAAACATAGAATAAACAAAATCTTACATGGCTGGAGAGTGAGATACTATTTTCTCTCACGAGGGATTGTTGTCTGTGGGGAAAACTGCGGTCACTCAAGATTTTCCCCACTGACAATGATCCGGCCCTCATGAGAGAAAAATAGTAACTCATTCTCAGCGATGTAAGATTCTCTACTTAAACATTCTGGTCAGAGTACCACTAAGCAATAGCTCTCCTTGGTGTGGGTTGGGTGAAATGCACCAACCCACACCAAAGAGAGCTATTGACTTAGGGTGTGCCATCACAAATGGTTTCACATGCAAATCTTTGCAAAACGTTTTCTACTAACAACAAATTTAAGAAAAAAATTTTAGGTGGATGACAGTTTACATCTGGGCACTTTTGGGTGATTTGAGCAGCAAAGATCAGTTAAATACACCTACACACAATTTTTAGATTTAAAATTTGTGGTATGGTGCCATGTCATGTCATGCCCTGTCCTATCATTTCATGTTATGTCATATAAGTCCCTCACTTTCTGTCATACACGTCATTCGTGTCATATTGTGGCATTATTCATGTTATGAAGTTTTGTGTAGCATTATGTAGTGTTGTACAGCATTGCATATTAAGTATGACATTGTGCAGTAACACTGGTGTGCAGTAGCACAGTGCATTGTGGTGTGGTGTAGTGCAATCATGTGGTATGAAGTGATGCAGAGTATACAGTGTTCTGTGATGTAGTGTTGTGTATTTAATGCAGTGCAAGGAAGTGTGGTGTGGTGTAGTGTTGTATGGAATAACATTTTGTAGCATTGTGTAATCCAGTATATATTTAGTGTGGTGTAAAAATGGGGAATGTTTGGGGCCTAACTGTGCAGCACATCACTTCCTGTTGACAATGACTGGCTCAATAGATTCCAATTTGTTTATCCCCCAGATGTCTCCACTTGTAAGGGTTGCAACCAGGGACGGTATGACCAGTACATGGTGTCATCTATATCCCACATGCTCCTTTGGAAAGTAAGAGAAGTAGGATGTATTATCTCAGCCTATTTTGCTGATAACTGTACTGACAGCCACATACCTGTCCATCCTGGTGATACCTGTGTCCCCAGCCCTGACAGAAATGACTGTAGAAAGGTAGACTGGCACACCCATGTAGGGGACACAGTTCATCCAGGTAGCTCCAGAACCTGGCACACAAAAATTGTATGAACTTCAGAGTACAAAACACAATACTCAACACATAAAAAAATGTCATTGCTTACAGTGCAAATACTGAAGAAAAAAAACAAATTTGACACACTAAAATATGTACATTAAATGACCAAAATAAACACAAAACTTGAGTTAGACCAAAGAAGGATGTATATCCTTAGTATATGTAAGTCTGGTAATTGCTTAATTGACAGCTTACACTGGTTTTTGGTTATATGGCAGAATCTAGTAAATAAGAAATATTTCCTTTGTGTATGTCATGATACATGTACATATCCATACATACCTGTCCTCATTTTCAGTAAAATCTTTCTTTTCCAAAGTTTCATACACCCAGCCCTGGGCAAAGATGGCCACAGAGAGGTTATGCTCCCTTGCCTTGGCGACGGCCTGCAAACAAAAAAAACTACATAATACCGAACTGTATGGATCAGTGAATGTATCCCCACGCATAAATTTGCAACTGCTGCATTTACCAAAACTATGTGAGCCACTGGAGTTGTAGGTAGTGCCACTTTAGGTATGGCCAACATTGACAAGGCAATACACTCTAGTACAGGTGTATATGTACACTGGGAAACCGAACCAGGAGGGTTGGTGAGGAGTGAAGCACAGGTGCCATTGGTACAAGTGGAGCAGAGACGAAGCTCTGCTTCAGTGCTCCCTAGAGGATACCACTAAGAATGTTGTTTGGCAGCCAACCATCAGACACTTATTTAAAGGTTTCCTTGGGGTAGGGTTCCTGACATGCCCTTTAAATAAAGAAAAATTTGCATTTTGACCAGTCTTGCCCTTCATTTCCAAATTTCTGGATCTAACCCTGGGCAAACTACCTTGTGTGAAATACACTATAAAGATTATTGGCACTGCTTCATGTAGTGAAACCTGTCCATGTTCCCACATGAATGATATTTGGTAAAATAGAATAGTGAGAACACACAATATATTTTCTTTTAGCACAGAATAACCATTGTTTTTAAGTTTAGACAAAGCTAGCTTAAAAATCACAATACAGTAGTCCCTCCTTTGAGAGACTGCCCCTAGTGCCACCCAAAAGGCAGTCACATAAAGTAGGTGGTCCCTCAAAGGAGGTATAAATAACATGAAAAGTACTACAGAAAGACCTGACAACTGTGGTCTCAAAGGAGGTGGTCTCCCAAAGGAGTGGTCTTTCAAAGGAGGGACTACTGTAGATATAAAACATCAAATTGACATTTATGAGTGGTACTAAATCTCCAGACACAAATCACTGATATCAGTAACTAATTTAGCAGAGCTTCCATAATAGACATTGAAACTAACTTTATTGGTGTTGAAACCTCCTCCACCAAAACAGCCACGCCCCCAAACATCCACACCAACATAGATGTCTAAAGGTCTGCCACAACTGCTGCCAATAGCTGCAGAGCTGCTTAGATTCTTGTCTTTCCAGCCATAGTTCAGAAAGATCCCATCTGAAGAGTCAAAGTATGGTCTGAAACAATCAAAATGTAGCAGTCTTGATCTGCAAGTTCTCCTGGATCATGCAAGGTCACTTGATTTTAAGTATGATGCTTTCAATGGATATTTTACCTTACTTACTACATGCGGTTGAGCAAAGTACAATCTCTTCTCCTTGATTAAGTTACATAACTAATAACAATAAAAATAATAATGATAATGCTGATTATTATTATTATTATTATTATTATTATTATTATTATTATTATTATTATTAATACTATTACTATTACTATTACTATTACTATTACTATTATTATTATTACTATTACTATTACTATTACTATTACTATTATTATTATTATTATTATTATTATTATTATTATTATTATTATTATTATTATTATTATTATGTACAACATTACTTTGGAACTGTCTCATTTACCAATCAAACTTCCTCTTCAATCTAGGAATGGGAGACCTCTTCTGCTCTTTTTTCCAGTATTTGTGTTAATACATAACAAAAAAATCTAAAAATCAATACATGCATATGCTTTCTGTTTAGGTGTGAGGGCATCATAAATCTTGACTCCATCATGCTATGACCATTCAGTGAAATATTTCTAACACTTTCAAAGATTTGTACACATCTAATATGACACAATTTCTATCCAATGGGTTAAATATCCACTGCCCAGTACTGTTTCACACTGTAATCGGAGCTGCAGCATCTTCACAAATATGTCAAAGTGCTTGCCTTAAAAACACATTAACATTTGTTTTAACGATTTATGTGCAAAAAAAAAACAAAAAAAAAACCCCACTACCGAACTGAGCTCTCTCAATATTCCTGATAAATCACACAAAAGTTAAAAAATCTTGCAACTACGAAAATCCGTTCAGTAGAGGGTCTGCTTGTCCTTCAGAAATTTACGGTATCCTCACCTGTTGAGGTCATTGAGTGCATCTTGCCACTTGAGGTCACCAGTGGTAGTGACACTGTCATACCAGATCACAATTGAGCCTGGCCGTGCTGCATGCATCTCTTGAGTTAAGTATCGAACAAATCCTTCCAGGTTGACCACCTTCTTATGCTGATCAAATAAACGAATAACTCTGTACATTGAGTACATTTAAGTCCATTGAAAGTTTTTTTGTTCTTCAGCAACCCAGATGGTTGAGGAATCGCATGTAGTTACAGCAGTAACAAACCACTTAGCAATTTATCTCCTGTATTTCTGTGGATTGGGTATCCATGAAGGTAAACCATGAGCAGAAACCATACACCTTTAAGCATGTGTCAGAATTCTGAATACGCTATACTGACCTTTCATCCTTTTTTTTTTTTGAAAGTTGCAGTGCTAATCTTTCAAAATGCCAAATAGGTTCACTCTAACATTCTTACTTCCATGCAAAATTAAGATGAGAAGACGAGTCTCTGTCATTAAAAGTTTCATGGGGTCAATCTGTTACATAGTACTTAGACATGGTTATTAATGGCGATGTTTAGATCATCATTAACAGTTTAAGCCCCACAGGATGTGGTTATATGACAAAAGCATTCACTGATGGTAGATCACCTGCATAAAGTTTGCACAAAAAATTGTCTGCATGTCAGACAGAATCTTGATTCTTACCTCAATCTTATTCTCAATATTCACAAGCCAGCCTTCAAAATTGTAATAGGTTGCCATGCCCACCATTTTCTTCGCCAAGGCTTTATATTTTTCCTCCGATTCCAGGAAGTGTTGACACCTGAGTTTTCCCTCATCCCACTCAGTAATAAATGTACCTGCCAAACAGAATTTCTTTAATTTACCCTGAGTCAACAGCCTTTCCTGGTGATACATTCATCTCAAGGCTAGCAATTGCCTCATGGATCACTGCTCTAACTCTATCAGTGCAAACTGCAACTGAAGTCCAACAACTTAAAATTACCTGCTCTAAATTATAGTATGGGCGCTAGATTCATGTTCCTTGTTAAAGAACCTTTCATTCAAGCACCAGCATGCCTGCAGTTACACAGAATATATTACTCCAGGTCAAAAACTTTCCTCAGTGTGCTTTGGGCACATTGCTCCCAAGGCAAGTCGAGGAAAGCTGTTGGTGCAGTCCAAAATGTGGCACTGAAAGGGTTAGGAAGCCTCGCCTATACATCTCACTCAGAATGCTTTCTACACAAGAACCTCCAACTTTATTGTCGGGCAGGAGCAGGGAAAGGGAAGATCAGATATCAACACAGGAAATGCGGCCTGTTTTCTATATAATACTAGAAATTGGTCAAATCATGTCTTCCAATTTTGTTTATTTCGTATCATAATTCATGTGTTGCAGTCAACTTCGTTCACCAAACTTCTGAATTCTCAAATTCCCTAAAATACATCCTAATACACTTAGAATTCAACTTATACCAGAAAACAGAGTTGCCGATTTTTTTTTTTTTTTTTTTTTTGGTTTTGTTTTACCAGCCTCAATATTTGTGATTACAGTGTAAACTTAGTAACAAGGATGAGTCCAAACTGGGAATTCTTTTAAAATGTGTAATTTTTTTCTGGATGATAAAAACTGGCTATCAGAAAAACTACCTGAAATTTCATCAGGTGAAAAATCAAAAAATTAGACACATGAGAAAGTGATTGGATCTTTCTAAAAAATCCAATTAATGACAATATTGGACCAGAAATTTGACATTCATCTGGTTTTGGCTTTTTCATGGAATGGGGAGAGCATGTATGTACATGGCTTTTACTTTGTAACGGTATATTTGTTAGGTGGGATGTGTCCAAGTTGCCATCTGCTAACAAGTTTCCACTACAAATCATTATAACGAACATATATGCAAGGATAAACTTGTAGTACATATATTTGGATGCATTTTATACATAGAGCCTGGATAAACTCTAAGCTCAGGAATACAATTCCTCACTAGATTCTTCCACAGATTAAACTTGATGATTCAGGCATACTGGTTTATTACATTTACAGATGTAAGGAAATAAAAAAGGAACTTAACATGTTCATTTTACTATAATTGCACAGAGTAAATTTTAAAAATAACTTTTAGCATGAAATCCTTAGAGCTTAGTTAATATCCATAATATACTGCAACAGACAGGAACTGGATGTATTCATATCTAAATGCGGTCCTACTCTAACACCTATTAAGCAAAAGAGGGAGCCACCTGCATCAGGGCAGATCCATGTATTTAGCATTGTCAAAAGTACTTTCTCAACAAAACGAACAACACAAACACACAATAATCTTAACAAAATGTATTAACATATATTTGAAACATAAAGGATGCCTTAATTGATTAGAAATGGGCTCTCTTTTGGTTGAAAAGGTGATATTTATGGCTGTTTATGTAGTATATAATACAAATCTGCCCTGATCATGGTGGAAGCATCAGTCTCTTGCCCCAGCAACACAGGAAGTGACCAGGGTCGCAGTTAAATATGAATGTCTCCTATACTACCAGGCATGATGCAACATGACAGTTTTCTACTTTTTTGTTAGCTTTACACTCGACTGTCATGCATTGGAAGGAATACAGTCTACAGTCTGATTTACACTTTGAGACATAGAAAACATTTCAACAAACCGAGAACCTTGACTCCATGTCTGTGGCACGTGTTAGTCCACCAGGGTGGGGGAATGGTAACAAAGTGGTGACTGAAGTAAACAAACATGTCCAGATACTGCCAGCTGTAGAAACGGTAGCATTGGTTGCCATGGTAACCTTGCACAAACCTAAACACAACAAATGCAAAAAATATAAACACTACAGGGCTCAGTTCCTGTGAACTGGACATTACTTCTATCCATGTCCCAATACTATGAAGGTAAACACATTGTGCACTGGTTCCATATTCATAGGACTTCAGCCGCAAACATACAGAGTAGTAGCTCCTGTTTAAGATCACCACTTTGACCAGCCACAAGTGGTCTCTAACTACAGGTAACATTACAAGCATGACAATCCTCAGGTGTTTGTTCACAAAAGCAAGGTGGGTTCTGATGTCAGCATGTACTGATTTTCAGAAATTTTCTAGTTCATATGTTTCTCTTAAATTTAAGACTTAGCATTTTGATAGCAGTCTCATAAACATAGTCTTTCTTTTTATGCTTTTGTAACATAAGCAAATTTAAGTACATCAAACTTTTTAAAAGTAAACTCACAGCTGTGTGTACCGAACATTGCAAATGATAGCTCATTGATTGCAAAGACCCTTCACTGTCACAACCTGCTAACTGATATACATGTATAGAGTAAATATAAAACTGCTCAATGCAAAAAGGCACAAACTTTTACACTTATGACATCATTTAAAATAAATAAAAATGTGATCAACTGGGGGAAAACAAGATATTTGTAGAGGGTTATAAATGTGGTGCCTCACTTAAATTTTTGTGCAAGTCACATGTTGGTAAATGTCTATACATGTACTGGTACATGTATTGTCAATGTTTGGATCTGTATTACTAGTATATATTTTTTGATCTTTTTCTCAAATCTTACATGCATGTGGTTGGCTTGACTGTACTTTTGACTTGGATTCCAACAATTCTTTCACAATGCAAAGCCTGTCACTGTATTTGAAATTTGACACAAAATAATAATTGCACTCTATGCTTGTAAATGATACATTTGATCACCAGCGTGTTTCAGATTGATACGTGTATCTATGCCTTGCTGTGGATGTGTGGATTCTTTCTTTCTTTCTTTCTTTCTTTCTTTCTTTCTTTCTTTCTTTCTTTCTTTCTTTCTTTCTTTCTTTCTTTCTTTCTTTCTTTCTTTCTTTCTTTCTTTCTTTCTTTCTTTCTTTTTTTTGGATGTTATAAATTTCAGCTTAATATGTTTTGGTGATTGAAGAAAAGTTATGGTTTACAATGTGTTGGCTTTTGATGGAATCAAGGTAAATTTGAATATATTAAACAATGTTTAGGTGATGACAGTTTGTGGTATTTATTCATTTATTACTATTGAACATTCATGCATGAGATTAAACATTTTACATTGGACCAATGTGCCACATTTACCTATCATCAAGATAGCCTCCCATCATGTCATGACAGACCAGGGTTCGAGGGCAATCATGAGATCTGTGTGTGCGGGGAGCCAATGGTACGGTGGCAACACAGAAGCCATCCTTCTCAGGCTCCCATTCCCAAACCTCCTCGAGTGTCTTCAGCGGTGCACAGATAGGGGCTCCAGTTTCTGGGTCATAATCTTAAAAAATAAAATAAATTCACTATAAACATTAACATGAACAAGTCTATTTATGTCTTGCGTGGAAACAGACATTCTGTTTTCACAGAATTCTGTAAGTCTGTATGTCAACACTGACTTTTTGTTTTCTATCAAATAATTAATTTATTTACTTAATTTATTCATTCAAACAAGAGGGCTGTTTGAATAGCCTGTCCTCAGCTGACCTTGACATTCAACTTGAAAGTCTCACTCTGCTCTAGGTGATTTTGCAGAGGAAGTAAAAAAAAATGAAGGAAGCATTCATTAAAAATCTGAAAATCAATGGAGTGGGACCATTGGAGCAAACTTGGTACAGACCTATCCAAGGTACATCTCCAAAACATTTGAAGAGGATCTGGTTGATGGTTTTGAGAAAAAGTAAAATTAGAGGGCTGCGTGAACAGCCCATGCTCAGCTGACCTAAACTTATCCCACAAAATCAAGGTTGCAACTGAATAGACCTGTGTTGAACTTAAGCTGAGTGCTTATGGCATTTAGCAGTATTTCTAAGATAGCAACTGAGCCACCCAAAAGCTCAGTTAGCAAGTCAGCTAAGCTAAAATTGCAGTGCCACCTGCTGAACAAATTAAGAACTACGAGTCCCTAGGAGTGTTCCTGTGTGACATCAAAGCAATTGGGTGAGCGGTTTTAGAGAAGATTATTTTTTAAGATTTGCCCCAAAACAGAACAAAAAAAGTTTCATACAAAATCCAAAATTCACTGCAGCATGACCATGGTCCTGGAGGAGACGTCAAAAATAGCACAAACACACAAAAATATTTTTAAAAAACTGCAGTGCAACTTGGTGAACAAATTAAGAACTAGGAGTTTCTAGGAGTGCCCCTGTGATATATCAAAGCAATTGGGTGAGCGGAAGGGGTTTTGGAGAAGAAGCTTTTTTCAATATTCCCCCCCCCCCCCAAAAAAAATCATAAAATACAAAAAAATCACTGGAGCATGACAACGTGAACAAACTTGGTAGACACCCACCCAAGGTACATTGCCACCAAGTTTGAAGTCAATCTGGCTGGTGGTTTTGGAGAAGAAGTCGAAAATATGAAATAGCATTAAAATGTCCATGGACTTGGATAGTAATCAATAGGAAATCGGTATTTACCAATAAATACCCGAATTGAAATAATCTTTAAAAATCAGGAATCAACAGCAGTGCCACCTAGTGAAAAAAAATTTGTTTGACCCCACAAGAAACATATCCACAAAGTTTCAGCTTAATCTGAGTGACAGTTCTGGAGAAGTTAAAATAGCGAAATCTCACAAAAAAATCACAAAAAATGCACCTCCATCTGGTGAACAAATTAAGAACTAGGAGTTCCTGGGAGTGTTCCTGTGAGATATCAAAGCAATTGGGTGAGTTGTTTCAGAAAAGATTCTTGAAGATTTGCCCCCCAAAAATTCATAAAAAGTACAAAAATCACTGGAGCACGACCATTTGTACAAACTTGGTAGAGACCCACCCAAGGTACATTGCCACCAAGTTAAAAGTGAATCTAGGTGATGGTTTTGGAGAAAAAGTTTAAAATGTAATTGTCAACAGATCGACAGGCGGATGACTCGGCCTCCTAAAAGCTCAGCCTGACCAGCAAGTCAGCTAAGCTAAAAAACAAGGCCTATGAAATCAGCCAAATGAGGAACGAACACTTACAACAACAATCTCACAATCTGGTCGCAAATTACAAGAAGTCTAAAATGGCTAATACAGTTGTAGAAAAAGGTGGTCTTTTGGGGTCATGTTGTGTTGTCTCTGGTCAGGTTCAGCAGGTGGGCTCCCACAGGAGCAGAATTATTGAAAGGAGCTGTTGCACAGTAATAGTGGTCACAAAAAACAGGTGGTCTCTCAAAGGAAGGGCATCTCAAAGCAGGGACTATAGTACAGCTTAAAACCTTAAAGAAAAATGGTTTGGTCTTGTTCACCAGTTTTGAACTTACTTATGTTCTTTTAACCCATATATGTGTATAGACAATGATATACATGGCAAATAAATACATAGAGATATGAACTTACAAGGACAATGTGACACAAAGAAATATCTACCTGTTCACAAAAATGTTAGATGTTGAATCAATGATAGAGTAAATGAATTTGGTCACATACATAAAAAAAATTGGCAATTGTAATTTTTTAACAAAGACAAAAATACAAGTTCACTTGGTTTACTGAAATTGTTTAACTATTCATACATTTAAGGATACTCTGCATATTTGATTAAAAAATTAAGTACAAAGTTGTATTTGTTTGGCATCATGACTGATTATACCTTTACTTTGGCACTTAGATCACAAAGTAATTTTAGGTGAACTGTGGAAGTGTATTACTTTGGTAATACTTTGATTAACATAAAGAAAAGGTACTATACACAATTGTGTATTTGTAAGTTCTAAGGCTTTGTATATTTGAATATGAACTAAGAAATAATGAATTAAGTAAAATGTTTTATTTCTTTGGCATTATCACAGATATACCTAAAATGTGGCACTTGCATTATGTCAGCACACCATTACTGTCACAGTTGGTATTCATATGAATACATATATTTTGTACACATTTAACTTTATATATTGCACAAAATATCATTTGCACACAAACTGTATAGCAGGATGGGGAGAATGATGTATCCAAGTAAACTGTAAAAGTTGCATACTTAAATAATGCTGATGCAAAAGTGTAGAGCTGTAGTTCTTTGGCAAAATTTTCATGTATCAACAGAATAATGTGTACAAACTAAATATGGAACTAATTACAAAATACGAGCTAAAAATACCGGGCGAAGGTCACAACGGCTAGTGGAGAGGGGTCCGACTGGTTTTGTTTCAACTGAAACTCTTCAGGGACTGAGAGGAAAATGACGTGACGTCTGTTTATATACCAGAGTACAACTTTTCCGTTGCTACGTAAAACACGGGCTTGTGATTACGTAACAGGCCACAGACTACAGTTATAAATCCTTCTATTTTTCATATTAGCATTTTTCAGTCTAAAAAATCAGCATTTTGGTATTTTGAAATTCCGTGAACGGCATTTAACAGATAAAAATGTCAGAAAAATGTGGACGGATTTTTGTCATACAATTCCCAGCTCGTTAATTTGTGATAATTGAAATACGAAACAACACCTGGATGTCAGCTTTATACAGGTGTATGAACTGTGCTCTTGCCAGGGTCACAGCATTGTCCTTCCCCACCATAAAGTTCCCACCTGGCCTGGAAGACAGTGCACCTATATGACCTCCAATGAAGCAACTCTGCGATGCAGCAAACCTGACTTAGCTAACTTTATTTAAACAGAAGCTACGGCAGGCTGAAAACACAGTATTTTCGCAATTACGGACTATCTCCGTTGGGATGCGCAACCAGCCAATCACAACTGTAGTCTGTAACCTAATAGACTTATCAAAATTTTTAAAACTTGTTTAACTGAAGCCACAACTTGTTTTCTGCAAAGGATTTGCATTAACTTTACCAAACTTCAATATTAAAGAAAATATCAACTTTTTTGCAAGCAACCTTTAAATCTGAAAAATCAGTTTTTATGACAAAAAAATTAATTAATTAAAATTTTGAGGAAAATTATATAATTGCATCCAATCAATTCTTTTCTGTCCAATATGAATACAATACACAATGGGCTATGATGCAAACCCATAATCACTTGCCTGCATGTCCTGCCCTTACAATGAGAGATCAAATTACAATGCCCCACCCCTTAATTTTAACCCCAAATTTGAATATATTGCTAAAATTTTATGAATTTTTAGGTGAAATTGGTGATTTTTTTACTATTTATGGATAGATTCGTAACATTTGTCTACAAAAAATATGACATCTATCACTGATGAGGCATTAATGGTGGATGGGGGGAGTATCAATTACACCAAGTCAGCATCTAATACCAGTCATTATGGCAGTATTTTCCTGATATAATCTGAATTATGGCAGACAATGGAACAGTTTCAGTGTTTTAACATTATTAGCCCATCAAAGTGCACAGTTTAGGACCAGTAGGTCACAGATTAGAGTAGCAGTATTCAGCAAATTATGTTTTTTGGTACTAAAATTATGGAATTTTAACGTGCCCTTTGTTTGAACATTAGGAGGGCAGTTGGGTGATCCAGCTTCCATAAACCAATAGTGCTGTGCCTTTTTTTCTGCAGTAGACTGTATAAGTTGTGGTTTATTGACATGGTTTCTGGTGTATGTGCACATATTAGAAAGAAAATGACAAAATTTTGTACAGTTACTCCAATATCATAAATGCATATTTGTATTCACAAGTGCTCTGATTTTAAATTTGATAAGCATCCAGTTATCAATCCAATTATCAGGCTCAAGTGTTTTCAGGCAAGTGTTTAATGGAAGCTAACTTTTTTCCCCTTGTTTCACTTTCTGAAACTCTTATAATTTTATGTGGTTGTATGTCGAAGTTCAAATGTTTTGCCACCTATGTACACTAGCTTGGTAAAAGTTATAAAATCTGCAGTTCATAAGTGCTGTCATCCATATTCATGGATATAAATTGATTCATTTATGTGAAAATAATATGCTGATGAACTCAACAGCTCAACAAAGTCAGCATGCCTGATTTTAAATGATTTACCCCAGTCAAATGACACACATATATGACAAGCTTTTGTCTACCAAAAAAAAAAAAAATAATAAAAATAAAAGGGGATGGGGTGGAGTGGGGGGGGGGGGGGGAGAAACAAAAACAAAACCAAAAAACCAAAAATTTACATTTTACCTAAGATTTGTACAGCTCTACTGACAGACAATGCGCATTTTTTTCTGGTATGCCGAAAATCACTTTGACATGATTTTGTATAAACAGCTCTGCATATGAATGGAGGCTGTAGGCCTACAATGACAATGCCACAAAATTAAAAGTTTGAAACAGAGGGTCACTAAGTTTCATATCAATGGGATTAGCATAATTTATTCATATCATATTAGCATTGTTAATTTCTCATACACACATGATTACCTGTGTGGTACCTGTGAGGTATCACTAAATACAAAGGGCTATGGAAGCTATCTATCTACCAAGCAGTCAGCAAAGGAGGCATAGCCTGTGCACTTGTTAAATGTCTTGCAGCGAATCCTGTTATTATTTATGCAGTGTGGTTCCACTGATAGGTGCAGCATGTCTATGCACAATGATTTGTGACATAAATGTGATACTTCATGAATTTTTAGAAAATTGAGACTGTTAAACTTGATATTCACAGCCGATCTATGGGTGTAAAACTTCTTTTCTCCTTTCATAAGCTGGCCTGAGGTACACAATACCATAGCCCGAACCATTTGCCTTGTGATCTACAGTCCCAGGATCATATCTTGCATGCTCCATCCATGTAAAAGTTGTTAGGATCACTCAAAATTGTCCAGGCAGATGTCAAAAAGTGCTGACTTCCCATTTTTAACTTGCTTGATGGACGATAATAGAATAACAACATGACCATGTGAGTCCCAATACATACAGAGTTAGCCCTAATAGGCCACAGACTACAGTTATAAATCCTTCTATTTTTCATATTAGCATTTTTCAGTCTAAAAAATCAGCATTTTGGTATTTTGAAATTCCGTGAACGGCATTTAACAGATAAAAATGTCAGAAAAATGTGGACGGATTTTTGTCATACAATTCCCAGCTCGTTAATTTGTGATAATTGAAATACGAAACAACACCTGGATGTCAGCTTTATACAGGTGTATGAACTGTGCTCTTGCCAGGGTCACATCATTGTCCTTCCCCACCATAAAGTTCCCACCTGGCCTGGAAGGCAGTGCACCTATATGACCTCCAATGAAGCAACTCTGCGATGCAGCAAACCTGACTTAGCTAACTTTATTTAAACAGAAGCTCCGGCAGGCTGAAAACACAGTATTTTCGCAATTACGGACTATCTCCGTTGGGATGCGCAACCAGCCAATCACAACTGTAGTCTGTAACCAACACGGAGCTCCTGACTTCTTGTGACGGTGGTTGTCAACGCAAAATTGATTCCAAATGAAAATTTGAATTACAGTGGACTCAAAAGATTGAGGTTACTGTTGGTACACTTCAGGGGTCGATGAGTGCATAAACAGGAATAGTTCGTGGAAATTCACAGTTCCACTGAAGCCCTGCTGAAGGAGCTTCTGGCTGTGTGACTATGCAGTAAATGGATAGTTGTGCATCTTCCCATAGGTAATTCCATGAAATGTCTACCTAGCAGAAAAACCATAGGGAAATGAGCTCTGAAATAAAAATTTAGCATAGGACTGAGCAAAGGAGCTCATTTACCCATGATGTTGAGACCGATGTTTAATTACAAAATACAATCTACGTGATATGTTGTAATGTCCATGTGACTTAATGTTTTCAATGAGCCAAGTAAATACATGTATGCATAAACAACTATTTTTAGCATAAGCCAGTGACTATTATAATGTATCAAAATAAATTTAACTATTTGTAGCATAAACCAGCAACTCATTAAATGTATCAAAAATATCCATCTATAGGAGATTTCTGTAAAAATTGTACAGTCACTTGTACTTCTCCTGCTTAAATAAATACTTTGCCTGGGTAACTGTGATGCTTTGAAGCACACATCAATTATCACATTTGAAAGTGACACAAATGAAGCACATATGATGAGGTGCAGGCAAAGTAAATTGCTGTTTGTTTTTATTATCAATAATTTTGAATTTTCTTTGCTTGTTTCCAAGTATACATTGTATTGAATGTTACATGGTAAGTAGATGTCTGAAAATTTGTACCATTGTACATTTATCAAAGATGTATTATGTTCAAGTGGTGAAAAATTTAAGTATTGATGACACTGAATGGTCGATTGTTTCATGTGCATGTCTTAAGAAACAGTCCAATTTTTTTTCTTCTGCAAATGCAAAAAATAGCAGCAAAACTATAACAGGTCACGATGGTTTGGGACTGCATATTTTGTTTGCATTGCAGTGTTCAAGCGTGAAAAAATATATATGTTAAACTATAGTGTATTGTAAAGTACAGTTGTCACAGATTGAATGTATATACAAATTAAGAAATTTTGACACATCGCACAAGAAATATTAACCATAAACAAGAAACTGATCTTTGTTATTTTGAACATTGATTTCTAGGTTCTTTTTCCTGCGATTTTTTTTCATATTTGGTAATAAGAACATAAACTAAATTACGCAGCAAAAAGACCTTCAGATTTTTTATATGTATAATCCAGTGTTCATACACTTATACAGGTCTTTTCAAGCACTTTCCAGGACCAAATTTCTCAAATTCAATGAGTTGTGGCAGGTATTTGGACATGTAATTTCAGCATCAGGGAGACATGGACTTTGAAAATTTCAAGCAATCGATACATACATTTACATGTTGCATGAAATATCTCAGTATGACATACATAATACAGAAAAATATATGTGATGTATGGTTTTCCTTTTGGACCATGGGCACGCACAAATATTAATTCGCACTGGAAAATCATGAACTCTTTTATTATTATTATTATTATTATTATTATTATTATTATTATTATTATTATTATTATTATTAGGCTGTATCAACTGTGTACTGTATGTCACATATTCCTCCGAGTAAATGTTGGCACTGGTCCAGGACCAAGAACCATCCTTGTAACATTGAATTAAATCTGTGAACTGCGATTGTAGTTTTGATACCATACGATAGCTTTATTTCAAACACAGTCACACAGGTCCATATCAATTATCATCGTTTAAAAATACATGTAATACATAAAATAAATAAAATGTATACATAAAATATGCAGTGGTACAGTCTTTTGAGTTCATACCCTTGTTTATTTCAAGATACAAGTGAAATAAGGGTGTCCAAATCGTCATCGCCATCACACTTCCATTGTTTTCATTTGCTTTGTTTACCAGAAGCATGTGCGCCATAATTTTGCATTGTATTATGTAATGCTGGAAAAAGCGGGTCATCCTTGTGCGCAACTGTGTATGCGCAACTTGGCAGCCTTCCCGCTTTCAGCAAAGGCAAAAAGATTGATTCAGCAGATTTCATTGTCATTGTCACACGCTCTCGATCCACCACATCCCAAATTGATAAGTAATGAATTTTAATGCCACATGTTCGAAATTTATTGCCTTTTACGGGCCTTAAAAACAATAACTAACTTTTACTGATTTTCATGATGCACGGGAACACTGCCAAAGTGAATCTGTTCCTTTCATTGATTGCATCCCACTTCGCTATCTGCGAATGAAACGTATTTATACAATTTTCGGAGGGAGTGTGCGCTGTTGCTTAATGTTGATTAAACTGCTATAATAATATCCAATATGGCAGCGACCTGTACTGTTTACCGTAGCTCACTTGAAAATTTCTAGGAGCTACTGTATTTGATACAAGGAATGTAAGGAAAAACCAAATACATCATTCGAAAGCTATTATCGAAGTTAATCTTTTTAGCACTTAGAATTATATTTTACATCTTCTAAGCTACGAATTTTACGATCTTTCCACATCCATCTACATCAAACAGCTATCAGCGGTAACACTTCCACCATATGTCGGCACTGCACTTGATTGACAAGAACCATGCCTCCATTTTCGCCAAAATGATAATGTGAAATGTAGGAATACATTGCTATCCGATCAGGCTGATTTCAAAAACTGGTACAGAGCCATCCAAGATACATCCCCACCAAGTTTGAAGCCTTACCATTGATTGCATATGAACTGGAATCAACACCAAGACATGGTAGCTTCAAAAATTTCACAGACATTTGGTACCATGAGCAAACTAACAGATCACATACACACATCCCACAAATTATTCAAAACTCCTTAATACCTTTCAAGATATAATTGTTGTCTTCTTGCCTGGGGGGCATAAAACTGACCGGGTTGTTAATGTACAGAAAATAATGATACTAACGTATCATGAACCATCACAAATATAATGCACATGCACTAAACCAATTTTGAAAAAAAAAAAAAAAAAAAAAAAATTATTCAAGTTTGGTGATATAGATCTACAAATAGCTGTCCCTGAATTTTTGTCTGTAAGCCTCAGCTACTAACTCACATCCTTTCAGAACAGCATCTTTCAACACAGCAAACTCAGAACTTTGTTCTATGGAGAGGGATGAATAAACTTCTTGTGCTTTTACAATAAACACACTTTGCGAAAGAAGAGGCCACACCCTTCTAGGCCATTCTAAAGTTTCAGCTATTTTCTCGAAAGACAGAAAGAATTTGGACACTTCCTTTTCTTCAAATTTTGGTACTTAACGTGCATTCTTGCCTACATCAAAAGATCCTGCCTGTGCTGAATTATCTGATCTAGAATGCCTAAGTTCAAGCTCTCTTAGCTTAAACTCGTGTTCTCTCAATTTTAGCTCATGCTCTCTTGCAGCCTGTGCTTCCTCTTTTGCTGCCTGTGCTGCCTCTCTTTCAGCATGTGCTTTTCTTTCATCAGCCTCTTTTGCTGCTTATGCTGCTTCTCTTGCTGCCTGTGCTGCTTCTCTTTTACTCTCAAGTTTTAATTTAGCTAATTCCAGCTGAATTGCCAAACTTTTATCCTCTGATCCCTCATCCACAAGGAAACCTTCTTAACCAAATGGGAAATTATTTATTTCCAAGGTCTTTTCCTGATACCTGATGGTACTTCTAAATTTAAGTATTTGGCCACATTTTCCAGGTCGTCCTTTACCAATTTATCAAAATCTTTGATTGTTATGTCCTCCTTAGCCGGAAACACACTTGGATCTATTGACATGTAGTCCTATTGTCTGTATATTGACCAACAACTATGTTTATAAATACCAGGTATCCTTTGGTGAGTTCAGTTGTAAGATTCAGTATTTAGAAACCAGATGATTCAACTGTTATGTTCTTATTGCTAAAATAATTCAATGTTTTTCCTTGAATTTGATCCCGTTTGTCTTGGATTGATCCCAACGAGCCCCCACAATTTGTTACGATGCCCACCTTTTGAATCAAATTTTAGCAGAACTCAACAAAAAAATGACAACAATGATATAATTTTAACAATAACACTATATTAACAATCAAAATCAGCACAAAGTATATAAACTTATCTCCACTGGTATTTCAACAGTCAAACAGTCTTATGTAAATCCTAATGCCTGGTGAGAGTATCATACAGGTACTGTCCCAAAGTTCCAAGTCCTATGACAGGTGCCAAATGATCTGGTACAAATCCCTCAGAGGTACAGTTTGGGTCCAATGTGGTACTGAAAGGTGTGGTGCTGATCCAATCACACAGAAGTACGGTTTGGTTCCAATGTGGTACAATATACCAGTCCACTCAAAGTCAAGGTCCACGCTCCACAGGTACAAAGTGCAAATGGGTAGCACCAAATATACAAGTCCATTCAAAACACTGTCCACACTCCACAGCTACAATGTAAACAATGGCTGACAGTCCCAATGGCTTGATGACAATGCACAGCTTCTGTCAGATCCCTCAGAATTCTCTCTCTTCTCCTCTCAGTCAGAAAATTATCTGCTTTATATAAACACAGAGAAATCTCTACTTTGTTCCAGAGTTTTCCAATTAGTCACACATTACATTGCAATTTGAGATCTGCCTGGATCACCTCACATGAATGTAGGTCACCATTCTAGCTGATTCCACATGTTAACAAGTTCCATGTGAGTCACCCACAAACAGGCAAACTCAGTGGCTTTGCAGTGACCCTGCACAGTATTCATTGCACTCAATGACCTGACACACACAGAATGAATACAGTGCCCTGTCCAAATGAAAATAAACAGCCATACATATTTTCATAACACCAGACTGGTCTATATTCAGTGCAAATGATTGCCCTACAGAAAAAATCTCAGCTTCATGGATATGTTCTTAAGACCCATAGTGAGCACAATTCCAAGCTGTATCAAAGACACAAATGACTTTGTAAAAAAAAATAAGAGTCACTACCTCCTCTTCCAAGAGGGGCACTTTTAGTCGCCCTTGATGTATCATCACTTTACACGAACATCCCTACAGAAGAAGGGTTAAGAGCATCAGCCAAAGCTCTGTTACACCACAGAGACGCACAAGATAAACCAGCCACACATGAGACTGTAAAATTACTCAGGCTGGTCCTTCACTGCAATAACTTCGAATTCAATGGTGAACTTTTCCACAGACAAGCGGAACAGCTATGGGAACTAAGGTAGCACCCTCATACGTGAACATTGGCCGACCTTGAAGCCAAGAGACTCCTCGATTTGCCATCACAACCTGAAGTATGGTGGAGATTTACTGATGGTATATTTTGCATATGGACACATGGGGAAAATAGCCTTCAGGAGTTTGTCAATCACCTGAACTCGTGTCACCCCACAATAATAAATTCACTGAACAACATTCCTTTGAGGAGATACCCCACTTGGACACCCTGGTCAAGTTTGATGGAAATAACAAGCTGTACACCAGTTTATACCCAAAACCCACAGACATCCATACATATTTGCATTTTAGGTCTGCTTACCCTAAACACTACAAAACTGCAGGCCCGCACGGACAGCTTTCACGGGTCGAGAGGATCTGTATATGACCACAGGGCTTTGCACACTTTGCACGAAAGATCCTTCATTACTACAAATTAAGAGGCTACCACCCAAGGCTTCTCAGTGAAACCCTCGAGAAAGTTCAAGGGCTGACAAGAAACACACTCCTTCACCAGAGACCACCACAGCATCCACAACTTATGGACCAGAACAAACTGTTAGTGATCACTATCCCCCTACTTTTCCTCCAGTAAAGAACATAATTCAAGAGAGCTGGAACACAATTAAGGCTTCTAAATATGGCAGCATTTTAGGAGACAAGGAAGTGATAATAGATTATAGAAGAGCCAGGAATCTGAAAGATCTCCTGGTAAAATCCTGTATTAGATATAACCCAACACAATCAAACACTCCCGGAGGCACAGCTACAGCCCATAATCAGTGCAGCATGAACAATTGCAGATATTGCCCAATAATAATGTGTCGGGTAAAGCAAAAAGCTCACACACAGGATGCACATACAGTACACCACAAGGTGACTCATGCAAACACAATAACCTCATTTATCTGCTCACATGCCGTACCTGCAACAAGCAGTATGTTGGACAAACCTCTTGAGCACTCATGGAGAGGCTATGAGAGCACTTCTACCACATTAACAAAAAAAAAAAAACCCTGCAACAACCCCTGGGAAGACATTTTGCCAGGTCGGGCCATCAGGGCCCACAACTTCAAGCACGAATATTGGAATACATTCCAACACCCTCCAAATTGAAAAAATCTGAAACGCTGTGACTGAAAAAGGAATATCATTGGATACATCAGCTTGTTACTATGGAGCCATGTGGTCTGAATATGATTGGAAAATATGCATACTTGCCTTGTAGTATGCTAAATTTTTGGTCTGTTCTATATCTATTTTCCCACCACAGAGGTATTGGAATGTGCAGTTAGAGTATACACAAAAACATCTCTCCCTTTGAAATATAATGCACACATGGACAAGAGACCCACCTATGTCTCTAATGTGAGATAAAATCCATCAAGAAGAAAATTTTTTAAAAATATATTAGAGACAAATTAAAAAGTGATATCTCAACAGCATACACAAGGTAACAAATCCAAATGAATTACACCTTGTATTACTCATTACTGTACAGGAATAAAATATGGATCATTATAACCCTGAATGACCTTATTGAGAATATCTCCTGTACTTAGGAAACATGAATATTCCTAAACCACGTGCCACTGGCACGTCTTGCAACACCTGACAACTTGGTACAGGTGACCTTTTGAACAGACCTACTGTTCGCTTTATGACATCATGCCTCATTCATACCCCCCAACGTCCTATATTTACTTCCACACTCTGCACCTGAGAACTGTGCTACATCTCACATTACATAGTGGAATGCATCATCGGGGGTTTAATGGACATTGTGCCTGAAGAGTTCCACAAGGAACAAAACCGGTCACACTGGTCACTCAGGACCATACCCTTGCCATATTTTGACTATGTATTATGTATTACACTATGATCTTGTAGAGGTATATGTCTCATACTACTTTGGTCAAATAAATGAATCTTGAAGAGGATCTGAGCTACAGTTTTGGAGATGTCAAAAACGTAATTGTGGACACAGGACTGATCTAGATCCATTCTGTAAGCATATCAGCTGACTGACAACAAAACTGAACTAATGATTAAAACCTTCAACTTGGAGGTTTGTACCTTTACCCTGACTCTGCATGCCATCACAACACCTTCACAGTCAGCTCACATGTTGTGTGCACAACTGGATCCGGGTATGGGCACAACCCCTTGTTGGCAACATCAATACTTGTAAGAGTATTTTGTACATGGAATAAGTCACTCTGCAGTGTTCCATTCTTTGGTATATCATTGCCATTTTTGTTTATTTGTTGAGGCAATTTTTTCATAGATACCCTTATATATGAAAACACTTAAATGTCATTCTGCATATATGATACTTTATCTATTCCATTGTCTTCAAATGTTCTTTACTGTTGGTCCAGTGAGTAATGTGGCACCCAGTTTTCGCTATTTTTATTACAAGGTAAAAATACAGACACTGATGGAACAGTGGTTGTTTTATTGTAGGGCCACATTTGGCTTTGCCTGTATGTAGGGTATTTCTATCTTGTTCACTGTCCAATGAGAAAACTCAACATGTTTGCATCAATGACACATATATACAACATGCCCAACAATAACAATTCAGTGTGTGTATGTGACTGACCATACTCCATAGAGCTAGAGAGGTGTATACTGTAGCATTGTAATTTGTATTACTTTATAATTATTGCATTGTACAACAAAATCATTTTCCATTGATCTTTATTCAAATCTGAAATTTTCTGGCATTTCAATGTACAGCAATATACACCCCAGAAAAAATCAGGAAAGTGAAGAATTGTTTGAAAATGTTTTCAAGAGATTTCAATCAAACTACATGTACGAGTTAAAATGGAAATATATGTGATGTCAATTGTGAATTCATCATTTGAAAAACTGAAACAGTACTGATTGGGACACAAATATCGTCACCATGTGAATGTATAAAGTTTTGAATAAAGAACAAATAGGGTATACATGTACTACAGAAAAAAAGGCATTCAGAGATGAACCCTCTCACGCCCAACTGTGAAACTAATATAAAACGGTCACTTAGCAGAAATAAGCAAGGTGGCCTATCTTGACAAAGAGGGTGTTGAATGCTCCCTGCATTGTGCCCTCTCCCTCTTTAACTCATTCCATACCAGTCCCTGATATTTACATATATTTACCAAGATTTAAGACGACAATTGCATATTTAAATTCTTCATGAAAAGAGCTTTTGTTTAGGTAGCAACATACCTATCGTCTTAAGTCAGTGGTTCTGGCACTGTCTGGCAAGTCATGCTGTAGCTGCCGCAAGGGTAGCTGCAGCATGACTTGCTAAGCAGTGCCACAACCACTGACCAAGGCCTGTGACCATAGTATGTAAGGAGTATATAATCAGTGAGACCAAAATCATAGTGTCGAGTTCCTAACATACTGTATTCATTCCAATAGTAGCTAATGCAAAGATTTCCTGCAGCAGACACAATTTTCGCAGAGTTTTGTGGTAATGATATGTCTGAATTTACAATACCACATGCATTAACACCAGGGATAGTCGATGGATAATCCATATAGCATACAATAACAACAATGAGCCCTCTTCTTTCATCAGAAGCAGTTGTTGTTTTTTTAAATATTGAAAAATACCCAATTTTAAATAAACCCCCAAGATAAGGGGGTGTGCTTCTATTAGGGCATGTGCTACAACTGGAATGAATATGGTAATACATGTACACTATTTTCATGGTACCATGACAGATGACTGCAGGATGTACTTCTAGAATCAGGTAATCTATATTTTCTAAGGACCGAGCAAGGGTCACAATAGCTAGAAGTTGAAGATGTTCGACCGGTTTCGTTGTGTTTCACAACTCGTCAGGAACTGTGGGCTAACCGACGTTACGTCTGATTTACATGCCGAGGGGTAACTTTCTGTTGTCACGTAAAACACGTTATTGTGATTGCGTAACACAGAATCTCGGTTCTACCAAGACGTTATTGTCAAGGTGAATTAGATTCAAAAGAATTTGAATCCCTGCAGGCCAATAAAATAAGGACTGCCGTAAAAACAATGCTGGGGGTCAGCAAGTGTAATTAATCAGACATCTAGGTGGTGGTACTACCGTACCACAAAGCCCTGAACACAGGAGCTTGGGACTGTGCGTGAGAACACAGTGTGGGTACGTGTGTGCGGTTTCCCTATGGGTTGCATAGGTAATATGCTACCCAAAGCAGAATCTCATGGAGGGATGAACTCTGAACATAAAATTTTAGCATTAGACCGAGCAAGAGAGCTCATCTCCCCATGATGTTGAGACCGAAAGGTTCAATGGAGCGCAATTGGTGCATCCAATGTCTTTCCCTGTCTAGACGCAACTGTCTGGTGTGTTCTAGACGGGGGAGGGGGGGAGTGCGGATATACTCTAAAATGTGCACTTTTAGAGCAAGACCCTGGTGATCATTTTGGGCAAAATGTCTGCCCAGTGGCTGTGCAATGACTTTGTTACTGATGTAACGAAAGTGTTCGCGCAATCTGTCTCTGAGTGGGCGCATCGTTTGCCCCACATATTGTTTGTTGCATGTGACACAGGTAAGTAGGTACACTAGATTGGAACTTTCACAGCAACCTCCCTTGGGGACATGGTATGTCCGCCCAGTTTGTGTACTGGTTGCTCTGCCTGAAGTGTCCAGACAGATACAGTATTTGCAATCAGCTCGACTGCATTCGTTACTGTGTCTCTTTCCAGATATAGCTGGATTCAGCGGTGTGTCTGTGTGATATCTGATCCTGCTATGGACCAGCATGTCTTTCAAACTGTCTGCCCTTCTGAAACCCACTATCACCTCCTTGTCGATTAAGGCTTCTGCATGCGGCGAGGCCTCAAGTGTTCTCCAGTGGCTTTGGATGATCTGTTTTATAGGTGGAAGTGAGGGGTTGAACGTTGTGATCAAGAAAAGCTTTTCTTGGTCGGTCTCGGTGGTTGGCTTGGGAGCCAAAATTGTGGACCTGTTTACTGAGTCCACTTTCGTTTTCGCATCAGTCAGAATTTGAGTGGGATAATCCCTAAGCTCATAATATTGGAGGATTTTCTTAGAATTTTCCTCATAATCAATGGTCTTACTACAGATCCGTTTGATTCTGAGCAGCTGGCTGAATGGTCCACCCACCTTAGAATGTTTAGGGTGGGCTGACCTGTAATGCAGATACGTATGAGTATCTGTAGGTTTGACGTAAAGGGTGGTGTACGCTTTACGTTGTGTGTCAATTCTGACGAGAGTGTCAAGAAAGTTAATCTCTGTGTCGGAGACGTGAGATGAGAACTTGATGGTTTCATGGCAGGAATTCAAATGGGAGAGAAACTCAGCTAGTTGCATCTCTAGAATCAGGTAATGTTCAGCCAATCAGATTAGTGGTCAGGCTTAGCAGGCATTTCAGATCCACTTTAAATGCCATTATTAAAGTGTGTGTGTCAACACACACTTTTCTGTTTTTCCTAAAATTCTTCCATTTATGTCTGGGTGCCAACCCAGACATATTGTTTTTCCTCGTGTCCATGGCACCCAAATTTGTCCTCAGTTTTTCTCAGACACTATTATTCCCAAAACCACCAAACTTGCCATGGTGACTAACCTATCAATGAAATTTTGCCATTTGGTTTGGAATAGTCATGATGTTTAAAATAATGCAAATGAGGGGCAATTATAATTTTAAAAGCTCCGTATCTTCCAAACTATTGCAGATAGACACAAAGTTCTAACTTACACATGTAGGTTTGAGACATGTGGTAAATCCAATAGCATGCAAACAAAAGTTGGTGAATTTTAATGTAAGCCAAATTCACTGGATTTCCCAACAATACACAAGTATCCAGGGCTTCTACTGCTGCATAGAGGTCTTGGACCAGTAACCTCTCAAGGTCGAGTCAACTGATCCACAACTTTTAAAATCATTTGATAACTTTGTGTATTTTTGGCGACATATTTGGTGCAGAACAGTCAATCATGGAGGTAAGGTACATAAGTGCACCTGTAATAAAAAATTTAATCACATGACCCCAATTTTCTTGGTTTTAACTTGTTTCCATTGTTATAAGCTTGAAGTAGAATGCAAAGGAAGTTTTTGATACCCTGAATCATGACATTTTGATGGAAAAACTTGAATATTATGGTGTCAATAATAACTCTCTAAACCTACTGAGAAGCTATCTATCAAACAGAAAACAATATGTTGACCTTGATGGAACCAAATCTGGACCTTTGGACATTAAAACTGGGGTTCCACAAGGATCCATTCTAGGTGCTCTGTTATTTATTATCTACATGAATGACTTTTCACATGCAAGCCAAATTTTCAAATTTATTCTATATGCTGACGACACCACTCTATTAACAAATCTTAACATGTTGAATCGCAACATTCTTATCAATGATGAATTGAGAAATATAAATGACTGGCTGAAAGTAAATGAACTGTCTCTAAATATTAATAAGTCAAAATTTATGGTATTCCACCATACTGGAAAGAAAATAGACTTACCTGATGTTTTCATGGATGGCATTCGTATTGAAGCAGTTAACAGTTTTAATTTCTTAGGTCTAACTCTAGACCATCATATTAATTGGACTGATCATCTAACTAAAATCTCAAACAAAATTTCCCAGGCAGTTGGAATTTTAAACAGACTTAAATATTTTTTGCCCACTCATACAAAGCTCATGATTTACAATTCGTTAATACTACCACACATTAACTTTGGAATTTTAAACTGGGGGTTCAAACTAAATAGAATAGAAAAATTGCAAAAGAAAGCTCTAAGATGGATAACATGTAGTAAATATAATGCCCACACCGATCCACTGTTTACAGAGTTAAAATTGCTGAAAGTAAATGACATCTCTACTCAAATGAAGCTAAAATTTTATCATAAATTCACAAATAAAAACCTTCCAAGCAAACTTTTATCACTTCCCTTTAAATCAAGGCAAGACGCCCACAGTCATAGTACAAGAGGAAGTGGTTAATTATTTTTAAATAGAGTCAATACTACTCTAGCTAAACAAAGCTTGAAATATGATATCCCTGTAGAAGTAAATAGTACTGCAAAAAATATCACAGATAAATTTCACACTCACAGCTTACAGGGTTTTGGTATCTATGTTAAAAATGAATTTTTAAGGAGCTACCAATTTGTATGCTCAAGATTAAACTGTTATGTGTGTCAGAGAAATAATTAATAATTGCAAATTTATCTCATAGTATGTACCACATCCTTTATTACAGCCACATATGTATGTAAGTACTAATTTCAATGGAATCGACACAGAAGCTTTTTTCTCTATTTATTCTCTTTTTACTTTCTCAGATGTTCAGCCTGCCATATACCTATATTTTTATACATAAATCATTATTATCAAATCTTGTTACATGTATATTAAACTATACATTCTTACCTTAGGGTGGCTCATGTGTGAGCGACATCTTTTTGTCATAACGTGGGTCTCCCTGACCTCTTGTATCATGTATTTATATTTTGTAATATGAATTTTATTGGTTGAATAAAGGCAATCTGACTGTGAATGTGAATGTGTGTTTTTACATTTCAAATAGGAGAAATAAACCAGCGAATGTCACTATTTTAACATGTAAATGCATTAGGCCTAGGTTCTGGTCCAAGACCTACATGTATACCCCAATATACAGGCTTTTGAGTCTGCATGTATCTTTTTTTTTTCTGTGCATACACCTAAACCAAAAGACATATTTCACTGTTTTTCACATTTGCTAGGCATACAAGTACTTTCAAGAGGAATTATCACATTTGTTGGCCACGTTTAAGCCAAATACAACTAACAACTGTGTAAAGAGGTTCTCAATAAAATGCAGAGAATCTCTTTCTGTTCATGCAGGAACAGATCTGCTTCATGCTGCCATATGTACCAGGCAGGGTATAGTCCCCACTAGTGCTGGACAGAGCAGTCAGTGCACCATGACTGACACTGGTGTCCCAGATGGTCTGTTTTTGCCTGAAGCTATGAGTCTGCTGGGCTTATCAGTCTCAAGGGGCACAGGCTGCTGGACTTCTAGACAGAAGAAACCTGAGCATACCATCTGTTAAATATAGACTACTTGGCCAGACTCATCAAAGTTTGGTCTTCCAGTCCTCAATGATTGTTTTCACAACTTTGTGAATTTTGAAACATTGTGTGGATTTGTGTCATCACAGTGGACGCTTTCATGTCTTTGTTTTCTTGTAACCAGTGAGATGAAGCCTGTTCTTCATAGCCAATACTGAGACAGTATGGTGCTTGTCTCGGTTCATAGGTACATGTACATGTAGTTTCTTGACAACTTCTGTTCAAACTTGTTTATGTAATAAAGGAAGAAAGACAGTTTTGTATTGCATTTATACACCTCCCCTTGAATTATAATACATGTATGTATACACTGAACATGTATGAATAATGTACATGCACACATACTCATCCATACTGGCCAGAAGGGCTGCCCCTCTCAGTAGTGGGTACTTTTTTCTGGTCCCAAGGGTGCCCACTCTACAGCCGTTTCACTGTATAAGTAAACACTGGAATTATGAATTTCTTTCTTTCTTTTTCTTTCTTCTTCATGGCCAAGTTGGTCTGGAGATTTTCTCAAGCACCATTTTTTCAAGAACCACCAAACTTGCTATGGTGACTGACCTGACCAGTAAAATTGTGCATCTTGTTTGTAATAGGCATGATATTTAAAAGGATGCAAATTAGGGGCAATAAAAATTTCAAAAGCTCAAAATCTTCAAAACTATTGCAGATACTCAATATTTCAATGAACATATATAGGTTTATTGCATTTGTGTCTTTTTGTCCAAAACCACTTCCTAGTAGTCATTACTCTATTCCGCAGTCCAAACTCTTTACTCTCCATAAGCTAACCTGTCCCTGTCTAACTTATATACATAGAAGTACTATTGTCCATGTTGCACACGTTCCTCAGTAAAATTTTGGCATAGGCTGTATTAGCACAAATAAATTAAATCGTCAAAACTATTATGGATAGACATGTAATTTCAACTTCTACTAGTGGATTACTGACCATTGCACTTGTAATGAATCTAAAACCAAAGTTGTATCAATAAAAAATATGCAAGTTAGCAGCGTTCGGAATTTTCAATCTTGAATATCTTCAACACGATAATAAACTAGGCAAAATGAATAACCGTCCGCTTAAATAATTTTATGGTGTACCCATACTTTTTTAGGTAATTTAAAGATACGCACATGTATGTGTAGCATAATCCTTTAATTACATCATGTGTAAAGATGAGCAGAGTTGGAGCCCATGCTTGACTGCACATGAGTTGAATGTGACAAAGTCAAAAAGTGCACTTCGCAGAAAGGATCATGTGTGGTCTCTCCTGTCCCTGTTAGGACCCTCCTGACCATTGATTTTTCTCACCATACCTG
Source organism: Hermodice carunculata (assembly GCA_964020975.1). Lineage (NCBI taxonomy): Eukaryota > Metazoa > Annelida > Polychaeta > Eunicida > Amphinomidae > Hermodice > Hermodice carunculata. Next base: position 47,998,902 of record OZ026613.1, read on the forward strand.
TGTAATGTGACCAAAAACTGTGCCAATCATGGGTATAAAGGCATGGGGTTTTTTCTGTCAGTTATGGATTCGCCATCACTGGTCAAACTGTGAACATCACCATGCCAAGGCTATCCAAAATGGACAGGGCAAGAGTCATAGGTCCCATTGAAGCCGGTGAAAGTTGCAGAGCTGTCGCACGGGCAATGGGTGTGAACCACAAATCCATCAATGAGTTGTTAAGAAAATACCGAAACACAAATGATGTTGCAGATTTACCACGCCCGGGAAGGCCAAAGCTGACCACCAGGCAACAAGACCGTTTCATCGTCAATGCAGCACTGAGGAGTAGGAGCCGCACAGGTCCTGATATTCAGAGCCAGCTAAAGAGAGCCAATCCTCACCAAAGACGCATGTCCACCCAGACTGTTCGTAACAGACTGCATGCTGCTGGTTTAAGGTCCCGGAGCATGGTGAAAAAGCCGCTTTACCCCACGTCACAAGGTTGTTCGGTTGCAGTGGACAAGAGAACATGTCCGTACAACACATGCAGGATGGAGCAATGTTCTCTTCACTGATGAGTGTCTGAGTGTCGCTTTTACCTCCACAGAAGTGATGGACGTGTTCGTGCATGGAAACGGTGAGAGGAGAGACACACTGCTTGTTGTGTTCAGCCCACAGTTGCATACGGAGGGGGCAGCATCATGGTGTGGGCGGGCATCTCTGCCAATGGCAAGACAGACCTCGTCATCATGGAAGGAACGATGACAAGCAGACGGTACATAACGGATGCCCTGGAACCCCATGTTATTCCATATGCGGGTGCCATTGGAGACAACTTCATGCTGATGCACAACAATGCCAGGCCACATGTTTCAGCTGTGGTTCGTGATTACCTGGATAGTGAGAGTGTTGAGGTGATGGAATGGCCAACATGCTCACCTGACCTCAACCCGATTGAGCACCTGTGGAGCCCTATGAAAAGAAATGTGTACCAGAAGATGGGTCCTAACTCACACTTCGCAGATCTACGGCGTTATCTTCTGGAGGAGTGGGACAGTATACCTCAGGCACTTGTGAGAAAGCTCGTCTACAGCATGCGAAAACGCTGCCAACAGTGCATTGACAACCATGGTGGCTACACATCCTATTGAATGGACATTTAAACGTGCTTTATGTGACACAGTGATGAGTCAATTTCTGCTCTATTGAACTCAGAAAATGCCTTAACAGTCTGTGATAACTTTTGATGCAACCAAGCACCATCTGTGATAACTTCTGATGGGACTCTGCACTCAGTTCATATGCATGTTTGAGCACTCTACAGGTACTCTTGCGAACTTGTGATTCAGACTTTGTCTGCTTATTGACACTGTGCAATGAAGCGTAACTTCATTTGATCAGAATTTCATCTACAGATCTACTGTTAAGTGTATACAGAATAAAAGGTACATTGAATATATTCAAAATATGTGTGTGTTTTTTTTATATAAGAATTGCTTTTAGTGGAGGGTTATTAATTTTGCCTAGTTTAGATAGAGATGTCATTCCAACTTGTACCAGGGGGTTGTTGACCATTGCCCACCTACTGAATTAAAACCAAAGCTGTAACAATTTAAATTATGCAAAGTAGCACCATTAGAAATTTTAAGTCTTGAATAACTTCAAAGCTGTAATAGATAGAGATGCCATTCCAACCTCTACTCCTGTGTTATGGACCATCTGTACATTGCCATACCAATATGCTTTGAAGACACACACACTGATTTGCTATGCAGCAAATCACCTTTTCTAGTATTTTCCCTGCTGTTACCGATGAAGACAGTCATGGTACTGTGACCTTCACTGCCACATTCAGCTCACAGATACCTTAAAATGAACCACTATTTCTTCAAACAAGCCCCTATCTTCAAAATATCCCATTCAGTCTCTCTTTTTTGAAGGGGTTTCTGAGCCCATCAGAACAAAATATGACAATACAACCAAATCTATCCCGAGACAAATTCATGCTTCACAAAAGAAATTTGAATCTTCAAGCTGGATTGGAACCTGAAACTCCATTGGCATTGGCGTTGTGTTATTGGATAATACTACTAGTTGTTGAGTAATTTCAAGTTTGCACTTTAATTTTCCAAAACCGTAATGTGCATTTTAATAAGCAAGAAATCATGTTGGAATGTTGTGCCAAGATTACAGCCGTACCCATGTTGGGTTCACAGTTTCGACCTTCGCTACTCAAAGCTTAGGTGCAGACAGTCCACCAGTGTGTGACTGTGGCCCAGTTTACAATTTTACATGTTCAGTGTTAAGTGAACCAGGAAAAAAGCGAGTCTGCGCTTTAAGCCTTTAATTTAAAGGAAGTTGCATACTTTGGGTTTTTCGTGTGAATTTTAGCACATTGGCACAATGTTAATTGACCGGGCTTCCGTAATCTGCAACAACGCCAGACTTCAGAACTGCCGTCACGCCACGGCACCCTGCTGTCGCCACGCCCCGGGGACGGGGTCAGGCGGTAGCGTGACAACCCCTTCCTTGGACAGGCTTGGCTATATTCACCTCACTGGTATTTTCACACCGAGGAGGCAGAATTCTTAACTAAAATGGTGGCCTTAGTAGTAATGATGTTAGCCATGGACTGACATGCACCCTTGGCCCTTGCATACAAAACATGCAAAACATACGTGGGAATGTTCGAGGTTTTGATTCCGTCTCAGCTGGGTCAGCAGTGTCAGTCGGAACTTCAGACTTGTCCATTGCAAGATCGTGTGCCTGTGTCTGTGACTGTGGCCAGTGTGGATGGTTTTCCCCTTCAATTAGCGTGTTCACTGTAGACTGTACCGAAGTTTCAACTGCAATGCTTGACCACTGTGCAGGTCCAGACGCGCGACATGAATTTAATGGTGATGTTATGGTTGCCCTAGACACGTTGCTCCGCGGTCGTGGCTTCCCTCCGTTTCCGGGATTCGAAAGGGTAATATTGTTCATTCACTACAACATGCTACTAGAAAGCCGTTAAATCTACTTGCATTTCGTCATGGGAAAGAAAAGTGACGTCACTACGGCTTGGTAGTATAAATATTACTTACAAATTAAGCCGCTCATTTACTAGTATCTAGGTTACAGTCATTACAGGCCTTAGACTGCATGATCTGTACATAACAAGGTGATCTTTAGAATGAACATCCACTGTAGATGTGATACCTGGTGCATAATTGGCCCCCAGGGACCTCCCCACGCTCTGTGGACTGTAAGCTTGACTGGGTCCCATGTACCTAGGGTCTCTGAGCGTCACAGAGTTGAGGAAATTGGTCACATTTTTGGCACCTTTTGTAGTTGAGTTTCTTGCCAGTTTCAGCCTTGACCAAATTTGTTTGTTCATTCTTTTACTAGAGGTGGAACATGAACACAACACAAACTACTTTATCAATATACACTTATGGTATCTGCCACAAGCAATATGTATATCTCAATGCACCAGCCACTGCTGATGAATCGACTTCGTCAGCATTTTTACCACGTAAACAAGGGGGTTATTAACCAACCCCTAGGCATACATTTCTCGAACCTGGATCATTAGACCCTGAATATCGCGGTACAGATCCTTGCACACATGCCCATGCCACCAGAGCTAGGAAAGGTGAAAAAAAATAACAGAATTACATACAAAATGGACATTTCTGGACCCAACAACTGTGCACTATGACACCACTCTGTTAATATTTCATGGGAAAGCAAGCATACTTGCCTGGTCTTGTGCTAAATTTTTACATTCCTGTAGTTATTTTCCTGGGACACTGTTACTAAAAGCGGTTGAAAAAGCACCATTCTGCTCAAATGGATCAGAAAAACAATGGGCAGTTTATTATTTCCGAGGTCCAACTTGTTATGGTCCTGGTGAGAAGACTCTGCCTTTGAGAATGCCCTCTCTTGCAAACATCAGTCTTGGAAAACCATGCTTTCCCTCGCAACAATTTTAGCTGATTACATTTGACTTTCATGTGAATCCACACAGAGTCCAATGTGCCAAACCTGGCAGTTGGCAACTTTGACATGAAGAGAATTCTACATCAGGTTTTATAACATGTTATAAAGGCTGCTCCAACTACATTGTATTGTCACTGTGAAGAAACAGGCTTCCCTGGTTGTCCTCACACATGCCTTGTCTGTTTACCTTGTTTCCCTAAAACTTTTTCACTCCAAAGTGGAAATAAACAAGATGAATAACGATGTTTGTAACTGTACAAGTTTCTTTTAATTTATTATCATAACAATATTAGTACACTTTTGGTCTGAAATTAAAAACACACACACATTACACGGGTCAAGGGTTTTGCATCCTCTAGCATTCTCATTCAGTACATGTCTACTTACACACGAATTACACAGTAAAGGAGGGATGAAAACAGGGATGGTGTGTCAATACAGAAATGAAGAGAACAGGCGTCTACCCTGGAACCTTGTGTAGTCCATATACCCACTTAACAATTGACAGACAACACACTCAGTTTGTATAATATTAACTCTGGCGGTGCTGGTGCAACAGAGCATGTGGACACTGGAGCAACTGGGCAGACACTGCCCCAACCCACCCACCCACCCACCACAGCGAAACGTCGGCAGGTATTTCATAATGTCATAGTTGTGTATCAAATATTCATCTATGCATTACACAAAAGGTCACATTTCAGTCAAACAGCTTTCACTGACCATGCACTGTGAACAATGCCTTGTTAACCTTACCGAAAAAGCTTACAATGAGGATTTCTGGAATAAAACATGGAACAAAATACAAACATTTTGTGCTGTACATCCACGTTCCAGGTGACTATAGAATAAAAGCCTGACATACCTGCCATGTACAAGGTTGTCGCTTGAAAGTGAGCAGCTGTATATATATATATTTAAGAACAGAGGATACAAACAGTGAAGGGAAATTGAAACATAACCACATTTCATACATAATTTACAATCAGTTACATTGCAACCATATCAACGACATTTCATTAGTAGTTTGGGGTTGGATTTTGGGTTTTGCTTTCGTTTTGCTTCTATTTACATTTTTCTTTGCCTAAAAAGTACAATGAAGATCTGTATTTCATTAAGTACATGAAACTGGTATAATAAATGAAACACTTTCACATAGAAATCTTCTTTTCTTTCATAAACCACAACTGCAGTCTGTTGTCAGGGTCCACGCTGTCTAAAAGATGTTACTCTTATGTTATTACTACAAACAAATCTCTCTGATATATAAATTTGTGCATTTATAAGCTTTGGATTCCATTTGTCACATGCTAACAGTAATTACTTGCAGTTTCAAAACTTGGTTCATGTGCACCTCTTCTCATGGTTTCAATAGGTATTCATTTCAAGCCTTTACCACTCTTGCATCCAAGTAAATATTATTCTTGTTTCTCCAGGTTCAACATTTTTGCTTTTTCATACAGTAAACTATCCAGGATTTAAACATTTGTTTGCCTTTTGAAACCAAAAAGTATGGGCAAAATATTTCCAGCTTTATTTTATTCATATCTTTACTTAACATTATATGCCCTGGTGTAAGTTTTCTTTTTAATGTAAGAAAAGCAAACAATTACTGTCACTATATCCTTTAGACCAGTTTTCCTACAAATTAGCTTCACTTGACAACTTAAATACCATGTCTCAAATGCAGGGTGGTCATTTTTTGGCCACTGTAACATTACACCCCGCATTGAGCTGACTAAAGGTACTTTGAGATATTGCATACAACATACTACACGTACCTGTGTTACATGAGGAGTAACATGAGAGTGACTTCAAAATCATTTTGAAACTGATGATTGTAAAGCTAAATTTAGCATGAACTAAAATGGTCCTAGTTCCTTAAGCTGCTCTTGGCAAGTCACCTTCAAAATGTCTTGCAAGATCCAACACAGCAGAATAAAGGTCGATCAAATTTATCTTTGCACCAAGGTTATGTACAATAAAAGCATTCCTTATGCACAAATAAGACATGTACTCATGTACAGCCACTGCTTGGTCCCTACAGGAATTAAAGTAAGGGTAGATACCCACGCCAGCACTGAAGCCCACATAAATATCTGATTAGTACATTACTGTAGGCAGTTTTGTGTTTTGCTGTTCCTCTTTTGTAACTTATGAATTGATACACCATCTGCATCTTTACAATGGCAATTTTTCAACTGAAGTCAAAAGCATTTACAATTGGAGTAAGTGTATCAATCACTTCATCTCACAGGACAAGCAAAGCAGTTGCGCAGACCACATGTGCACAGCTGATTTCAGAAGGTGGGGCATTCCTTTTGTATGCCACACAAAATAATGTGGGGGAGATGATGCTCCTATTAACTTTAGCCTGCAATAGCCGCTTTTGTCTTTGATCCCACAAATATCACATTCACTCTTGTACATACATCATCATGCTCTACTACAAAGATACCTTTGAAATAAAGTCAAAATGCTGTACAAGGGACAGATCTGCCAATTTGAGGGCACTACAAGTAAAATACCGCAATACTTTGTGGTACAGGTACAGAAGATTCAACATATTTAGAATGAGCAAGAAAATTTTTCCAATCTTATTTCTACAAATCACATAAATGTACACGAAGAACATAACCGATCAAAATAATCAACCTTATAAACTGGGTCATTTTTCACTGGGGATTCAACTCCTACAATGAATAATACAGTAGTTCTGTACCTTTACAAAATTTTGGACTGTAGTCCTGCCAAATTTTGCACTGCAGTTCTACAAAATAAACTTTATACTCTTTAGGGACTTGATCCATATACTTAAATGTGTGAAACTTAAAGGTACAGATTTTCGTATGCAGACACACTTAATGTGTTATTGATGTGCAGTAGCCTTGGCTTTTTCCAGAGATACTTCACAACAGCCATTTACCAGATGTACATTTGTCTGTTTCAGTTTGTCAATCAGAGATTTAGCAGCCCAAGTGTGTGCTGTCTAATGATCGAACACATTGTACACCTTTTTGTGAGGTCTCCCTAATCTTAGAATGATTCTATATTAATACAGATGTACCAAATTTTCTTTTTTTTCCCAACAGAACGGTCATAATCTGAAATTAATATGTGCAAATATTAAGGGAACTACTGCATTTACGTCTACATGTACCACTACATATACTTCCATCACCTTGTATCAACAAGTCATTACCCATCAACATTAAACAGTCTCTCTCATAATGTGGCCACACTTAGCTCTGCAGATAGCAAGTTCTGTACACACTGCTTCTTTCCATCGTGGCTTGCAGTATCATTACCATACAAGAGTTACCGACTTTCTACAACAGTGAGAATATCACTGTCACATGCACACTCTACAGGGGACCCATTCTACTGCCAAATAATAAAACTTTATAAAAGATCCCTTTTGCACACCTTGCTTCCATTTCAATGATAAAGACCAGCACATGTGCTTCTGCAGTGGACAGACTGAAAAATGCAAACATCATTAATACAGCATTCATTCTTGTAACTTATGTGTCCACAGTGCAATTCTGGCTCAAATACATTTGGCATGCTGAAATCGTATTTGGCTCCTACTGGGTGAATATAAAGCACTGGACAAGGAACTCTAAAGACATTTCACCAAGCTCATCCAACCCTACTAGATCAGCAAACGCTTACCAAGCTTACTTCACCCAGCAAACACTCACCTAGCTTCATACCCAGTTTAGCAGACACTCACAAGCTAATCTCACCAAGTACAGCAGACACTCATCAAGCTTATCTCACCCAGCTTAGCATACATTCACCAAGTTCACCTCACCCAGTTTACAATAATGTACAGGAATTGGCACATGAAGGTGTCATGAACTATTCTTCTTGTGGTTTGATTGTTTTTTGTTTAAATACCACTGAAGCTCACTCGAATATACAGTCCTAGTTCATCATCAGCCCACTTGTACTATTACAGCACCTAAAATGTCTGGTCCACATAGAATGACTTTGACACCGAGTCACAGTGATGAAAAGGAAAAGTCTTAAGGTTGGGTATCCATCTTCACACTTTGACAAGATGCAGAATACATGCATTTCACATCACTTAAATCTGTCCTGATTTGTAATGACTGGCATCTAACTGGTCCTACATTTCATTAGATTGTGGGCTTTACTTCACTCCATGTGATTGGTCTATACTAGGGACCAGTTCTAAAACTGATTCACAACAGAACTGCTGGGTCTTAACAATAGTTGACTATGTGTACATTAAGCAAGTTACACAACCATGTATACATGTATATGATAACTTAGGACTCATTTACACAATACACATCTGTATAATCTTTGAAGCCAGCACTGACTATCATAGTGTCAACACAGACATGGGTCCCAACCAAAGGTTTTTATCTTACCTTTTATTCATACCAGTTGGGCAACTTTGGCAAGTAGCAAAGTCATGTGGTTTTTGTCTTTTTTTTTTGTTTGTTTTTGTTTTTTAGTTTTTTTAAAGGGTTTTTTTTCCTCTGAAGCTGAAACATTATGGGTAGAAATTGTTGTTTCAGCTGGAATATATACTTAAATATGTACACACATGTACAAAAAACACCATGGACTTATGACAAGTGTTCTGCTTTGTAAACTAATACTTTTCCGGTGGAATCTGTGGAATGCAACTGTCATAACCGACCTGACCCCTTGGAGATTAAAATTTCAATCACTGCACACACTTGTGTGAAACCTGAAAAGCAACCAATGATAAACACATGCGATGCAAATTTTGGCTACCATGAAAATGGGACAGTCTTTAAATGCCATCATACTAGTTTATTATTTCTTTACACTATAGAATTTCACAAATACTACACAAAAAGAAGACAAGGGTGACTTTATTCCTGTTTACCTTCCAGAATATAATTGGCTTCATGCATTGAAGTAGCACTCTAAATGGTAAATTGTCTTCTGGTCTTTACATGGACTGGCCACTCACATGAAATTGCAAAACAATGATGAACATTTATGAAAGAGAAATATGTTTGTGACAGGAACATGAAAGCCCACACTTATGGCTCTTCCTACATAGAAATGCTGAGCCAAGGCATTTTTCTCTATTCTATTAATTTGAAAATAATTCTGACAATATATATCACAATTTGAAAGCAGAATTTTTGTCCTCCTCCACATGTGAAGAATTTCAGTGCGGTGATCAACCTATCATGAAACCTGTTACTGGTAACAATATGATGTCAGGAGGGTGGGTGTAGAGCTAGGGAAGATACCGATCAGTTTATATACAGACATGCACACAAATGTGTAGACCTTGGTATGTTCTTTCCCTCTGACCAAGCATAACATACTGTCATATTACAAGCTGTGGGTCATATGCTTCTGCATTTGAAGGCAGGGTTGGTGACTAGCAAGCCTGCCATGCTGCCACCTGGTGGCTGCATACTGTCACTACACACAAAGCATCTTTTTTTGTTCAATAGCATTATCACATTTTTAATTTTGCAGGCTTGTGAAAACAGTTCTGCTTCCATTTTAGCCCAGCAGTGTAAAAATTCCGGTTCTTGTCCATTTCAAAAATTACATCTCGGGACAGAACAAGGCATCCACTACAGCATGTCTGGTCAGACTGGTGGGTCTCTGCAATGAAGCACGGTGCACAAGCCTCTCACGTGGTCTGGCTCACTTGAGCTCTTAGGTTCTAGTGAAGGTAAAACATCATCACAAAATGCTATGAACAAATGTCATGTGCTCCTCTGAAGAGTTCCTGAAATATGGCATCCCAGAGGCACATTGTTAGACTCTTACTGGGCTGTCCAGTAAGAACACAAGACAGATTGATCCCCATGGTTCCTCCCCCATGAGTTATGATTGACAGATTACCCAGCCAGGGCTCTTGTCTTACATGCATACCCAAGAATTTTGTCATAGTTCAATTGAACATTTACAGACTTTATACACTTGAAAGAGTCCTGGACTACAGGGACTGCATGCTTCTTATGACAGTCCAACTGTGTATTTAAAGAGAGTCCACACAGTAGAAGAGTCCTGGACTGTCACAGTGTCCACAACAAGAGCCTGGGATTTTTGTGACCAATGAAGCCAACAGGCCACACTGCTGTCATATAACACTGTCACTTTGGAATTACCTCCCCTCCACATTTATCTTATGGTCCAGTTCCTGTCACTTTTTCAGATGTCTTGATGAAGATGAACGTCCCGCTAAATCCCCCTCTTTTGATGCACTGCCCCTGCGTATTGCCGAGTTCATCCCCCCACCCATCATCATGCTTTGCATGTGCGATGCTGCCATGCGGCCCTGGTCCCGCACATCTGCAGCTGCTGTGTTTGGCGGAGCACCTCGGTGGAGCCGCATGCTGACACGCCTCTCCCGCTCTGCCCTGGAGATGGGTCTTGGCGAGGTGGCTGTAAGCAAATAACATGAACATATAAATAAGATATCTCTGTCATGCATTCGCTTTACTGATGACATACAGCATGAAGCTTGCCAACTGGGTATCACATTTGCATTGCATCAACATAGATAGTGATTCCAAGAGTGTTTTCTCTCATATCACTTGAACAGTAACTAATTCTACACACTATATCACAATGTTCATATTTATCCCATTTTTTTATAAGTTTCTTCACTTGTGACTGTAATTCCCAATACATCCACGTCACATGTGAAACTGGTGGAATACAGCAGGACTCTCACCGGATCACGCTGAACAGCCGAACAAAATTTAGTTCTAATCATTATAGCCAAGGCATAATACTAGACAGGTATGTCACTGTGACTTAGGTAACTGACCTAGTGACCTACTTTTTGTGCATGACACACCCTTGTCTCCAGGTACATGTCTGTAAAGTTGTATGAACCCTAAGTTAAACACGAAACGGACTAGATGTAATAGTGGTGCTTGCACCACTGAGGGGACTGTCATATACAAACATGGGACACTTTAGGGCAGCAACCATTGCTGCATGCTAGAAGTTTACCCCTCTAATAAGGTCACATTTCCAGTGCATTTGGGGTGGCCTCAGTATAAGGAGAATCAATTCAGCAGGAATAGTGTTTTAGCTTAGGAAATGTCAATGAAAACTTGGGCATGGTCACTACAGTATGTTGCTACTGTATACAGTGAAGAAAATGGAATGTTATTGGTAGTCCAAATACGGTCAAGGAGTGATCCTGAGTGGCTGTGTGACCTTGACAAATAGGTCAAGGTCATTCATGTTCAAACTTAACCTTGGCCTTATAGAGGACTATAATCATGTAAAATATAATACCCATAAATGAAAAAGTTTATAAATCATTGTGCGGACACCGAATTTCACAAAAGTGGCTGTCTGACATTGGAAATTGGGTCAATGTCACTCACGTTTGAACTTCACCTTGGTCGGATTGAAAACTATAATGATGTTCAATATGAAAGCCCAAGCTCAAAAACTTCTCAAGTTATCATGCAGAAATCTTGCTGATACCATACTCACTAATGTGGGTCTGTGCCCTTCAGAATTGGGTCGCGGTCACCCATCTTCGAACTTGACTTAGCCCTTAAAGGGGGCTATAATCTTGTGCAATATCAAAGCCCTGTTTCTCAGAAGCTTCTCAAGTTATCATGCGGACACCATATTCACTAACATGGCTCTGTGACCTTGGAAATTGGGTCAAAGTGACCCAACTTTGAAATTGACCTAGCCCGTAATGAGGACAATAATCCTGTGCAATATGAAAGCCCTAGCTCAAAAACTTCTGCAGTTATCATGTGGACATTAAATTCACTAATGTGGCTCTGTGACCTTGGAAAATTGGGTCAAGACCACCTAACTTTGAACTTGACCTAGCTCTTAAAAAGGACAATAATCCTGTGCAATATGAAAGCCCTAGCTCAAAACTTCTGAAGTTATTATGGACACCAAATTCACTAATGTGGATCAGTGACCTTGAGAATTGGGTCAAGGTCACCCATCTTTGAACTTATCCCAGCCCTTATAGAGGACTAAAATCCTGTACAATATGAAAGCCCTAGCCCAAAAACTTCTCAAGTTATCATGCAGAAACAACCAGAATGACAGACGGACGGACACACGGAACCTGCGATGACTATAGTGGACTCGCATTTGGTGGTCCCCTAATTACAACCCAAACACAAAATGAGGATATGTCACTATGACCTAGATACTTGACCTACTAACCTACTTTTTGTGCATGACACACCCTTGTCTCCAGATACACATGTGCAGTAAGTTTGATGATTCTAAGCCAAATGACAATAGAGTTATAGCCTAGATACAAAGTGTAACAGACTGACGGAAGGACAAATACACACACGCAGAAAAGGGGATTGCCATATGTCCCTCCTCTGCTAGGACAGGGGCATAACTAGCATCTGAAAGGTTTCTGCCCAAATTAACATCTGCCATTTATACAAATGGTGTACAGTGGTACCTGGTGTGTGACAGGTCAGCTGCTGTATATGGCCACTTTTTCTTGGCAGAAGGGGTGGTCACATACAACAGGTACCACTGTACCTTCCATCAACACATATCAACTAGTTTCACACAGTGCACCTGAAGAGTAGTAACTGGGTGTCAATTTTCCCCTCACTTCACATTTGCATTGCAGCAACATCCAGGCACAGGTTCAAACAGCGTCTTCTCTCATATTGCAAGAACAGCAATCATAGATCAATTGGAAAACAGCCAAATGTCGCTAAATGTTACATAGAGGACCTGTAAGTCTGGCATCACTAATCACAGTCCCAAGTCATTTCCATCCTAATTTCAGCAAATTCCTGCACTTTGACAGTGAATTTCTATATTTAGATGAAAAAAAAAAAAAAAAAAAAAAACATTCATAGCACACATTCTGGTAACAACTCGAGATATACAATATATAACAGGAGATATGCATATTAAGTTCCCGCCCAAAAAGCATACCTGATTGCCTAGTCTCGCTTGGTCAGATATAGTGAGATACGGGTCAGTACCTGTGGGGACAAGTGGGATATTACTAATATTTTGGAAATACAAAATACTTATTAAAGGCATATGGAAATTTTTCTTATATATGGCTTGGGAAGTACTAGAAGAATACTGATTTGGCATTTGTGAACTTAAATTTCTCAAAAAATTCTAATTTCGTGAGAAATGAGCATATGGCCTGTCTGTGAGAGTGATGCGCCCCGCATGTCCCCCGTGATCGCCAAGCGTCAAACCCGTGCTTTGTGGCGGGAAATTAATATGCATACTGCGTATTAGAAGGCTGTGTGAACAGCTCATGCTCAGCAGCCCTAGAGATATTTACCCAATATAAGGGCTGTGTGAACAGCCCATCTTCAGCTGACCTTGAAATTAACCCAAAGTAAGCCCCGACCTAGTCTGAGGGTACCCAGAAGTGCTTGTTTGTAATTTCAAAGTCATTGGCCCAGTAGTTTGAGAGAAGAAAAGTTTTTAAGATTTCCCAAAAATTGAACAGAACAAGAAACCCATGGGCCTAATGCTCTGCTGACATGTAATCAGATCACCATCACAGATAATTCATTTCCTTAAGTGCAATCCCTCTGTGACCTAGAGAAAGTAGTTCAAGGTCATCCACATTGTGCAACAGTCAACATCCACATGATACACATTTGTGGGGCATTTGGTATCATTAGATTATCCCTTCTCAACATATTGAATTTTGTGTCCCTTATTGAAATGCTTAATGATCTTGAAAAATGTGTCAAGGCAACCCAAAAACTGACAATATTTCACAATTGCTCTTAAGAATATTTGGTGTATATTTTGCAGTTCCATCTCAGTTTATTATCACAGTTATGAATTTAATGTTTTTTTGATACCAATGAATGTTACTTTCGATTAATATCACCATCACTCCACACCTAGACTTGCCTTCACAGAAGACCAAGTTTCATGTTGCTACACTTGGCCTGCCCTTCTTCGACAAGATTTTATTTATAGTAAGGGAAACAAAACTATAAAATACCCCCCTAGACTGAGGCACCAATCTGGAAGTTCATCATCACCTTGACTAGTAGTTGCCTCTGGTCCCTAGTGTACTGTAGCCTGTTACCATAGTAACCATATTCAGCCAATTAGAAACTGAGTAACTTTTCCAATGCGAAAACAGTGACGTTGTCAAAGAAGGGCAGACCCTAGCGGAGTAGACAAAATATGCAGCTTGGGTCTGCTTTGGCAGCAACACATAGAATCGAGTCTGTATAATGTTCCTGTAATGGTATATGGATATAGGTTCACAATTCCAGATGTAATGACCAGCATGATAGTCATTTCCTGAAATTCCCTCCCTGACCTTGAAAAAAAAGGTCAACGTTATATAAATAATGCAATATCAGAACTTCCACATCATACACATGTGGTAAATTTGGAATCATCAGTCTTATTCTTTTTCAAAATATCAAATTTAACGCATTTTCACCATATTTTGGCTCATATTTTCTGTCATGCTGCGGGAACCACCACCAAATTTCAAAGTGTAGTCATCTTTTCGGCTGATCTACATGCTTGCCAAGCTTCATGATGATTCATGGAAAACTACATAAAAAGGTATTCTCAAAATTTTTACATTTTGGTCCATATATTACAAAGTACTACCGGTCGCACTGCCAATATCAATACCCAGCTTTTCATACATAAGCCCTGAAAGTTATATGGAGTTCACTTAAAAACTGTGGACTGTATCACATTGATGAAAAAAATTGACAGACAGACCGAGGACAGATGCAGACCCATCTGAAGCTCTGCTGACTGACAAGTCAGCTCAGCTAAAAAATCCAAAAATGACTGGACCATGACCTGTTGATCAAAGTTGGTAAAGACCCACCAAAGATATGTCCCCAGCCAACCATTTTTAAAGATGACCTGGCCAATGGTTCCAGAGAAGTTGTAAATGCAAACTGTGGATGCTGGAAGGAGGCCAGGTGATTGAGAGACGACCCTAAAATCTCAGCTGACATGTCAGCTGAGGTTTCACAAGGCAGTGCAACTGAAATTCTACATAACACTATATGCATCCCTTTACTAGGGATACATCACAAGTTTTGTTCCTCTGAATAAATCTAAGGATTCCTGATTCAAATTCTTCATTAAAAAGATTATTTATTTGACTAGCAGCATGCCTGTATCTTCACAGAAGAATCCTGGTCCAGATCAACAGCTTTCATTGATACATTGTGCCCAAACATTGATACATTGTGCCCAAAGCATGCCAAGAGAACAGAGAGCTCAGTCTCCTCCATCTTACCACTAAAATGTTTAAATTGCTGTACTGCTCAGGAGGAGGATATGGTTCCGCCTTTAAGTGTCAGACAACTCTCTCAGGTTCACACAAATTGACAAAGTTGTTTGTTTTACTCCGCTAGGTTTACCAACTAAATAGACATTGTACAGGTCACAGTTTGGCTATAAATGCCAGATGTGGTCACATCATCAGCCCAAGCCTAGTGTACATGCAACAGGTCCTGTTCCATGTACAGTACTTACTACCATAATCACCGGGAGCACCTGGCGGTGCCATTCCCTGCTCAGATCCCCGCATCCTGCCTGTAGCAGTGCCATGTAAAGCCCTTGTTGTTGAACTATGTACGTGGTGGCGTCCGTCACGGCGGTCTCTTTCCTGGTCCTCAGTGCCCCGGCTCCCTCCCTGTAAGAGCGGAGGGCACGACAGCAACCAATTAGCTGTTTCAGTCGTGCATTTGGCATTGGTCTGCAACTAAATGAGCCTATCTCACATGGCAGCCATTGGGGAAATTAGTCCAACTTCTCCATGGTTTACTTATCATAGTACATTTTACTGTTCAACCCATTTTACTTGCCACATTCCATTTCCCCAGCCCTTGAATGACAGTTATGCAAAAAGGATTGGCCCTGCATGTTTACTTTAAGTCTATTAGTATTTACCAGTTCCACTTTATATACTATACTTTTCAACTCAGTTGATTCAATTTGTCATTTAAACTGGAAAAAAATAAACATTGACTGAAGTAAAATCATAATTTAATTTCAAAATATCTGTTATCAGGTGGGATCTTTGTAATTGTGGCAAAACTTTAACCAAAATGTTTTGTTTGAAAGTATTACTTTTAAAATTATCACAATTTTGATATTTGGTTGATCTCTTCTTCCCATTTTACTTTTATTTTTTCAAACTGAAATTGTTACATCATTCCACAAACAAAATATGAACAGATTGCAAATAAAATGACTGCATCTCATGTCCAACATTGGAAAGAATGAACATATATACAGCTGAAGAAACCATGCAAACTGAAGTTTGATAATAACCATGCACTATCTAGAGACATGTCAGCCCCTCCCTCCTCATGCTCCAGTGGCTGCCATGTGAGTAGCTCACCCAGACGCCAAAAGCAAAGCATGGCCCCAGGAGCAGCAAAGCCCTTGCTCTGTGCCTAGTATCAACTCTTATGAGTCAAAAATGCAAACTGAGCCTCTAGTCACAAAGTTGAAAGTCAACAAAAACATACCTGTCAACATTCCACAACTCAAAATAGGGAGATTTTTGTAAATTTGAAAAATCTTTGGGGGAGATTTGTATTTTAACAAAGAATATAATAGAAAATACTAAATTTTCATGGGGGAGATTCTGCCAAATTTAAAAAATATTGCACCTAAATAAAAAAAGTTTGGGTGAAAAAGTGGGGGACTCCCACCTTATGCGAGAGACTTGACAGGTATGCAAAAAAATTTCCAAACTGGACAAATAATGTATTCATTTTCTTTTGCACTTGAAGAGACAAAAGTGAAAGAACCTTGTTGGTAAAGAAAACGTTATGCTAAAATACAAGGCTAATGTTGACAATCACCAAAAAATGTGAATTATCATGTAAGCAGTGACTATGACAACAAGTATTATGATCTTTATTTTTTCAGAGGGTAGGGAAGGCATAGCTGGGCTGGTGTTGATGCTCCTGTGAACCATACTGCACTGTTCACAGACAATCACTGACTTTTAGGGAAGCCAGTCAACCTGTGTCTATATACCTTGCTTTAGACGGTGGTACAGTAACAGGATCACTCTGGCAATATTCAAGACAGGTGCTTGCAACTGTCACAACCATGTCATCAGCAATATCTGTAATAAGCCTCCTCTTTCTTTCCCCAATTTGACAAACATTGTTGATATTAAAGGCATACAACAATGAAAAACCAGTCATAATGTTAATCTTCACATCAAAGAAATCATAATGTGTGCTTATGTCACATACTTCTAAATCACAATATCTTTACAGCACTATTCTGCACACATGTGAATAGTTATCAGGCAAGAAATGATAAACTTATGACAACAGGTATTATGACTACATGTAAGGCCAAAGTCAGACAAATAAAGACTTGATAACACTACCATGCTCAATGGCAGTTTTCTCCAGTCTTCTCTGCATCCACCTGAACAGACAATAGCTGCCTCCATAGATTTTCTTTTGCTTTTTTTTCTATCTATATGGGCTACCTTTCGGAATTATTAAATTATCAAAGGATCAAGCCCCTAGTTGTTTATTATTCAATTTGAACAGTTATGCTAAATTTGTACTAAAATGTGAAGTTGAGTACAATAATTTTGATTGCTTGGAAGTAGAATATAAAATGTGAAAAACACGTTGACAACTCTCCAGTAATTCTCAGTTTCCTTTCAATTTAATTGTAATGTTTTCTTTTTTTTATCTACTGGTTTGTGACCAAGGTATTTAGGGAAATTATTGACACATGCTTGGAATAATTTCATTCACAATTATTGCGCAGTGTACATTTATACAAAACATTCCCCACATTTCTGCCGGACTAACTTGAATTTAAACACAATTCAAATTATCTTTTCATTCTACATTTATAAACAGGTCAAGTGCCCATTTTTTTTTCAGTTTATCCAACACGTATCAATAATGTCTGATGTGCCATGCACACTGGGATATAAGTAAAAACTCATCAAAAGGTCACATTTGTTTCTTGCACGCAAAAACCCCTTAGTGGCCAAATGTTTCTGTGGAGGCAACTACAGTTGAAGGCATGTCAGGATTTTATGAAGGTCAGGCTCAACAGCGTAAGCAGAGGTATGACAGGAGATATTCTATGCAACTCATTTCTCAATATTTGTTGTCAATTCAGTGTAGATACTCACAAATTTCAGCATGTTCCAATCAAATACATAGTCGTATGTGAAGCCTTCCCTATGGAAGAGGTTTCGATATAACTGCCTAAGGTAAGAATAGTCTGGTTTGTCATCAAACCTTAGTGAGCGGCAAAAGTTCAAGTATGTGGCAAATTCGGCTGAAATAAAGAAGAGACCAAAGAATTGTGATCAAGTCCAGAATACTTGCGTGCATTAATCATGTTAACAGCAATTACAGCACCAAACTGTTCAAAGATGTATTTGGCAAATTATAAACGATAACACTGCAGATATGTGTCAATAACAGGACACAAGGAATTTTTTCAAGTGGCACACACTATTGTTTAAGGACAACTTGCAGATTGCCTAAATATGGTGAGAATTTTTCACAGGAACCTTGAATTCTGGTTTACATGTAATCACACATTTATACACAATAAAACTTTGAACTTATGTGGTCTTTTATTCAAACCAAGTAACAACAACATATGTAATCACAGCAACCCACACTTGTAATTTTTTACGAGTGAGTTCAAGGTAGAGATGGAGCTGATTGCCAACAAATAGCCACCCGGGTTTTTTTCCTCAGATTAATAAAATTACAAACATATCTTTGATTGGTCATTTTTTTGTGTACACTGCCCTCAAAATCAAATTATATGCTATTTGTTGTTTAACTACTGAAAAAAGGGTGTGATAATTTTTTATTCAGTAGACATGGCAACTCTGTCAAAATTTTCTAAGTTTAAGCCCACCAAAATTGCACCTTAAAAGTGGTCTTAGAGAAGGGCAACATACAAGAATTGTCACACTGGCAGCATGTAAATGGTGAGCTTTTAAGAAGGTGGCCTTTGGAAATTGGAGATGGGCTTTACGAGACAGGACCAATGTGGATAGGAGGCTGACATGATGTACATGTTGCTTGCAAACCAATCTTGTTACACTCATTGAACATGTACATGTATTTATATCCATTTAATGGGTGCCACTTTGAATATTAGTAGAATCGTCTATCTAAAAGTGATGCATATGAACACGAGTTTTACATTAGTATCATCACTTAATTAATTTGTACTTTTAAACTGATGACTCCACTTGTTCTGCAAAAAACAACTCTGTACAGGTTGACACTTACAAGGTACTCCCCTACATAACTCTTCTATAGGCGTGGACATCTTTTTCTCACTAATTCTTTCATATTTTTGCCTTTTGGTAGCTGCTTTGAGACCCTGCCAAGGAAGACTTCCTCTCAGGAAATACATGAAAACATATCCTAATGACTCCATATCATCTCGTCTACTTTGTTCTGAAACAGAGTAAAATAAGTTTTTCAATGTGTTAAGGATACGCAATATTATGAACTGCGTGACCCTGAAGTGTATTCATGCACGAAATATAAACAACGCATCATTTACATGATGGTGTTATGATGAACAAAGCCAAAAACAGTAAAATTTCAATGAAGACATTTCTGAAAACTAAAAATGAAACTCACATAATTTGTGTAAAAAAATTATTTAAAATGTTTCAGATTCTGTGATGCAAACCAAGTTGGATCACTTACGGGCATGGTACACTTTACGACTCTCAACCTCATGCATAAATGTTTAATTTCTGTCTATGGTTACCATCTAACCCTAGAAAGTACATGTATGTATTTTCTGAAGAAAACATAACGTCAAGTTTGATTCTGGCACTGAATATAAAATTTTAGTACTGCTATTGATGTAATTAAATTTTAACTACATCTCTTAAATTTGCACAAAATATAAAAAAAGCCTTTTAAACTAGAACAGGCTGATTTTCAAACAGAAAATCAAATGTCTCCCCGTGCGCCCTTACTATTGTCACCTTTATTTTTGAAAATAGGCATACCGATTCCAATGATCTACAAATATGGTGAAGGTACACTCTTTATTGACATTTCAAAACGTTGATTTTTGACGAAATGCCCATGTGACCTTGAAAAATAGGTCAAGGTCATACATTTGCAGCTACAAGCAAGGTCTTACAAAAGTCTTACATAGAAACAAAATCACACAAAATGTCAACCTCTTTAAGACAAATCTTTCTCGAGTGCATTTGCAATGATTTTTAAAAAGTGGCCATGTGACCTTGAAAATACGTCAAGGTCACCCATCTACAATCCCAACATAGTTGGTATTATGTAACATAAAAAAGTAAAATTCCAACCTCCTACGTCAAATCCTTGCACAGTTGTTGCATGCAGGTCAATTTTAGATGACATGCCCATGTGACCTTGAAAAATATGTCAAGGTCACCCATCTGCAATCCCAAGCAAGATCATATATAGGAACATTTTCACATAAAATTTCAACTTCCTAAGTCAAATCTTCCTTGAGTTATCACGTCCACATTGATTTTAGACGAAATGCCCACATGACCTTAAAAAATAGGTCAAGGTCATACATCTGCAGTAACGAGCAAGGTCTTACAAAAGTCTACATAGAAACATAATCACACAAAATGTCAACCTCTTTAAGTCAAATCTTTCATGAGTGCATCTGCAATGACTATTAAAAAGTGGCCATGCGACCTTGAAAATAGGTCAAGCTACCCCATCTACAATCCCAACCTAGTTCATATTATGGTACATAATCATGCAAAATTTCAACCTCTTAAGTCAAATCCTTCCGGAGTTATTGCGTCCGCATCAATTTTACATGCCCATGTGACCTTGAAAAATAGGTCAAGGTCACCCATCTGCAATCCCAACCTAGTTCATATTATGGTACATAATCATGCAAAATTTCAACTTCTTAAGTAAAATCCTTGCAGAGTTATTGCGTCTGCGTCAATTTTACATGACATGCCCAGGTGACCTTGAAAGATTGGTCAAGGTCACACATCTGCAGTTACAAGCAAAGTTTTACAAAAATCTTACATAGAAACATAATCACACAAAACATCAACCTCTTTAAGTCAAATCTTTCTCGAGTGCATCTGTGATGATTTTTAATAGTGGCCATGTGACCTTGAAAATACGTCAAGGTCACCCATCTACAATCCCAACCTAGTTTATAATTTGGTACATAATCATGCAAAATTTCAACCTCTTAGGTCAAATCCTTGCGGAGTTATTGCGTCCGTGTCAACTTTACATGACATGCCCATGTGACCTTTAAAAATAGGTCAAGGTCACCCATCTGCAATCCTAAGCGAGGTTTCATATAGGAACATCTTCACAAAAAATTTCAACTTCCCAAGTCTAATCTTTCTCGAGTTATTGCGTCCGCAACGCACACAAGAAGAAGAAGAAGAGGAGGAGGAGGAGGAGGAGGAGGAGGAGGAGGAGGAGGAGGAGGAGGAGGAGGAGGAGGAGGAGGAGGAGGAGGAGGAGGAGGAGGAGAAGAAGAAGCAGAAGCAGAAGAAACAGATGCAAAAACAATATGTCCCCCTGTTGCACGGGGAGACATAAAAATAGCAATCAGATTTAGTTTATAGTGTCATATGAAAGAACACATAACGCTTTCCAAAACAGTATTTCAATTTTGTTTAAAAGGGGCTTAGTTTTAATATTATGGTTAATTTTTTTTAAATTTTAAAATATCTATTTCAGTTTTAATTTAAATATTCTCTAAAATTTTGTACTAAAACGTGTATCAAAAATTTAAAATATGATTTTGTTGCTAAACGTGTAGTCTTTCATTTCCCACCAGAAAATAATGTTTCCCATTTTTGCTGTTTCCTTCTATTTTCCCCCAAAAACAGGTAAAATTAAAGATCTTTCATTAAACACTTAAAATTCAATTTCTTACCACTAACAGAGCTTTCATTATTTTAATAGCTAAATCCCAATGTATACTTTTGGAAAATACTGTAGTTCTAGAAATTTTCGCGCTTGTTTAATTTCGCAAAAACCCTTTTTATCTGAAACTACAGAATTTTCACGCAATCCAATGCCAAACAATGTAGTAAGATTCAATGCAACTTATTTTTGCGCATTTTTAATTTCGCGCTTTAGGTGGTAGCGCGATAAGCGCGAAATTAAATCTAGCGCAACATTTTCTAGAACTACAGTTTATAGTTTATATGATCTCACAAAAGAAGTCTAGTGTATATAAGAACATGTTTGGAGCAAAGATGCGTTTTCCATGTAAATTTCTGTAGAAGTGTACTGCGACTTTAAGAGCATATTGTAAAATGTTAAGAACAGATATCTCTTTAATTTTACACATAAACCTTTTGAAATTGCTAAAATTTATAATGCAGTGTTCACCATGTTGTTTCCCCCAGCATCAGTTCCATATGCTGCTTATCACTCTATTTATTTTCAGAGTTGTAAATACATGTATTATATTACCAGGTGGTGCAATGCTTCAGCAATAGTGTCAAAGCAAGCAATCCATAGTGGTTACCTCTGATCCATACTTGGCATATACACTATACCGTAGTCCCTCTTTGGAGAGACCACCCCAAGGACAGGTCTTAAAGTGGTCACATAAGGCAGGTGGTCTCTTATTGGAGGTAAAACATGGAAAAGAGACAAAGTGGCCTGATGAATACAGTCTCAGAAGACAAATGGTCTCTATATGGAGTGGTCTCTCAAAGGAGGGACTGCTGTAGTTCAATGAGCCAAAGTGCCAACCCAGTTAGACTTCCAATAAAGTTAAGGAATTGGCAGGAGTCCATTTCAAACAAAGTTGAGATCTGCAGCAATCTTGCCAGGGCCAGAATTTCACAAAATTTTGAGAGAATCTAGTTGGATTTTTGTCAATTTGTTTCTTTTTAAAGAAAGACAAGTTTAGGAGAATCTTTACGAGAATGGATTCTTGGATTCTCGACGAAATTCTGGCCCTGCTTGCCAGGTTTGAATTCAAACCTCTTTGAAACTGGTCAGCATGTTAGTTGATCTAATTTCAGAAAGGCATTGTTCCTTAATCACTTTAGAGGAAAGCATACAGTGTGCACAAAAGACAGATTTTAGATGTTTAAAGAATGTTCTACATAATTCCTATTTGTAGTGACTAACTGTAGCACATCCTCTACTTTTGAAGCAAAGTGGATCACAATTGTATGCATTACTATATCTATTCTTTTTCACATTTTGCCAGGTACCTCATACAGATAAAACTGTAAACACATCTTTGGTGTTTTGAGCATTAATTTTTCACTGCAACTTAGATCCACACCATGTGGAGTCAAAACACAATCTGTGATCACAAATTAATGCAGCGTCTACACAAATCTTTCATCTTAAACTTTTCAAACACATGTATCTTTCTATATATAGCAGTCCTCTTCCAATCTACAAAGCCATGCAAAGTTAGATGACAAAGGGACCCCAACCTGTAAGATGTCTCTGCTATAACAATGAACTGTTGGGTTTATTTCTTTATTTTTATTTTTTCCCACAATTAGCGAGGGAAGGGGGGGGGGGCTGATGGTAGTGCAAGAACTCTTACAATATTCAAGTATAGTCGATCAACTTTTATTACCACGAAAAAAATATATGTACAAAATATTCTTGGTGTGATTTTCTGAACGCCATTCAGTATTGCGTGACCCTCCACTCCTGGGCGCGCACGCACACACACACACACACACACACAT
The DNA here is from genome assembly GCA_964020975.1 of Hermodice carunculata. Taxonomy (NCBI): domain Eukaryota; kingdom Metazoa; phylum Annelida; class Polychaeta; order Eunicida; family Amphinomidae; genus Hermodice; species Hermodice carunculata. The sequence continues at coordinate 48,022,588 of OZ026613.1, forward strand.
TCAATTTTAGCCTATTTACTAATTAAAGAATCATTGAATTTTGTACCCATAGGTGAATGGGAGTTAGTAGTAACCGATGCAACAGCCCCAAAACAAACATTTCCATGTGCCTGATCAGTCATTTTGCTCCAGTCTGACCCACTGAAGCTGACATACACATGTAATTAGCAACTTAGCACGGGACCTTATTCCACTCATTTAAAAGAATTCAACAGGTGATTTTGTGCCAGGCATCCTCCAATCTGTTACCTGAGCGCAGACTCCTGGACGGCGCAAGAGACTGAGGGCACCAGTCGGAGTCTGACCCAAGTGTACCAGCCTTTGAATTTACCGCTCCAATCACAATAGCACAGACAAATCTTCGTTCAGTTTATTGACCAATTAATTTATTTATTTGAAGCACGCCATCTGTCACCGAATATGTATAAAAGAAAACCGAAATGGCTTTACTAGAATGTGTTTGATTGGTTCACTGGTCCGCATATGTAGCTCACTCATTGGTTTGACGTAGAGAGTTGAAATCAGCGCGTGACTCAAATGGTACACTTGTGTCACACTCCGACCGGCGCCCTCAGTCTCTTGCGCTGTCCAGGAGTCTGCGCTCAGGTAACCAATCAGGGGAAAGGTTTCTTTTTTTTTATGCCTGCATGCACAATGAATCCACACTCTGGGAACCAGTCAAGGTATGTATTGCATCCAGTCACACATGCAAATGGTATTTATGTTTTTGGGCTGTTTGCAGCATTTACTACCACTCCTATCCATAGATAGGTGGAAAAATTCAATGATTCTATAGTGAAATAAATGGACTAAAATTAAAATCTATTTGGTAAAAAAAAATCTGTTATCTCCTTTCTGTCCTGTAGACTATGGGCATACAATACTGAATTCCATTCAGAAAAATTACATCAAGCTTTGATATTTTGTAGGTATCTTTTAAGCTGGTAACCAACTTTATCAACCATGCTAAACAGAGGTGGTTGCATGGTTTAGTGTATGTTCCATTCAAAGGAAATACTAAGACTGAAATCACCCTACCATTAAGCCTGAAGAATACTTTGTATTTTTTTTTTTTTGCTGGTAACAAAATTCATCAGCCACACTATACATGTACAGAGGTGGTTACAATGTTCAGCATATGTTCTATTCAACTGGAAGACTGAGTCGGAAATCACCCCGCCTGTGGTAGTATAAGTTTCACGCAGTCATCAGATCATAATAATGCACACACGACAACAGGACCTAAAAACTGCAGACAGGTTTCACATTTCTACTGGTCAGCATTTGTGACTGTCTGCACACCACACTGGATATAATATATCCTCAAAAAGCTGGCAGTACGAGAATGTGAAAATATCGCACCTTGTTTCCAAAGCAATATAAATGTACAATACATCTTGCCTGGTTGTACACTGTTACTCAGTAACATAATACATCCAAGATTTTAACTGAACCAGCTCTAGACTTCTACAGTTAATCATTCAATGTGCATGGCGGATCACGAATCATACTGAAAATAAAAACGCTGCATGTACCAAGACCTAATCATACACTTACTGCTTTGTTACTCCTGTCATGTTTACATGTGTATGACTAAAAAAGTTTCCCCTGAGCAACCTGATCATCTACTACATCTGTCCTCATGAAGTCAGCCACTTGCAGGTTCCACAGTATGATCAGTCTAGACATGGTCACAGTGGCCTAGTCCATGTCTTTGGGTACCACGTAACAACTTTCCATCATGACACACACATTTAGAACCATCTGTGTTTACCTTATAGTAACTTTGCACACACAGAAGTCACCCTAAGCACTTACCTATACCTAAATGTGTGTTTATACTAGCGTATCTGGCGGTGCCTGTGAGATTCTTGTTTTCCCTGTAAGGAATATGTTGATGTGTCCTAGCATCACGGTACTTTTTTGCAAGTCCAAAGTCTATGATGTATACAAGGTTTCCTTTTTTGCCTAATCCCATTAGAAAATTGTCCGGCTTTACATCTCGATGAATGAAATTCTTGGAGTGTATATACTCAATCCTACTTATCTGCAAAAGAAATCAAATAACATTGTTCACTTTCAATAACAATAGGTACCTTAAGTTTTCGTTTATCTAAGACACATACAACTGTTATATTTAAATCATGAAAACATTACGTTTGTTCTCACTTCCATGGTGCAATACATTTTACTTTTATAGACATTCACATTCCCGCGGTGCTACACAATGAACCAAAAAAACCCTGAACATCTATCATACATGAAGTAATCCACCATTCTGGAACCAAGAAAAGATGCTTAGATCTCATATGGGTTCAGTTATCAGAGCATAAATTATATCATACACATATTATTTATTTTGCCCTTCAATAGACCAAAACTGCCTCCATGATTTTCTAGAAATGAGAGTATTAAAGAACAAGAACTTGAGTGAAACATGTAAATGAGACCCACTAGAGTAGCATGACCTTTCCTTGGCACTGTTTAAGTAATCCAAATCCATGCCAAAGAAAGCTATTGAAAAAGGACAAAAGAAGTATCTTAACAGCTCTACATGTACACATTAGATGTTCAATTATCAGAGGCCTGTGTTCCATTGGATACTCTTGACCATACATCTCAACTCCATGATCGCCAATGCCAATACTGTGACTGAACACTGAATTGAATGTTGAAAGAACCATTTTCATTTGTTTTTTCTCTTTCATCAAAACTTCAATCACATTTTTTACACACATGTAAATCATATGCAAACTGTACTTTCTCCATATCATTCTGATTGAAATTGATACATAAACAAAATTAACTGAACTGTCAACAGTGAACAACCTTCAATTTTGCATTGCCACTGCCTGATCATGAAAATTGAATTTTCATGGTAGCCGTATTATCAACCTAGCTATGGTGTCCCCATTTCCATTATGTTCATGCATATACATGTACATACAGACTACACAGCAAGAAGTTACTTCCTTGATGACAACAGAGGAGCATAAAGTTAACCCATTGGAGACAATTACATATCACTATATTAAAATGTCACAACTGAGTTCAATTGGCAGAGAAACACCTGTCCTTCATCATCAGAGAAAAATCCATGAAGGCAACTGCAAATTTGACCACTTTAAAAGTGCTCAAATTTTCAGTTGGTTTCAGAGTTTACAATGTGTGTCCCTCATCAACCTGGAATATTTTTTTCTGTTCTCTGTTAATCATTTTATGCCCCTGGAGGCCTTGGCTGTTCGTCCCTGAAATGGCATCCTGAATATTGTCATCTTTGAATAGTAGGCAGCACACATTTTTAACACTGGACATTTTGTGGCACATTGTTTATTTAACAGGCAAAAAGTTGCATGTAGATGTGTTACTTTCTTGGCCAAAATCAAATGTGTGGAACATAAGAGCCTGACTTGTTTGGCCAGGATAATCTGTACAGTCACAACTAAGTTACCACTTAAGTTGTCATAAATAATGATACTTATTTTTATTTATTTTTCATGCCACTTCTCACAAGGGTGTTTACAAAATCATTACATGAGACAAATATAATATGTCTGCCATTTTGGTCTTTCTTGTCTGCTGTCAAGTTTGTTGTTTCCCCCCCCCCCCCCCCCCAGTTCCACAGGTGTGCACATTTAATAAGCAACTGCCCACAGAAATGAGGACTTTGGTCCCATTATCCATGTAAATTGTTATTGTTTAACACAGATGGTTGTACAAATTTGTCATTGCTGTGCAAGATTAACTACAACATAACTTTGACCCCGATAATACATAATATTGTAGGTGGTGCCACCAATAACTTACTTCAGCTCCATGAACTGATGTGCAGTTCTGCATTTTATGCCTCCCACAGGACAACATTATGCATGTGTGTTTTTTTTTTCTGTGTGTGTGTGTCCTTGTGTCTGGTCAATGTTTGTTACACATTTAGTGTACGAGTACCTCAGGACTTTAGATGAATTGTTTAGATTCTGGGTCACCAAGACCAATTTATCTGTTACTATGAACTACTTAGTAGTGAACAGGAATAAGTTAATGGAGAGCTCTGTGAATGACTCTTTACCAACAAATGTTGAAGGCCATATGCTCATATGGCCATCCCACTTCTTCTTTTTTTTTTTATATATATTTCATTTAATTTTATGAACGTGAAGTCTCACAAATCATTTACCCCTTTAAAATGTTATAACATACTAAATTCACTCATGTTAAAAATGCGCAAGTGACATTTATGCCCTTGACCAAGTTTTTCTCGTCATATCCTACTTATACAGGAAAACTCGTTTTCCTTCATAGTGCCAACAATTTTGATCAGAAATTAACATCCCTGAGTTCTACGGTGCCTCATTAGACTAAGATGAAATGAATGGTAAATAGATTTCTGGTGCACAGTGACCTTTCAGTTATTCTGACATAATCATGGACTGGCATGCATCATGAATTTGCCTGTTCTCCAGCCAGATTTGTTACTCGGTGTCACTCAACTGCCAGGACAGACTATGCTTTAATTTTGCCCACCCTTTGTCCACAAACCTAGATTAATTGGCCAGACTGGATGAGATGTGTGACACAAGGAGCCACATCCATGAATATGGGCATTCACAATTCCTCTGTTTTACTCCTGTGACAGTATTATTCACTTGTTTTGTTCATTCAGAAAACACATCACCTTGACACACTGCTAGGTAGAATACAGCCTTAACAACTGCTGACTGCTTCAAGTATGAAATATAGTGCACAAAAAAGCAACACTCTGTGCTTTCTGGATTCCATCAAGATTGCAACATCATAGCTACAACACAAACTACCACTTTCGAAATTCCATGCCCTCCACTATGTACAGCAGGGCGTAAAATCAGCATTTTTTTCCCCGAAATGTAGAGTGGCTTGCGGCCAAAATCTGCACCAGAATTTGACGCATGTTCTTCTGCCAAAGATAGGTGCCAGTTCCAAATATTGTATGTGCAGCTGGACCTACAGTTGTTCTATCATCAGTGCACGACTTCCAATCAACATGTTCCTAGTCTTTATATTATTTTGTTACCTGCAAAATTTTAATGATATTCAATCTATACTGCTCACAGAGAGAGAACCATAGGGTGGATTCGCTTAAAAATATACTGGTAAGTTTTGGTAGCTCCCACATTAGCAGATTTAAATCCTTAGTGGGGGTGGGGGTAAGAGTGGGGTGGGGTGGTAAACTGACTTGCTAGTACAAGTCTGTATAATATCACTGTCTGAATATACACTTATGTGAAAATCAATAGTCTCCTACTATGATGTAACAGTGGTCATGTTGTATTATTGTTTGTGTAATATGTCAAATACAATGCTTCTGAGTTATATCATGAGGTTACAGAGCTATTATTGTTTTGGGTCAGTTTTGTAACATATATCCTGAAAATGTCAGACAGATTCATGGAAAAAGATGAAGGAAGGTTAAAAGTTTAAAGACAGTGAGGCAACTACTAAATAAAGATTATGTTCTAGATTTGGATATACAGATGACTGACAGCTCTGCTGGATCAAAATTGCAAATGCATGTACAGTAGTCCCCTTCCTGGAAAGCCCCTCTCAGCAGAGGCCATCTCTCTTAAAAGACCACCATTCCAATGCACAAAGTGTAACATTCATATTATACTGCCCCCTGTACAGGGGCCACCCCTCTTGAAAGACCACTTCTGGGATGGATTTGGAGTGATCTTATGAGAAGGGGACTGCAGTACATGCGCCCTAGTCTATTAATTACTACATGTAATGTGAAAAATGGTTATCTGGTGTTGGACAAGACCGGCCAATGATTGATTATGATTGATTGGTCAAGATAAGCACATAATTTGGGTCCACTCATGAATGTCTGAGCATCTTATGATGACCTTTTATATAACAAATCTCCATTAATAAAACTTTGTTTCCAATATTCAGGTACCATTGTAATCCTAAGCTAAATGCTAAAGTTTCTTGAATTTGACCACAGGAATGTGTAAATGGCTAAAATATTTTAAGCAGAGAAATTTATCATAATAGTTTCTATATTTCTTAGTAATACTTACCTATCTGCCAAATTTGGTACATAATCTCTCAGATCACATCCACTCCAAAAATTTTAACCCCTAAGAAAACACTTCTCCGCACATGTTCCTCTGGACTGGAGGCCAATGGGGTGGCCTCTAGCAGTTGACCTCGTGCCCCATGATTGACCTCCGGTATTGACCAATCATATAAGTTTTTCATGACAGACTAACTCTGGAGTGATCTGATCTGGGGTCGACGGAGTGGGTTTTTTTGTGGTGGATGTATAAGTATTACTAACAAATGTAGAAATTATAATAACTTTCCTAGATTTGTGATATAATGCATTACCTATTCATTACATCTGGTAGATTTACCAACAGAGTGGAGAAGAGAGATCATTTGGACTCCAGGACAGAGGCATTATACCGTAATGTCCCACTCAAAAGGACAGATGTCCTGAATGGTAAATGCATGAGATATTGACCAAATAAGCCAGCCCCCAGAGGATATGACAGCCACAGAATCCTCAGCCAGATCATGGCTTATACATTGAGGGTGTCAGTATGCTTTTAACCACCAGAAGTTGTCCCTCAACATAGGCCAGGTCCCTCAAATAAAAATGGGAGAAAGTACTGGGGGACATCTACCTGCATGTCGTTATTATATAGCTAAACACAACTTTCTTAAGGGCAGCCCAAGAGGTGATGGCTCTGACCTCATGGGCTCTAATCTGAGGCGACTGTTTGAGTTCTGACATCTTGTCTCCCACTAAATAGGCCAATTTGATTGCCTTTGTTACCAAGCTAGGAAGTGTTTGTGCAAATTCTTGGAGAATCTGCCAATGCTGAAGTCTTCTGCTTTAGAGGTAGAGATAAAGGGTATCTGCCTTTCCTGATGGGATCTGTACTTTTTAATGGAAATTGAGAGCTCTAACTCAGCAGACAGATCTGTCAGGATCGTGTCAATCCAAATTGGCAGACAGAGTCATATGATAAAGCCCACATAGGCACTGCTCAACCAGTCAGAAGCATGCGTCTTGCTCATGAACAATAAAAGGTGTTACGTTTCAAAACTACTTCTGTGTGGTCCTCTGACCAACCGAACTTAGAACGGTCAAGGACGTGAACTTCACTTCTCCTGGCCCTGGAGGCTAATATTACTAAAAAGTTTGTTTTATCAGACAGATAATCCAACCCAAGCAAACCCATGTTCTCAGGTTTGAAAACCAGAGTGGTGACTGGCAAGAACCACTAAGTCATACAGAGGAAAGACATTGCATCTTACCAGTCTGTCTATGAAAAAGTTCTTAATAAGCCGAAATAGTACCATGCTGGGGACGATCAAGCTTGACCTCCGGGACTCTCAGGATCATGGTGTGTGTCTCAAAGCATAGGTGTATACCCATAAATGCTGCCTCTAGGTTCTCCAGTGAACCTGTCTCCTGTGACACAGGAAATTGCATAGAAAAGTTTCACTTGATGTCCAAGATACACCCGGCCATTACGTCACCCTTTCAACTTTACACAAAAATAGGTCAAGGTCACTGATATTACATAACATTCTACCTTTGGCCATGGTCTATATATCATATAAATTTGGCAAGCATAATCCATTTACTTTTCCAAATATGGAATTTTACATCTTAAAAAACATTTTGGCTCATAATTTCTGTCAAATTATAGGTGGCGCCACCAGTATCATTAGCAACTTAGGACTTTGACCTCCCCCACAATCCCAATAAATTTGGTGAAGATCTGCCAAAAATTAAAGATGCTAGAGTGTTCACAAGATTTTCACATTTTGACCCCTATATTACATAATAATGTAGGTGGCACTACCAATATCGAACTTGGCCTAGATTTTCACACACCCTATAAGTCCTGAAAGTTACATTAGGCAAACTTGAAAACTGTGGACGGTATCGCGCTAACGAGCAAAAGTTTACAGACAGACAGAGATGAGCGGTTGCATAAGCTCTGCGACCTTTGGTCAGCAGAGCTAAAAATTTGAAAATTGCAGCACCACTTGAACAAATTCAGAACTAGGAGTTCGTAGGAGTGTTCCTGTGTGATATCAAAGTGGTTGGGTGAGCAGCTTCTTCTTCAGAGAAGATTTTTTATGATTTGCCCCAAAAAGAAAAAAAAATCATAAAAAAATCCAAAAATTACTGAACCTGGTCAAGACCCACCCAAGGTACATTTCCACCAAGTTTGACGTCAAGCAGGATAACAGTTTCAGGGAAGTCAAAAATGTGAATAGTGGACAGACAGAGGAATAATGGACCATACTACAAGGTCAGCTGACTTGTCTGCTCAGGTAAAAATGATGAGGCGGGAAATATGCCACCAAAGTTAATTCAGTGAACAAGAACACCTTGTGGAACTTGTACCTTCTTATGTCAGAACGTGCAAGGATACACACCTGACAATTTTAAGGCAAAATAGACAAACTAATGAACACAAGGAAGGTAAAAAAATGTGATCTTATTTCTACAGAAAAGAAAGCAACACGGGTGCAAACCAGTCAAAGACAGAAAACCAGTGTAATTGGTCAATACCAGAGGCAAACTATGGGGCATGGAGGTCAACTGCTAGAGGTCGCCCCACTGGCCTCCAGTCCAGAGGAACATGTAGGGAGAAGTGTTTTCTGGTGTGATAAAGTTTATAGAGTGGATACAATTTGCCAGATCACACACCAAACGTAGTGGATAGGGAATGTATTATGACACAAATACACATTATTTAAGCAGGTAAAGGCCATGTTAATTATGCTAATATTTCCAACTTAGGTTATAGATTTTTGAAGTCCAGATCTGTTCTCCATATTTATTTTTATATTTAATATGTGTTGAATTTCTTTTCTGCTTTCAATTGCTTGGAGAATTGCCAGTTTTAATTAGAAATGCTTTTACTTACACGTATACCAGATATATGCCAATATACAGATCAACCATAACTGCATCTGACTTTCACCTTACCACATATATTTGAATTGAGTTTCAAAGCTTCATGTACTTTTAAAAGTGAAGCGTATCATGTGGCTTCCATGGTTGCTGCTATCTGCATGGCAAGGTTCCAAATACTAAGTTTCACATTCTGATACATGTACATACAGACCTACCAATGGTACCATATTTGTATTAACTCATTCCATATCAGTCCCTGATTTTTCCGTATATTTATCTAGATATAAGACAACAATTCCATATTTAAATTCTTCATGAAAAGAGCTTTCATTCAAGTACCAATATGCCTGTAGTCTTAAGCCAGTGGTTCTGGCACTGCAAGTCCACTGCAAGTCATGCTGCAGCTGCCACATGGGCAGCTGCAGCAGACTTGCCACGCGGTGCCAGAACCACTGACCAAGGCCTGTCACCATAGTAAGGAATGAGTTAAATCAGGATGCAGTAAAGAGATGGATGTGCATCAGGCTCAGGTCCCATTAATCAATGACTCAAGATTCAGAGAAGGTTGAAAAAAATGTCAAGTTTACAGCTACAACATTATGTGATGTTCATTTACATGATGAACTTATGGGGAGAGTGTACCAGGCAGTCATGACACAATATTTCACAAGAACAGTCATCACAAATGGACTGGATACCCCCTGCTTTGCACACACATGGGTCCTGTGACCTTCAAAATAAGGTCACTGTCACCAAACTGAAATCAGGTAAAGAAATTGCACCTTTTTCTGTGATTCAAATACTTTAAGCAGCCACACATGTAGCCAAAGTTTGGGTTCTAATCAATGGCTGTGGTACAACACCTAAATCAGGAAGTTCATTCCAACCAAGTTTGAACGTCACACGAACTCAGCACTGGGATTAGACCTTGTTACCAAATCTAGTATTCTACATGTTGTTAAATGGTTGATGTTATTTAATAATTTGTTATGTTTTTCAGTGGCTTTCTCTTTCTGGTCATCATGTTCAGTTAGACACAAGCTGTTTAATGGCCTACGCCCATAGTTTATCCATCTTTCAACATCCATGATGACATTGACCAAAATTATCTAAGTTATAATTATGAACATACAGTTACCAATTCCAATATTATATGCATATATATATATATATATATATATATATATATATATATTAGAGCCTGACCGAGCATGCATTTTGAAACTGAACCGGGTACTCGGTACACATTACCGATACCGAACCAGGCACCGTTCGGGTTCGGTATATGCAATTCAAACATGAAAACGTTTGACAGGGGTTAATAGCTGTCACCCTTATGCAAAGGGGTATTACTATTGTTATGTAATTAAGGCGATTAATGCAATCCATGTGACACACGAAATTGCAAAGTATCGTTTGTTGTATTGTTTAAAGTGTATACAAGTACGAAAAGTAACCTCAGTGACATTTTAATTTAACTTTATTGCCAACATTGACAGCGATAACCGAACCCGAACGTTCAGTGACTGTAAACGCCGAACCAGAGTCGGGCTTCAATCCTGAAAACCTGAAAGCTCGGATTCGGTTGTTCGGATTCGGTCAGGCTCTAATATATATATATGTATATATAAATATCCTGTAATAGATGAAATTTGGTGTAAAAATATGAGAGAATTCCCCATATTCCCTCTTTGGTATCCTTCCTGACCACCAAACAGGTATACAAATTGTGTATACCTGTTTTGCGATCAGGTTTATGAATATTAATGAGCACCACCTGGGGTATACATAATTTAGCCTCCTTTTGGACTCACCAAACATATATACAAATTCTGTATACCTGTTTTGCGATCAGGCTCATGAATAAAATGACTGATAAACGTAAAAAATTAAAGTTTAAAAAAAAAAAAAACTTATTGCCAAATCTAGAATTCTACATGTTGTTGAATGGTTGATGTTATTAAATAAATTGTTATGTTTTTCATATGTTTTTCAGTAGTTTTCATTTCCCATTTATAGTCCTATTACAGGATAAAATTGTCACTACCTGTGTGTTCAGGGGATACAAGAAAATATCCATGTGAAAAGATTTGTCTCCCATTCAGCCGTTGGCTTCATGGGATACAAATCTTTTCACGTGGATATTTTCTTGTATCCCATGAACAGAGAGGTAGTAACTAATAATATTAGGGCTTTAACAAATACACCAGGTGGCAAATATGATATACATCATGAATACAAATAAATATTCACGAATACAGAATAAACACGAAGGCAATGGACTGGTTGACAAAATACATAATTTGTTTGCAATAATGCTGGTGATTTTAATGCTGTGAAAGACTATACTGAAAAAAGAAACACAATAGCCCTTTAAAGTATTTTTAAACAGTACGCACACCATAATTCCTCACAGTAAGTGCGCAGTCATACATAATGGGCAGGTACAATTTTGGTCAGTCACAGCAGACAAATTGACATACCGTACTCATTCCAATTGGGGCACTGTGCGCTTAAAAAATATTTTACATGAAAATACAGCCCAGAAAAATCGATCATAAGCGTACACCCCCATTTTTCCCATGGCAAGTTTCCAAAGAGTTGGAACAGTCATCATATTCACGTCAGTAAAATTGCTGGTAAAACTATCAATATAAATTTTGTAGACTCACCTAAAAACCATAGGATGATAACATACATATCAAACTTTATTACTGTCAATAAAAAACAAAACTTTTGGTAAACAGAGGTGACATTCACCCAACTAAATGCCTGGGCCTGCCTGCCTCCCATATGAGCAAGCCTGCATGGCTACCTAAACAGGAAGTGGCGACTTAACATGTGCAATATGACAGAAAGTGCTCAGCAGAGAGGGAGTTCTTGTTTTCAAAGTACATATGGAGATGCAGATAAGCTGGACAGCATTTTGAAAACACAACAAACAAACCATCATGCTGTTTGTGATAAAGAATTGTACTTGGTTTGGAAAGCTATTGATTTCATAGCTAGTCATGCATGGTGCGGAAAGAGTTACATTGAAAACCACACCAGTTTCACAATAAGTAACTTGGGGATCATTCAGTAAAAGTGGGGGTGTGCGCTAATTGGAATGAATATGGTATACCTGTACATAATGTACAGACAAAAAACATTAGAACAAAGGTCAGGTGCACACAAGGCAACTGATCTAGTTGTGGATTATCAGTGCTGGCTGCAATATTTGTTTGTATCAGCACATATACTCAATAAAAATCATTCAAGTTTTCCCCAAATTCCAAATATTAACTCTGAATTATGATCAACAAGAAACGTCCATGGGGAAACTGAACTTAGCTTCATGATGGCTAAGTTTGAAGATCATCATGCAGTCAATCAATGGCACTTTCACTACAGTATAAATACATACCAACTTGCATCACTTACACCCTCATGAATATCTACCAGATTTTGTTCATGCATCATTAGTTTGTTCATTTAGACACTGTGTTACTGAAAATCCATCACTTCAGTGCCACAACTTCCAAGACCTACCTAATATTGGTAACAAAAAAAATCCCCCCCCCCCCCCAAAAAAAAACCTGCGCACATGTTTTTTTCATGCCAGTTTCAACGTTGCCATCTGGTGTACAAAATGTGAACTACAGAAGCAAACTGCCATGGAACGCACTCTTGTGGCCATAGTTTGCATATCTGAGCAAAGAAACAATCAGAGCAAACTTGTTTACGTGTTATGATTTGTTCAGAAAGCTATAAGCAAAGTAGGTAAACATATTTTTTGATGAAATGAGGTAGTTTGATGTGCTTTTGAAGACTGTTTCAATGAAAGCATAATCTGACCCAAGTATCAATTTTTCCTAGGCTTACCCAAATATGCACTTTTCCAAGTTCAGTGATGCTTGGAAACCAGCAAATATGAGCCTGGTAAAAATGTCTTGATCTCTATACCTTTGAATTGTGTGCATCAGCACTTCATGCTGATAAATTTGGCTCTGAACAGCTAAATGTGCATGTTAATTACAGGGAATTATGGTATGTTTCACCTTGTACTTCGCAAAAGAAAAATATTTCCGAAAGGCTAATAGACCCTTTTAGGACCCCAGAGGGCAGCACTCGAGGGTGATAATTTGCACAGTTTTACTAATTTGTATGACAACAAATCTCTTTGAAGTTTTGGATTGGCAAACAGCCAAATTTATAAATATGAACACCGATCAACTGCTGAGATATGGGGTCCTAAACTACTCTAGACTTCTATTTAGCAGGAGGTTGTGCAGAATGACACTGCGATGGCAAATGATCAAATTATGTTAAACTTTGATGATGTTCTATGTAATTTTATCACTTACATAAAAATTTATTAGTTTATTACTGATATCAAGAAGTAGGTTAATTTGAAGGCTAATACAGTCCATATTCAGTTCTGATAGTGGCGAATAATGAATACAAATCATGGCCCAATAAAATATGGTACACTAATATTCAATCATTACAGCTCTTACATATATATATATATATATATATATATATATATATATATTGGTACACATACACACACACACACATTATATTCATTAATACATGTACCATGAAATATATACATTTCAAAGTCTTCATCTTGCCCTGTAAATGCAAGTTGTTGTATGTCAGCAGTATGTACACTGGTTATGCAGCTTCAAACCACCGAGCCCACACTTACCAACTGGTCAGCAAGTAGCAATACAGTTTTTGTGCTGAATTTCCGAGAGCAGAAGTTGAACAAGTCTTCTAGACTAGGGCCAAGGAGCTCCATAACCATAACATTGTAATCGCCCTCTGAGCCACACCACTTGATGGTTGGGATCCCCACTGGAAAATGGAAAACAATAAGCTTGTGCACTTACCAATTGGTCAGCAAGAAGTAGTACTGTTTTTAGGCTGAACTTCCTCGAACAGAAGTTGAACAAGTCTTCTAAGCTAGGTCCCAGTAGCTCCATAACCATGACATTGTAATCCCCTTCGGCACCACACCATTTGATGGTAGGAATGCCCACTGCCAACAGAAAGGTGGTGGTGGTTCTTAGGTTTGGGTCACACGGCAACCACATTCCCCTCATGGCCACCCTGATGCAGGCATGCACAGTCTAATTTAAGTGCAACACACATGCATCGCACGAACGGCAACATGATGTACCTTGCACCAGCAGCCTCCGACAGTGTTACATCATGCACGTGCAAGCACCTCAGCACTTCCTGTGAGTTATATTACATGTATGTGCAAGCACCTCCTATGGTGCCAGTAACCACAAATTAACCTGCCCTATGTTAGAACATTGCTTCTTTGGGTGCAATATTCAAATGTAGAAATTGTGGCAGCATGCACTATTCACGTGACTTTTTTTCTTTCACTATAAGAACTGCATGCACATATACACAATCCATGCACGTTATAAACAACTGATGGAAGAGGGCAGTCTATTGCCCATGCAAAACTCGAATGAATCAACAACAGGTTGTGATTATCTGTTATTAAGCTGACCTTGCATATGGACTTTCAGTGGTTCTGTAACCTTGGACTCAAGGTCAAAGTCACCAATGTACAGTCAAATTTCTTTCAAGCACCATCATCATGGACATGTGCCATACATAAAAGCCTTAGCTCAAATAGTTTTAGTTATAAATCAAGTAAAAAATGACACTGAAATGGCCTTATGATCTTGGTGGTTCAGTCAAGGTCATCAACGAGCAATCTCCACTTAGCTCCACGGCAGAACTATCATTGTGTGCCATGTCAAAACCACAGCTCAAATAGCACTAGAGTTATCAAATTATAAGTAACATTTACAACAGTGACCCTGCCAGTCTAGGGAATGAAGTCACATTAACAAAATCATGCAATATTACATCCAAGCTCAATTGTGGCCAGATTGACAAAAAGTGATAGATGCAAACCAAGACTCTAAGTAAAGCTAAGCTGACTGACAGGCCCGCACAATGCCTACCCAGGACACAAAAATTTACTGAGGCTCACTAGTATTCCATCAAGCAAGTCCATGGTCTAGCAGTAAAACTTGTTAAATTTTATGTTTTTTCATCTTCCAAATCAGGCACATCAGCCAATCAGTCAAACGCTAATGCTTCTTGAATTTGGCTGCTGACCATTAGCCAATTAGTCAAACGCTAATGTTTCTTGAATTTCGCTGAAGTTGTGATGTTTAAGGTGGCGATCTAGTGAAGACTAATTAAGTGCTCCATAGTTTCATGTTTGATCTGCTTCAAAATTAAACTGAAACACCATCAAAATTACATATTTCCTGAAAGAAAAGAAACAGGTGGATAAAACAATGGCAATTATTTTTGCTTGCATACAAAATATCAAAAGATATAACTAATAACACAACAAATTAAATTTTAATTAAAATTTTAACTTTCGAAAAATTAGTACTGCTGAATCAATTATTTCGGTGCCAAATGGAAGACTATGGTATGTTTTCCAAAAGCTGTTTTGCTTTGTTCTTATCATCGATATTTTTCAAGTTATAACTAATAAGCAAACAGCCTATGTCAAAATTCTACAGAAGAATGTCCGCAATAAGGACAATAGTACTTTCATATGTATATGGGTTTGACAGTGACATGTTAGCTTATTGAAAGTAAAGAGTTTTGACTGCGGAATAGGGTAATGACTACCAGGAAGTGGTTCTTGACAAAAAGACACAAATACAATAATTAAAGAATAGAATATTAAAATATTAATTATAAAATTTCGTAACAAAATTTGAATTAACCATATATTTAAAAATTAATCTGATACAGAAAAAATGAAACACATTTTTGCAACACATACCTATCTCTTCCACTTGGCACCAAAATAGTTGATTCAGCATTACAAGTGTCAGTTCCAATTTTTTTTGAAGATTACAATTTTAATCAAAATTTATTTGCTTATGTAATTAGTCATATCTTTTGAAATATTGTATTTAAGCAAAATAATTGCCATTGTTGCACTCCCCTCTTTCAGGAAATGTATAGTTTCAATGGTGTCTCAATTCAATTCTGAAGAGGATACAACAAATGAAAGTATGAAACACTTGATTAGTCTTCACTAGATCACTACAATAAATGGCTAAAATATTTTTAATTATAAAACGGTCATGACAGAATCTTTGATAATTATGCTTATATTTTCCATTTAGCCTAGGGATTTTTGAAGTCTTGATCTGTCCTTGTAAATCAAGATTCCCCAAACTACACTTTGGACTTGCAAGTTTTACAAGTTCAAACCCCAAACAAATTCCAGCTGTACCTGAAATACACAGGCCTGAACGACAAATCATTTCAACTAATGGGTAACATGCATGTCATTCTACATCAATAAATGTTTAAGGCAAAACAAATTTAAAAAAAGTTTCGCATGAACTTTTTTTTTTTTTTTTTTTAATAAGTGCCTCCAGCTGTGCCAAAGTAACAAATTAAACTGTCAACGTCAAAGGAGGTAATGTGTGAAAGGGGAAAGAACATCCATTTTAAACATGTTTCATCAAATGTCCAAGTTACACAAGGCCTAACAAAAATACATGTGTGGTTCTGGTACCCCGACTTACCTTACTGGAGAGGCCCGACCCTAAATTTTATGACACATAAAAAAAGAAATTTCAAGCTGCCCTTCCCTGATGGAAATAATTGATCCAACCTAAAAGATTTTATTGAGAAAGTGACCATCGTGTGTTGTCATTTTGTAGTTAAGTCAACTCAAACACAGCATTCTATTTCTACTTGTCTGATGGGCTAACTTGGCCCGGGGTAACAGCATAGCTGCATTGCCACAGTTGTTTGGTGAAACATCATAGCCCCTGCACAGCTACAGTTGTTCATTATCGTAATATTTCGCAAGGTTCAAGGTGTCTGTTCTCGGACTTACCACAGCAAACTGTCTTTACAGTATTTTTAAAACATGACTTACTATCTTAACTTTAATCTGCCCGCTCAGTGGTGTCTGAAAGTTATCATTGTTAGTTTCAAATCCAAATGGGACACGATACCCTAGCAAATCGTGTACGTAGTGCCATTATGAACATGGCACAGTGCATTGTGGGACAGTCACACCAATGTACATTTGATTTGGATGTCAAAGTATATCGCGGCCATATGTTTTCAGCACTGTTTGTAATGTCAATGGATAAAAATGAACAAGGTCGACTGAACATTATCAAATATTCCCCAAGTTTGCACACAATCATATTTGATTTCAAAATGCTTGGCACGTGGTCTTGCACTGTCTCTTGATGATTATTGTTTATTCATGGTCTGGCTTGCGAATATTTTCTTGGCTAGGATTGGTAGATAGTAGGAGGTCCAATAAATTAGATACACCATAAAACAGCATATATCATATCATTATTGATGGTCCAAAATATTTGCAAAATATATACTTTTCCTTTCACATATTATGCCCCCTACCGCCCCCCCCCCCCCAGTTCGTCCCATTACTATCCTCCTTTACAACCCATCGGGTGTGGAATCCACAGTTTTCAAAATGGCAGCCAAGTCCATGTGGGTCAGTCCCAATTGGATATTTTCAAGAGGTAGTATCAAAAAAAGTGTGTGATTAGTGTTAAGGGACGGTTAATTTGTCAAATGAATGTAATATACAATATATAAATTATAATGGGACTTTTCCAGTGTGAGCATTACTTAAAAATGTAAATACAATGCCTTGAAGTTACCAGCTGTGGGCGGTGGTAGGTCCCAGAATAGGAATGCTGTATCTGACACTGAAGTCACCTCCCAGGCTATGAATTCAGTAGCAGCACTAGGCAGAGGAGCCTTGGGCCCTGGGGCAAACAGGGCTCAAAGTTGGGCATATTTTTCAGGGGCCAGCATCCATCATGTGTAATAATTTTAGCCTCTGCACTAAAATTTAGTAGCCATTGCCTAATTTCAGTTGCCAGGGCTAATTTTTGGTGGCCACTGGCTGCCCACAGGTAGCAAAATTGAACCCTGTCAAAGATGGAGCTTAGTGGAGAAGCTTGCCCTGATACTGAATACAGGTCGAAAACTGCCGGCCGGTATTTATATATTAACATGAGAGGTGCTCAAAGCGAGTTTTTTACTTTATTTTTTTTTACTGACGAAATTAATTTGGCACAACAGGGTGGCTTTTTAAAAAAAATTAAAGTTTTTTTTATCAATTAAAGAGAAAAACTTATAAGTTTGGCCAAAGAATGGCGCTATTCCTCGACACTGACCTGTAGTAGTCGCTCATGGGTGAGTTCAGCCATGCACACTTTCCAAAATTAGGTTTGGTCTTGCTCTACAGTGACCTTCCTTCTACTTCCATGCTTAGCATTTTGATAAAGAGCTTCACATGAAAGTACTCCCAAACTTACCAGCCAACCAACCAACAGATATAGTATATTTGTACAAACAGCAGAAATAGTCTATTTGTACAAATACAAAATCCACAACTTGCAGCCATGGGTTGCCATCTCGATTCTGAGTGATGCCCCTTCACCGACTGTAGCCACAGTCTGCGTGTGGCTCTAGTCAGTGAAGGGGCATCACTCAGAATCGAGAGGGCCACCCCATTTGTAGCCAATTGTGGAAAAAAAAAAACAGTGACGTGTCATTGCACATTCAACTTGCGCATCTCAACATACATGCAAATAGTGCAACTTGGTCGGCATGGCTTTCACAAGGAACAGCCAAAAAAGATATGAGACGTGAACAAGTAGTCACGTGGGCAGGCGGCTTTTAGTTTTTTTCATTTTTATTGATTATTTGCAAAAAATTAGAGGAGTGAGATAGGCCTTGAAAATCACTGTGGCAGTTCATGAGAAACTATTTATTATTTTGTTTGACTTAACATATGTCACTTCACAAGTAAAATGTAAGTATCCATCTTGACAACTCTTTAAAAAGAAATATATGGTCATGACAGGAAAAGTACACACTATGAGTTAAGAGATTGTTGTTTAGTGGAAACAGGAGCAAAGTAGGAAGCAAAGAATGTTAGCATTGACACACAGTGCATAACTGGCAATGAAAAAATATGCTTATTAAGGGATTTTCCCTAACAATACATACATGGTTACACCTGATCAAATAAAACATCTTGATCCAAAAGGTGTTGGGTTTCAAAGATCAGAAGTTAGTTAGCACAGGTAAATGTGGTAGGTTACTATGATATTGTTAGCAAAACATTTCAAGGAAAATGTCATCTGACAATGAGGGGTGTACCAAAATCTTGAATAAACTGGAATATACCTGCACGATTCATCATTCCATACTCAATTTACATCTTTAACATTAAAAGGCTGTTACAATGCCCCAGCCACAATCTGAACTTGCCCACACAGATCCACCTACAACATTTGAACACCTTAAACACATTCATTGTTTTCTGCATCAGATGTATCAATTGAAGTACAGAGACTCAATGTCTTTCTGCATTTTAAATTTTTTTTTTCAATCCACTTGTCAAAATAAATTTTGTAGTGCCACAAGTCTTAAAATTCAGTGTCAATACAAGTGTGCATGTTTTTCCATGACAACACAATTATCTTGCAGTATAAAATGTTTCCATCAAACAACAGACATACTGGATATATAATCATATCACAGCACATCTGAAGTATTCTCTGCACATGAAAATAAAGGGAGATTTACCCTGCCCTTTTCTTTTGCTCCCTGCCTTTTTTCTGATATGTACATCATGTTTTGCTAAATTGGGGCATTGGTTTTCATTTTTGATGGCATAAATATATAGATAGCATATATGCTGAAGTCAGAAAATATGTTAAAAGCAGTCTATTAACCATGATTTATACACAGTTGTTCTTAGGGTTTTGTATTACAATTATACCCTTTTTCTAGAAGCTTAGGTTTGAGGGACCCTACACCCAGATTAACAAATGCTGTTTTCATTTTAAACTGGCATACCCTTTTAAAAGCTGCAGAGACCACTGTATGGACTTCTCAACATGTTTTCTGAGAAAAAAATATCCAGGCACATTATTTGTTTCTGATGAATTTTGCGTGTGATTTCTTTATATATGTGGCTATTTTTCCATACTAGTAGAGTAAAGCCTATCAGTCTAAGGCAACTGGATACCATGATTTAGAAAGATTTTCACCTCCATCTGTACCATTAATATTTGACAAGTAATGCTACTACTATTATAGCCATGACTACACAGACACTTGCACATGGTCTCCTCCAAAGTGTAAAATCAAAATTAAAAAAGAAAAAAAAAAAAAAAAAAGAAAGCACGACAACTTGTGTCTGACTTATATATATAAAGAAAACTGTGGAAACAGTATCTGTGTTTCAGGTACTTTATGTGTCCCCTAGTTACTGTTGCTATGTATACATGGTACATATGACAAAACAAGGTGGGCCCCTAGTGTTAATAAAGCATGGTCAAAGATTGTGACCCAGTTTTCAGACATTGGCTCAATGCTGCCATAGCTAGTACTGGGTACAATCAATTTCTTATGAATGGTATAAGAGTGTTTGTATATTGTATTAACCTTGAATAGGCTCTTCACAAACTTGTAGTATGTGTTAAAGAGCCTTATTACAATGTCATGAACGAGTACCTTACTCTACTGAGGTGAATGCAATTCTCTTCAATCTGCTTGTGTCCTGACAATTGCATGTTATGAACAAGTAACATTCTATATGTGTTCACTGATCTCAATTATGGAATAGTTTGTCCACTTATTTTCATCAATGTTATTTTTCAATCATTTGGTGTGTGTGTGGGGGGGGGGGGGATATAAGGCTATGGCAAAATGTGTGTGTGGGATGGGGGTTAAACTTTGATGTACATGTACACTGTTAACAGTACATGTACCTGTATCACACTGCAGTTTACTGCAGAAAATATATGTCAGTGCTGTAGATTGCTCTAATTAATATGGGATATCCTCATCTCCTTTTCTAAAAATGTTTGAATTGCTGTACACTCTTAAAACCTCACTTCTGACACTGGACGTATATATAAGAATCATCAACTTCATTGACCAAAGGGAAATAAACTGTTAGTGTTAACAAATCAGCTGCTGATTAAGGTACATAGACATGTATGTCAACAATAAACAGCATGGACATGGTGTACACTGTACACCGACACCAATATGTGTGCATCACTATGGGAATCTCTCACACATAAATACCCCACAATGCTTACATTACACATTACAAACATAAAACTTGTCTCTTATGAAGTAGGTCATTCTTTACTGGTCAAATACAGATATTTAGTTAACATATATTTTATACTGCAGAAAATTACAATTCCTCAGTAGCAGACAAAATTACTTTTTAATATTATTGTTACACAGTGTTTGTCACCACTGGATCATTTGAATTTAAGTTACCCACATGACATACTTTGCAGTCTATTTTAAACAAACTGAGAAAGAAAAAAGAATCTCATTTAATGTGGTTTACCCACACAAATCTCAACAAAGAAACAACTGTGTTGCTCTTTTAAGGAATGGAGTGGGGAAGAGTGAAAGGACAAAACCCTCAAACCTCATACAATCTGGCTCTTGTAACATTTACAGTATTTTGACTTGGACATTATCATGTACAATTATTGTTAAGTTATTTATTGCTTGGATGCTGGTTGGTAGGTCTCTATGTCACACTGACCTTGACCTATGACCTGATGACCCCAAAATCAATATAGGAATTATGCACTGGCAATGATAAAATATCCTATTCACTTTAAGGAATATCAGCACATTTGTTGTTGGATTATTGACTGGACACTGTTTCACTATCAATGTTACAAAGAGTATTACCTTTAACTTGACAACGCCAAAATCAATAAGGGTCATTTACTGATTATAATCAACAACTCTGCCAAGATGACTAAGTTTATTATGGATAGACACAACCATTATAGAGTTACTGATTGGACAATGTTTGGTGGGTATATGACCAATATCTGTAAAGGCTTCATGCCCCACTTCTTCTGCAATGAAGGGGGAGGGGAAACAGATGGGTCCATACCTGATACTTTGTCAACCAGGTGGCAGTGTACACCCAGTAAAATGTCAATGTAGTGGCCATTTTACATGCCGGGAGATGTGCCTACCTAATTGCAGTGTATGGTCAGCAGTTTATCTACCTGGTGGCAACAGAACAAGGACCACTTACCTCCTCCCTGCATCATCTTGTAGATCTTGCTCTCGATATGCAGCTGTGGGTGCTTGGTCTTTACACATTCTAGCTTGATGGCCACTTCCTCTGCATTTGTGATGTCTGTGCCTGTGTACACAGAAAACAGACGAAACAGATTAAGTCTCTGGGCCCTAACAGTTACTCTAAAATATTCTGTTTGATCAAGTTTACTTTTCATCACCAACACAAGTTAGATGCAGCACTTGATAAACTTTGTCTCTGCCAAGTTGTTTCATGAGAAATACGGAGGGTGTAAAACTGTTCATCACCTGATCACTCCCTTCATGCTTCACTGACCAAATCTGTGACTGAGTCCACAATATTTGCATTTACTATTTTCTTTAGCATTGAAAGAATCAGGACCAAGTTTTACTTCAACCTGCAATGAATGCAGTGGCTCATGTGTAACCCCTCAATGTGGTTACTTTGCTAGGCAACAGACACATAGCCAAAACTTGGCTCTTGTCTCTGAAACATAAACTAAAAAAGAAGTTTCTTGTAAAATACCAAGTCAAAAATGTCTACCAATGAAACATTTATGATTTTTTTTACCTCTAATATTGAAAGAAATCCATGGTTAAAAAATCTGAAAATTAAAATGAAAGTTCCTTTTCACAGCATTCATCCACATGTTTTCACTTCTTAAACATTTTCATCCAAGACATTGCTGTGTGACATGAATCATGATGGAAAAATACTTGTCAAAAAGTGAAAACATGCCCATGAATGCAATTGAAAAGAACTTCAATTCTTGAACAATCACTGCTGTTAACCATTTTTAAACAGTTTTGATTGTTAATCAATGTTTTGGTTATACAGTAGTCTCTCCTTAGAGAGACTGCCCCTAGTACCACCCAAAAGGCGGTCACATCAAGCAGGTGGTCCCTCAAAGGAGGTAAATAACATGAAAAGAACTACAGAAAGACCTAACAATTGTGGTCTCTCAAAGGAGGCCCTTTCCCTAAGGAGTGGTCTTTCAAAGGAGGGACAACTGTAGCTGTGTGCCACACTCAATTCAGTAGGTGCTCATCCCATTTCCACACCATGCACTCTCAAGTCTGAATACAAGAGGACAATCAATCAATCAATCAACAAACTAAAATATTATCACTAATCATGTCATATCTAACTTCCAATAAATACACTTTGTTGTACATTTGGTTAAATTAACCATGCAATATCTCAAGATAACAGATTTCATCAATCTCAATCTCACCAAATTTCCATTCAACTACAGGTGTGCCAATAGTATTCTACTTCGACATATACATTTGTATGCCTCCACAATATTTCTGCCAAATTACATAAGCAGGCTCACCAATTTTTTCTGTCCAGTTGTCCTCAGGGCAAGTGCCCCTGATATTTCACTTGCCCCTCACCTAAAATCACTTTTCCACCCATCAAAATCACAGAACTTGTAAATGCAGAAATTTTATTTGCCCCCCCCCCCCCCCCCCCGAACAAGTGCTTTCAAGTTTTTATTTGCCCCAACTGGAATATTACTTGTCCCTGACACTAGGAATGAGCCTAAAATTATACATCAAAGTTGACAAACTGATACTATTAATATGAGTGTTAACTGACTCACTGCTAACATGGAGGTTATATAAATTCAAATGGGCCATTATGAGACAGCTTAAAAGTGATTAATATAAATATAGTTAAATTCCCTTTGAATTTTTTCTTCCTCACTGACAACAGAAATACCTATACAAAAGTATCTACAATGCAGCAATAGTATAACAGGTTAGGGCCTGTATTTTTTCGTTTTTAACGGAAACGGAACAGAATAATGATTTTTTGTGACCTCTGAAACGGAATTTGCTGTTTTGCCTTAATGTGTTTTACATACAAAGAGAACTACTGAAACGGAATTTGGAAATTTCTGGCTGGTGAAATGGAATTTCTAGTTTTTTGAAATGGAAAAATACAAGCTCTTACAGGTATCCAATATTAATTGATAATACATAATTAGAGGTAGCCATCTATGTATCAGAAATAGCATTAAAGAATCAAATGGTGACTCAGATAATAAAATTTCATGGTCAACATTCTTAAATGTTTATCACTGAAACTAGAAATTCATTTCTTTTTCACTGTAAAAAAACCTACTACTCCAGACAATATCGTGCAAGTTTATGAACTGAACAGAAGTTTTAAAAAGTCAGAAGCCATGTAATCTTACACTTAGATTTAACAGAAAACTTGACAAAAGTTTTGAACCCTGTTGTGAGTTTTTGGAACTTGAAAAACAGACAAAACTTGTGCACTTTTTAGATGATTTGTACTCTCTCATGGAGATTCTTTTTTCAAAGTTTTGTAAACTTATCCTGTGGACAAAAATTAGTGGATTTTTTACAGTGCTATTTACATTTATGACTATCAATCTTGTTATTTTTAAAAGCTAAATATACATGTAGTATTCTATTTCGAAATTTAAATAGACAGTTTCAATAGCTTTCAATACATGGTTTACCAATATTTACTCTACATCAATAGCAAAACCAAATGTACCACAAATGTGTGTTCAGGTGGAAGTTTGATATTGCATTATATGGATGACCCAATATGTCAGGGTCATAGAGGGAATGCATTTCAGAAAATGAATCTTGGTGTATGTCATTAGATAATGTCAGCAGAGCACAAGGTCCATGGGCCTCTTGTTTAGCTTCTAGCATTAGTAGGGTTTTGCGAATCCCGTTCCAAAGTTTAAATGATGCCCATGTACATATACATTTCAAACTTGCAAAACTCAACACACAATATTCATATGTACCAATCAGAAAATTACACATCTGGATAAACATGGATATGTATAGCTTTGCAGGTGTAAACACAGACAGTAGCCAGCTGAAATTGCACTTTATAAAAACATGCGGAGGCCTAGAGACCTTCAAACTGTTTTGGATCCAGTACAATTTTATGTGAAACAAATTTGGCATAGTCATTAGTATTGATTTTGAAGGCTATGATGCTTCTTATACAGCCAAAACAGGAATAGCCTGAAGGTTTGGGAAGCCAAACATCAAAAGTCAGTTAAGTACTCACAAAGAAACGAAGGACAAGCATCACCCAGCTGGTACATGGGGACTTGAATTGCAAAATTTCTTATTCTCTTCATCACAAACTTTTGGGTCGAGGAAACCATCATTTTATAATCATCAACTTACACAGCAAAATGTCTTACAAAGTAATTAATATAAAAAAGGTTTTCATAATATCTGAAACCATAGCTATTTCACAATGTTTGACCACAAAAATTCAGGGACGCCAACATTCAAAATGCTAATTCAGGGACATTTAAGTGAGAACATCAAGGATAGAGCTTATTTTTACAAAGAATATGTAAGAAAATACATGTCTCAGCTTTAATGTGGGACAAACACCGTAAATTACTCGAATTTCCATCTAATTTCAGGAACTGTCCTGATGATGAGGGACAGTTGGCATCTCTGCAAAATCAGCTAAGACACATCTGAGAGCTGGCTTGTGACAATTGGTAGTCAAAAACAAACGTGAGAATCCTGAGCCATGCATTGTGACCTAGATCACTGTCCAAAATGGCCCATATATCTAGTATTACAGAGTTTTATGAATGTACATTGTTTATCCTGAAAAGTGAAGTCCTCTGCCAGGGTCTCTGCTAAAGTGTTCCCAATTACTTATGCCCTGGATCAATATGAACATATCACTCTAGGTTAAGGCTAGATTTTTTTTTGGGGGGGGGGCATCGCTTTTCTTACTATTCAAAAGCCATTTTTATTTTTACCAGCCATCTACTACTGAAAAAATACAAGTAAATATATCACCTAGAAATTGTTTCTTGATAGTTACATAAGTTATATTGAGCAGCCTGTGAGACACTTCTCCTGCTGTCTTTGTGGTCACAGCCAGGGCACTCATGCCCTGGTCTCTTCTGCCTGTCAACAAATAAATTATCTTTCTCACTTGTGGTAAGCTTGGGTATCTTCACTGCATGCTGGGCCCATCTGAACAAGGTTATCTGATGTTTTGCCATTGTGGAAGCGGCTGTCAATCTCCAGTAACCAGGTCAATTTATGCAGACTTGGTACATGCCAGGAAGGGTAAGGACCAATCAGAGTGCTCTTAGATATTCAGCCCAGAACTGTGGCCCACATTTGATCTTCCCACCCCCAAGTGTTCACTGGACTGAGAGATGAAAGTGCTTCAGAGAGTTTATGGCAAATCATGCGCTCAGATCTTAATATCATATTAAATGGAATTCACTTGGGAGATTTATTTGCTTTCAATTGAGTGAGGAATGTTACAAGCATATTTTTTAGTTTGGAAAAACATAAAGCAAACATGGAGAATGATCCACTTGTCTGGTGACATGTTTGCTCAAATTAACAGATGAAATGACCCTGAAGAGGCCAAACTTGCTCAAATCTTTACTATGATAAAGAGAGTTGTTTGCTTATTGTATGGATGAGGAATTCTATGCTGTGATTGTTCTGTTGTTTTTTTGTTTTTTTCACAGAAAAACAATACTGAATGGTCGGTTAGGTTGTTCACAGTTACACTCACTGTGGTGACAACTACCCAACTGCAAAGTAAACAGAACGCCAGCTGATGTGCTTTCATGCCTTGCATCATATTGGCTGCTGTTTTAGAACTCTCCTACTGTGTATTCTGACAAACTGTAAAGTAATCTCAGTAAAGCCTTTTGGTTGAAAGCGGCATATTTTACAATGTTTTTTTGTTTTTTGTTTTGCTTTGTTTCTTTTTTTTTTTTTTTTTAAATTTGCAAGCCCAATTTTTTATTTTTTTCATTGCTACATAAATATTTTTATTGCCATATCAGACTGTCGATCACATTTTGTGATTTTGGCGCCCGTTAAGGGAAACCTAGTCTCTGAGATGCTGGGTGTCATAGTTTCCATGTTGAGCTGTCATGTGTCACTGGGAGATTGATTACCTGTCAACAAAGTTTAAGTTGCATGTAAACTGGAGTCTTTTACCTTAAAAATCAGAATGAGCAAAAGAGTGGAAAGACTCGGGACATTTTGCCAGCTGCTGTTACCTGGAAAATAAAGGCTGTGAGCAGTTCTGTTCTTTATGTTATATGCAGCTGCGACTCTTCATTCAATTTAAGCAAGACTCCTGCTCAACCCAAAATACACCCCATTCCACCAAGGTAACAGCTGGGGGTGATCCATGACCAGGATGAGCTCATCTGAAACTCTTGCATGGAAGCAACAGCAGTGACCCTTGTGAGTAGAAACACCGACCACATAGAATTTCTTCCAAATCTACCACAATTTTACCTGGACAGGAATGTGTCATAGCAATCGATTGTATAATCTAGTCAAAAGGCAAGTCAGTACAGTATCTTATTTGGACAAAGATTACAGGAGCCAAGTGAAACTGGATTACTGGGTATTTCTACTGCATTTTAATACCAAGCTGATGCTTCACAATTACAATTACACTACTTGCCACAATTTCAAATAGTACATGAGACATCTTAACAAATATCCATTTGTTTTGAGATCGGTCTACCTCGATCTAATATCAAAAAAATAATTAAAAGTACTTTTGATTCCTAAATAAAATTTTCAATAACTTTTATGGAATGCTAGTAGCACTTAACCAGTGTTGCCACCATGACTTTATGTTATGTTACGTTATAGAGTCTTGTGTGTATAACATTCCTGTAATGGTATAATATTGATACAATAATGTGCACAAGTTCAAACCTAATGACCATAACAAAAATCCTTTCCTGAAATTAATTACCTCCATGACCTTGAGAAAGTAGGTCAAGGTCACCCATATTATGCAATAATTAACTTCTTTATGGTACACCTTTGTAGTACGTTTGGTATTGCTAGCCTCCTTATTCCTCAAAATGTAGAATTAAGCATCCCTTACTATGTCCTTATAATGACCTTGAAAACTAAGCCCCAGGTCACTCAAAATTTGACAGATTTTTGCCATTGGACCAACACATGTAAATTTACAAGTTGCATGTGAATTCATAAGCAAATGATGAATTAATTGTACTTTAAATACCTAGGAAGCTAGTTCCACTTAATACCACCAGTGCCACCACCATGACCCAATGTCCTGGACTTTTGTCTATAATATTTCTGTCATGGTGTTTTGATACATGTGCATAAGTTTAAAAATAATGACCATTAGAAAAAATAAAAGTATTTCCTGATATGCATTGTGACCTTGAGGAAAAGGTCAAGGTCATCTTTAATATGTATTACTTCTACATATGATACACATTGTGGTTCATTTGGTATCATTAGCCTTATTTTTTCACAACATAATGAATTTCATGCATTTTCAACACCTTTTGGTCCATATCTTCAGTAATACTGTCAAAGACATCACCAAATTTTGGTATGTTTTGGTCTTTTTACCTGATTAAAATACCCACCAAACGCTGAGATAATTCAGGAATGGGCCTAATGCTCTGCTGGTCACCATCACCAAAAAATCCTTTTCTGAAATGTATTCAATCCACAACCTTGAAAAATTATTCAAGGTTAGCTAAATTATGCAAGATGGAACTTCCACATGATGCACATTTGTGATACATTTGGCGTCATTCACCTTATTTTTTATATCGAAATACTGAATTAAATGTCCTTTTCCTGAGTGCTTAATGACCTTGAAAAATAGGTCAAGGTCACAATCATTGGGTCACGGTGACCCAAAAATTAGGTCATCAAGTAGTTTTATATACAATATACTCAAGTGCAATTTTGATCTGCAGGCTCAATTCTCTTTGCCATTGATATCCAAACTACACCCTACCATTAAAAAATCACCTCTTCCAACTTAACAGGCCTGCTGACCCTACAAAAACAGGTCAAGGTCACTGATCTTGTATAACATATTAGCATTGGACAGGGTCCATAAATCCTATACATTTGGCATGTCTAATTCAATTTTTTCTGCGGGGGATATGGAATTCTGCATCTTTCAACTCTTAATTTTCGTAAAACTATAGGTGGCCCCACTAGTTTCATAATCAATCAAGATTTTAACCTCTTCTACAATCCCACTAAATTTTAAGAAGATCCATCAAAAATTAAGCATGCCGGACTGGTCACAAGATTTTCACATTTTGACCTGTATATTCCATAATAGTATAGATGGCGCTACCAACATTCATGTTGACATACACTTTGTAAGTCTTAAAAGTGAAACGGGCCCAACTCAACAACAGCAGAGCTAAAAAACCAACATTCTCAAAATTTTCCTAGTGTGGCCCAAAAATCACCTAATACTACAAGTGGCACCACCAATTTTGAACTTGACCTAGATTTCTATATCCTTTGTGAGTCCTGAAAGTTATATGGGGTTAACATTAAAACTACTGACTGTGTTGTGTTCACACACAAAAGATTATGGACCTGGATGGACTGACAGCAATAACTGATCATATAAGCTCTGTGACCTATTGTCAGCAGAGCTTGAAGTACATAATGACTGTGCAAGGGCCAATTTTCTGCATCTGCTGTGTCTGTTATTATTTACTAAAACTGAAATATCAGCTATTCCTGGGAAGGGGGATATATATGAAAACGACAGTAATCAATAGGACTCTGACATCACACAGTTGTAACAGTCATCTGCATGAATCATGACCAGTGACTAGGTTTCCAGCAGCAACAACCAAGCATGGCATCAATGATGAGACAAGCAGGTGCCAGTGGTCCCAGAAGCCATGTATACAGCACAGCTAACCACCTATCCAGTAAACCCCTTCCCCTCATAGCATTGATACCAGAAAATTTATGCTGCATCAGAAAATCTACAGGCACTCACATTCTGAAATGTTACACAGAGATTATGTACCATCATTTCTGCATTTGTAAACAACATCTATACAATTTTAAGAGGGACCAAAAAGGAAATGTGTATATATGCACCCATGATGTATCCTTCATTGATTGAGCTAATTCCCATTCCATCATCTGCATTGTACATGTAGATGGTATTTAAGTATATTTATCTGCAGAACATCTTTGTTATCCCATACACCACAGCATGAATCATGTTAATTGTGCCTGCATCATCATTCTGTGGGTAAGCAGACTTTATTCATGAACTCTTGGAAGCCAGAGGAGCCTGAGTCATCAGCAATACAGCTGCCACTTAACAATCTATCACATATATAGCTACCCATGCTTTATGAATGTTTCATGGTCCTAAGCTATGTTGTGCAGTTAACATCCAAGCCACATATATAATGGTGAGCACTTGCCTGATGTAGCTTTTGCATGAAAAAACATTGATTTGTTACAACACGTCAGCTTTTAAAGAAATTTAAAAACATAATTAAACCAATGGTAGTGGACTTTATGGGGAATAAAACAAATAGGACTTCTAAAACCTCCTGCTTGCCCGACATCCAAGGTTTTTCAAATGTGTACAAAAAAGATTTACCTCTCATGGAAGTTTTTGTTTTGTTTTACTTTGTACATTCATCAACTGCTTCAACAAACTAAAATCTGTCAGCAGAGAGCAGAGATTGGGAGGTGTGTATGGTTGGGGTGGGGGGGGGGTGGGGTGGGGGGAGGAATGAATTTTCAACTGGGATGGAACCTAAAGGTCAGTTTTACAAGGCTGTCAAAAATTCAACGTTTTCCTCAAAGACAAATGCCATGATTAACTTCTTCCACTAAATACAGGTGCATTCATAGTGCAGTCACTTGTTGCACTCAGACGGTTAATGCTTAAATGCCCAAATTTATGCCAACTGCAAACCCATTTGCTTTCAAGTTTACATACTGAATTTCAAAGACTGCCACAATTCTACAAGTACATGTGCATGTAACCCCATAATATTCACCCTTTTACTACAGGACTCCACACACCACTTCAAGATCTGGTATGCCTGATGATATGATATGTCAAAAAGTGACTCACTGGATTGATTCTCTGGTCTGTATGCATACACACAGAGCAATCACTGCAACCTTGGAGTTGGTCTGACCTGATCCTGGCAGTGGATTATGCCATACACTCACTTAAAACCAAGTCTGAATATTTATCAAATCTGGTACCATATGATCCCTTGTGCTTTCCTGCTTTCAAACTACAGGTTCCTCCAACTACTTGTCTTAGACATAAACTACACTGGTCAGCATATGATGAGATAAGTTAAATTACCACTGTGACTGTCAAAATTTTACATGTACAGTTATTTCTTATGCAAACTATCCTTGCCAAAATGTGAACACAAGTTAAAAATTTTGCATGTTTCCAGCACTGCTTTCATACTAAAAGCAAAAACTAAGAAAAATATAAACTATTCAGGAATGAAAGCGGTTTTGCTGCACAAATGCCTAAAACCATACCCCACACCTTCATTTTAAGGGAGGGGGGGGGGGGAGAGGGAGAGGGTGGAAGAATCTTTCAGGCCAAAAGGAGATTACTTTTTCTCTCACTTTAAATAACAAAAACTGTTTTCGTGAAGAAAAAAGGCAGGAACAGAATCCTCACAGTGCACTTTAAATTGCAGGAAATTACTGGGCTAACATCTAACCAGTTGCTGCCATGACAACCATTGTTTTCTTGTCTTTTTTGTACAAAAATGTGTAATTATGATTATGACAAAGCATACCTTGTAGCAGAGTCATTTAGCATAATTTATGTATGCACTTAAGAACTGAATTTGAGCAAATGTACAATTGATGATTTATTCTTAGTATATATTTATATTTTGCACCCCTCAAAATAAACATACATATTTGCTCAGCAGGTCTCACTCATGACGTAAATCCAGCATTTTCATCAATGACTTACCAACCTGCATGGCCTGGCATGGCCTGGTGCCCAGAACAATGAAATTTGAATTTCAACAATTTTAAAGCACTTGTTACATATTATGCAAGTATAACCTTCCACTTCGTCACCAACCATGTGAAACAGAGAACTTCAGTAAAAGCAAAGCCATGTTCACATGCATGCCTGTCCAGGCATGCTTTGTGATCATTCACCATGACAATGAGTGCAAGGCACATGCATCATGAAGAATGCTTTTGCGGGTAAGCACACTTATTAACTTTCCCAATCTATTGGCCACTTTTCAAGTGGCAAAGATTTTTTAATTGTTCCCACAGTAACCATATGTTGAGTGTTGTATATGCCAGCCTCAACATCAAGTTACATCTGTGCCAGTTCAAATGCAATGCCAACCATGTCCTGAATTGTTGACAAACAATACACAGCAGTGTGTGAAACCTCAGCAGAAGGCTAAAAAACAAAAACAACAAGAGGGCTGTGTGAACAGCCCGAGCCTCAGCTGATCTTGACATTCATCACACTTGCAGCTCTATGAACTTGGGAAAGGATCAAGGACACCATGTTCTGAGTAAGTCTGACCTTAAGCTTATAGAAGAACACTTACATGTGCAACATCAAAGTTCAAGTAGTTCTCAAGTTATAATGAAGAGTAAAATTCATGTATGTTGCACTGTGACCCCACAAACCAGGTCAAGGTCATTCATGTACTGTCTCAGCATGACCTTCATACAGAATAATTAACATGTGAAGCTAACTCAAAACAGATCTCAAGTTATCAAGTAAACAGTAAATTGCGTGTCAGTTGTCCTGTGAATTAGCATTAGAATGCCCATTGACTTACATAGTAATCAATAGCAAAGCTGCATTGAACGACAAGTACCCGAATTGAAAATCCTTAAAAATCAGGAATCCAAAGCAGTGCCACCTAATAAACAATTGTTTGACCCTTCCACAACAACATATCCATCACATTTCAGCTTAATCTGAGGGCGGTTCTGAGAACAAGTGAAAAATAGCAAAACCATACAAAAAATGCACAAAAAAATTGCAGCGCCATCTGGCAAACAAATTGGGAACTAGGTGTCCCCGGGAGTGTCTATGTACGATATCAAAGCAATTGGGTGAGCGGTTTCAGAGGAGAAGAATTTTGAAGGTTTGCCCCCCCCCCCCAAACAAAAAAATTCATTAAAAATCCAAAAATCAATAGAGCGTGACTATTTGAACACACTTGGTAGAGATCCACAAAAGGCATATCCCCACCAAGTTTGAAGTAAATCTGGTCAATATTATTAAAGTTATGACCATTACAAGAAATTCCCATGTTAAACTTTCCTATTAAAACTTTTGTAGAGATTTTTGAAAAAAAATCATAAAAAAATTCAAATTCATTGGAACATGACCATTCGAACAAACCTGGTAGACAGCCACCCAAGGTACATCCCCACCAAGTTTGAAGTTAAATTGGATGATGGTTTTGGAGAAGAAGTCGAAAATGTGAATTTGCATTAGAATGCCCATTGACTTCCATAGTAATCAATAGGAAAGCTGCATTGACTGACATGTACCAGAATTGAAAAAATCGTTAAAAATCAGGAATCTGCAGCATTCCCACATAGTGAACAACTTTGTTTGACCCTTCTACAAGGAACATATACACCATGTTACAGCTTAATCTGAGAAATGGTTCTGGAGAAGAAGTCGAAAATAGCTATAACACACAAAAATTCATAAAAAATTAGGAAAAAATTGCAGCGCCACCTGGTGAACAAATTAAGAACTAGGTGTCCCAGGGAGTGTTCCTGTGTGATATCAAAGGAATTGGGTGAGCGGTTTCGGAGAAGAAGATTTTTTAAGATTTACCCCCCAAAAAAACAAAAAAATTCATTTAAAATCCAAAAATCACTGGACCGTGACCACTTGAACAAACTTGGTAGAGACCCACCCAAGGCACATCTCCACCACGTTTGAAGTGAATCTGGCTGACGGTTTTTGAGAAGAA
Source organism: Hermodice carunculata (assembly GCA_964020975.1). Taxonomy (NCBI): domain Eukaryota; kingdom Metazoa; phylum Annelida; class Polychaeta; order Eunicida; family Amphinomidae; genus Hermodice; species Hermodice carunculata. The sequence continues at coordinate 48,056,473 of OZ026613.1, forward strand.
GTCGAAAATGTGAATTGTGGACGACGGACGGACGACGGACCCTCAAAAAACCTCAGCTGACTGACAAGTCAGCTGAGGTAAAAATGGCGTTCAGAGAACAGATAACCCTCGGTGCCCACAATCTTTTTTCCTCAATTATGCATTTTTTTTAGACTCCACAGTAGTATACTTTACACACACAATTTCCACATAGCTGTCTGTGAAATGAAAGAGCATTTTTGGATGTGTTCTTGGGGCAAGTACTGTGCATCATTACCATGGCCATCAAACAAACACTTCAAAAGTTTCATAACAAGTTTAAAAACAATAAGAAGCTGGTTTTCAATAGGAATGTTGTCCACTAAATGTGCATCTCCGAAGAAAAAATTGGTGAAGCTGCGTTGGATCCTTCTATGATATTATGGTAAATCATCCCACTGTGCATCACTCAGACGGCCTTTAAGATAAATAATTTAAAGTTTCATACAAAGTTAATAAATACAAAGCAGACGCTGGTTTTAAATAGGAACCTGGTCCATCATAAGATGCATCTCTGAACAAAAATTGGTAAAGCTGTGGTCATTATTTTTGAGATATCGCAGTGAAGTCATCAGAGTTGATGCCACTCAGAAGGCCTTCAAAAAAATACATTAAAAGTTTAAAAATAATCAGAGGAAGCTGGTTTTCAATAGGAACCTGGTCCATCATAAGGTACTTCTGTGACAAAAATTTGGTACAGCTACGTTGAATTTTTTTTTAGATATCGTGGTAACCATGACAAGACGGATCTACGATGCAAGGGATGACAATACCCTCTGGCACTTTATGTGCATAGGGTAAAAAAACAAACCAACTGTACGCCTAATGTTGTGCTGACATATAATTTGATGAGCATCACCCAAAAAATCATTTCCGTAATGAATTTGCTCCATGACTTTGACAAATTAAGTCAAGATCATCCACATGATGCAACATCATGACCTTCATTTCAACAGAGATTAAAACATTAGTCAATTCAAAATGTGCACCCTGCATCCAGCTAGACACACAGTCTGTTTGTTCAAATTTGGTAATAACTTTTCAAGTTATTGACGAAAAACGGTAAACTTGGACAAGCACCAAACTCCATACCAATTTGGTCACGGTGACCCCAAAAATAGGTCCTCAAGTACAATGTATGTGCAATGTACTCAAGTGCAATTTTGATCTGGAGGCTCAATTTTCTTTGCCATTGATGTCCAAGCTACACCCTATCATCACATAATCACACCTTTCAAGTTTACATGCCTGGCGACCTAACAAAAATAGGTCAAGGGCACTGATATTACATGACATTTTAGCACTGGACATGATTTATACAAATGTAGCATATAAATTTGGCATGTCTAATTCAATTATTTTTCAAGATATGGAATTTTATCTTCCAACACATTTTCTGTCAAAGTATGGGTGGCACCTCTGTATCCTATGCAACTGAGCATTTTCATAATACCACTAAATTTCATGAAGATCCATCATGATAGGTATGCTAGAGTGGTCACAAGATTTTCATATTCTGACACATATATAACATAATGCTGTTGGTGGCACCCTCAATATCAAACTCGACTTAGATTTTCATACATTTTGTAAGTTCTAAAAGTTATATATGCTAACTAAAAAACTGTGGACTGTATTGATCGTGCTTGCAAGCACAAAGTTTATTGACAAATGGACAAACAGACACGAGGGATTCCATGTGCTCTGCAACCTATGGTCTGCAGAGTTAAAACCGCATACAATCCAAATGCAACAAATTACTACAATCATACGCAACGTCACTCCGAAAGCGATCCACATTTATGATTGTTACATCCATAGACTTAAAATTACAATTGTGTCTTCATGCTTCTAAGTGTGCCTACTATCAGCAAGTTCAGTTTCATCCATGAGTGATAGCAACACCTCAATGTACTTAGCTCTGTAAAAATAAAAAGCAGATATACCTGCACTCTTGAGGCTATTCCACACACAGCTAAGGGATCATGTACAAATAAAACCATTCCAAAATACCGAGAAACCATCGGACAGGGGGGAGGGGGTCCAAGCGCCAAGTCGGAGTGTCACCAAAGTTTTGGAAACACGCTATTGAGCGCTGTCTCAAGCGTCAAGAGCATTAAAAGTCACATCAAGCGAGTGTGAAATAACACAGATAATGACGAAATTTCGCCTGTCACATGTACATCGGCTTTAAAAAATTTTAAAAGCTACAATAATTCTGTTGTGGAGTGCTCTTAGTGCTGAACTACTTCTCTGTTTGCGTCATTTTACCATAAAAATGTTTTGCAGTCCACAGGAAACTTCGTACATTGAGGGAACACGTGTCATTTGGGCATAAATGGTTGACCAAATGCTGCATTTTTCAGTCCACACCACCATAATGCCATATATCAACTTTACTTGTTAAGATGTAGAATGTAACTTTTGTGGCATGTTTTGAATACTTTGCTGACTGAAAATCGACAAAACAATGCCAAAATGCGGCAAAACTGCACTCATTTGACTCCGCCGTAAACTGTCATCTCAGATGAACACATGCCATGTGTGTTACCATCTTTAAACCCTGGATTTCTGCTAATCAGTTAGATGATTTCCTATTGGCTACAAGTTACTGCAATGCGATTAATTTATTCTGGAAAGGTCATATTTCAAAGCTGTCAGTTGCTGTTTTAGACACCTCTTTCTATTGGCTTACAATGATGTAATGCAGATCATCATATGACTTTTTGAATAATTGGCTCTGACGTTTGATCACATGGGCCAATAGAAAAAGCAGCTTCCAACTTACGGTTTACATTATAATATTACAATTACTACTTCCACCCAGCTCCGTAATGGGAAGCATGACGACTGTCTGTGCAAAAGGACAGCAAAACTGGTCATTTCTGTGCAAATACAACACGAAATTGTGACATTTTTTTAATTAGAGTAAGATGCAGAAGGTCCTATACAAGGATTTGAAATGATGACAAAAGTTATGAAACTACCGGCAGGTTGGGTGCTGATGACAGTAAAACCATGTTTCTCATCAGTTGACCTGCACAGACATAGTAGAAGATTTGTCTTTCCCAAATATTCAAGTTTTGACACCACGAAGCTTACCGCTTATTGCAGATAACTCGTTAAATATGCTTGGTAATGAAATTTGAAGCACAGGAACCCCATCATATACAGCAACATTCATTCCCCAAAGTACTGGAACAAAATGATGTGTCCTCATTCTGGGGATGTACGGACCGCCTGTGTAGCGACCATCAGCGATAGGGGGCCTAATGACTGCTTGTAGTTTGATGGCCGCGATTTTAGCACTTCAAAGTTTAAGGGTTTTAACCTGTTTGTGAATGTCCATGTGTTCATATAGGCATTGCCTGCTCCTCAATCGTTTTTTCTTTCAAGAAATGAAATAAGTTAAAACCAATGTCCACAATGATATAAGTACAGATAGTGCTGCACGTAAGGATAAGAAGAATGGCGAGCAAAAACACTCTGATTTAGTATCTAACTTCCAGGAAACAGGTGATTTTGGACGGGGGGGGGGGGGTAAATCTTATTTTTTGGAATGGTTTTAATTGTGCATGATCCCTAAGGACCAAGAAACATTCATGTTTCACCGTACCCATAATTTACATACACATGTATTGGATACTATGGAGAGACAAAGCTGACAATGTGACATGTTAATAATATCAAAAGTGAATACATACTACTCAGCTCCTTGTTACAAACATGTCAGATTTATGACAAGTACTCACAACCACACCTACACCCACTAAAACAGGACCACTGGCCTGGCCTGATAATTTATGCCAGCCAAAGTATGTAATTGCACACCCTTAATGGGGATTTCCCAACCAAAAGTTGGATATGTACATGCAATTGAGCTATAGTGACTCAATGACGAGAACAAATTAATCATCTCTTGGCATCTTTTGCATGAAACTTTGAAGGATGAAACATGAAGCTGTTCTCTAGCTCCAGTTCATTTAGTCTTTCATACAAAAAAAAGTCCCACACAATTTTAAACTTTGGCGAAGTACAGCTTTCTAAACAAGGGCTAAGCTCTATGGAATCAGCACGTATTGAGGGTCTGGTAAAGTACACTTAATGCCCTATGCCAAACTGAACGAAAAGACAAAACGGAGGTAAAAAATCCCCAAATGATGCCTAAAATTCAGTCAACCCTATCTTATCTATGTAGGCCTATTTAGTAACTTAGCATGCAAGCAAATAATTAAGATTAAACAATAAAATATCCCAACATATTATACACTATCCTTCATCACTCAACAAAAATTATACCAACAATAATTTTGGCTCCATCATCGAAATACAATGTACATCTTGATATTTCTTATTAGTGAGCATATCAATAAACAGCACACCCTTAGCAAGCTGTTCTCGGGCACACCGGACATGTATTTGAACATCGGTTGCCACTGTTGTCAATTTGAGCTGCATGCAAGCCAACCTTCAGCAGCTTTTTTCTGGCCTGCAATGAAAAATTTTATTTAACTGCAAGCATGTGTACTTTATCGTAGACAAACTTAAATACTTGTGAATGACTAGGCCTATTTTGATTTTGCAGTAAAAAAGTATATTCTTGTTAAATGGATAGAAATGAAACGACTGTCTCTTTTTAGTGACATTTTGAATTATACAACTGCATAATTTACCCCAAAGCTTGGTAACTTTGCAGTCATGATGTTTTGCACCGTCCGCCAAATGTTTTATACTGCTGGAATCTTCAGATTTTCATATTTCTATGTAACAAGCTCTCTTAATGGCTAAGAAAAAATTCATGCGGCATCCCTCCAAAAAAACAGCCCAGAATGGGAATGGAGACATCATTTTACCTCATTATAAATGCGCTTTGATCATGTGCCGCTCATGCTATGAAAAGGTCTCATGTCCACAATGTTGCAAAACAAGTCATATTCACACAAAGTTATTAGACCAAGATGCCACATTTTCACATCTTATTTTCACAAAAAGACTTCTGTTGAACAAATCTAGACACTCAAACCATGCCTCTTTTGCCACTGCCAGGGATTTCTTCTGCAGTTTTTCCAGTTGAATCCCTGTGGATGTCTCTTGTACGAGAACTACTTTCGCTCACAAGAATGCTGGACTTCAAATTTTGCCGTGGGAGAACTAGTGTTCTCCCTGCTTTATTACACAGAAAAAAATTACCATATCAGTAAGCCGCCAGTAGGATTCAATCCTGCACTGATTATTTCCACAGGCTGAAGCGACTGTTCTGACCACTACACCAGCCAGTGTGACCTGGTCGTTGAGGCACGTTTTGTATTTTATCGTGCTCAGTGGAGCGTGTCAAGGAAAACCTGGCACCTCGGTGCAGAGGCAGGTCACAGAATTACTTCTATACTGTTTCTTAGATTAAGCCGGTAAAAAGGGTCTCCAACTATAAAATTGTGGCAGTGACAAAAGAGGCATGGTTTAAATAGGAGATACCAGTTGTTATTGGGACGTATTCTGAAACCCTGTATTACAAATCCTTCGCACTACGCGGTCAGGATTTATAATGCAGGCTTTCAGAATATAACCTCATATAGCACAGTATCTCCTATTCAGATAAAGGCTGGAGTGAAAATTCCTTGCGGAAAACACTTAGATTAGTCACTGCATGGTGATTGTGGCAGATAAGCGGAGAGCTACAGAAGATTTGGATAAACATGATGTGTTATTGAATGCTGTCTCTGATGCGTAACGTCATTACTGATGTTTTTAACAAAAATTTTGTTCTTTTAATTTTATTAAAACATCTGGATGGAACCAATCTGTATGACAAAACAAAATAGGAATGAAATTCATGATTGCAGGCCAGAAAAAATCCATGTACATGGTGGAAAATTATGCCTAGGAGCATGCCTGTGCACACTTGTTTATCACCCATGCAATTTACCGCACTCTGGCAGCCACATATATTCATACACAAGTGCAATGAAGGCAAAGTCATTTGTAAAAATTACCTCATTTTGGACCTTGTTATGTTGATATGCAAAAACCCCTTAAAAAGCCCCCATCAGTCCCCTGTACACAAGTGTGTGACATATTGCATGGTCTATTGCATTTATGGCAACATTTACTTCTGCTACACACAGCATTAGAAGGATGCAGGCAGTCTCCATGATGAGTCTAAAAATTAGTGGTTAACAAAAAGATACTTTCGCAATGCAACAAAGTCCCTCTTTGGCGAACATCTCATTAGTATATGGATGTATATACCAATCATGTACATAACATTCTTTTCAATTGTGCAAGACCCCTCTGGCCAATCCCAACTTTTTAGAAGGTGGACACCAAACAGAGACATGTATGCAAGAAACACTTCAACAGCACAAATAATTTAGTGCATACTACAGTTTCAGTTACACAATTTGTTTATGCAACACACAAGAAACACATATCCAGTGAATATTTTCCATGTTTGCAAAATCTCAGGATACAAACCACTAGCACATAGAATTTGTTTCTACAATCTCAAGATACACACAAACCATGGTTGTGTAGTTTAGCCATGTAAGCTGTATAACAGCATGTAGGGGTGTCCTTATTCTTCTAAGTGGAAAATGTCTGAATCTGCATCTTTATTCACTCAAACTATTGTCTACTACAAGGTTGCATGTCAATATCCCTATGAAATATTACTGTCAGCTTTTATGCTTGTCACACCGAAAAAACATACAGACCTGTCATGATCTATGACTGTCCTCTATTTGCAACAATCAAAGCCCTATATAATCTAAGATTGTATGGGTAATCGGCTGGCAACGATTCCAAAAATTGGAAGTCATGTGGTGGGTGTATCATTTTTTTTTTTTTTTTTTGACATGCTGCATTTGAAGTTTGAACAAAAATCATTTTCTCCAATAAATACACCTGGTCTCCACAGTTCTTTTCTTTTTCTGAAATACCAACTACAGATATTGGACAGTTGGGATGGCAGCAAGGGTAACTAAAACGGTCCTTGCTGACAAGATTGGATACCCGCCACTCGGATATTCATTGGTCTCTGCATGGAGACATCCGCATTGGCAGTTTGATATGGCTGGTGACCTACATAGCTCAAGTTTACGGTTGCCTGATGACACACCATGTAGTGAAGGAGAATAAGCATACATGGCTTTAAGAAGATGCGATTATTAATGAAAGAGTTGTAGTCCGGACAAGGGTTTGGCTACAGATGCCAGCTGTGACCCTCACCTTTACACCTCAGGGTCAATGCTGTGTCATGACACAACCTCAAGTGATAAACAACAGTAATGTACAGTTGGAGGAAGATCTATGAAACAAGGAAGGAGTTATGGCCCAGACAAAGCTTTTCCACAGTTGGACAGACGGACATGGTGAATGACATACCCTTTCGTAAGAAGCAATAATCATGTAAATTGGAGGAAGATTTACGGTCCACACAAGAATATGTCTACCGACAAATGGCCACTGTGCCTTGACCTACATAGCTCAAGGTCACAGTTGCCTCATGACACACCATGCAGTGAAGGAGAATAAGCATACAAAGTTTTAAGAAGACGTGATTATTAATGAAGGACTTATGGTCTGGACAAGGGTTTGGCTACAGTTGCCTGCTGCGACCCTGACCTATAAACCTCAAGGTCAATGTTGTTTCATGACACAACCTCAAGTGATAAACAACAGTATTGTATAGTTGGTGTAAGATCTGTGAAATAATAAAGTGTTGGCCCTGACAAGGCTTTTCCACAGATGGACGGAGGGAGGGAAAGATGGTCAAGGTGAAACCAGTAAACCCACTCTTGGGGGTGGGGGTTTAATCATATCCCACAGATTATAAAGAAAAAGGTGCTGACACTTTGTTGTTGACACAGTTTAAATGCTTCACCTTTTCCCCCCTAAACCAACCAAAACCAGCTGGTGGTCCAATGTCGTCTGCTTCAGTGTTTTCAACTAATTTCAACAGCAATGAACTAGAAGACAGTCAGAGACCGAAAACCCCATGGCCAGGGTTGATAACTGGGAAATGGTACTTGGAAATGGTACTTTAGGTGAAAACCATGTACCTCAAGACCAGGAAGGTGAGTTATTTACCTATAAATTCTTGGTCATGTATCTTTCATCAAATGCAGTAAATGAGCTCACACTGCTGGTAAACATATGGTGAACTTTGCTCGAGTCCTCAAACTCCTTTAGTATAAGAATACATGATACAGCTTCAGTATGCATAGGTGACGAAAATAGAAGTTGCTGTAGGTCACTGTTATCCAATAGGCAGACATTTGGGAAAACAGTAGGGATCAGTGACCTTGAAGTATGTCTGTCAAATATAGGTCAAGGTTACTGCAATGAGCACATATACCATGGCAAGGCCAGTTTTCTTCAATGCAGCAGTGACCTAAATATGTGACCCAGTGACCTAGTTTTTCACTAGGTGTCTGAGGCATCCTTAGGACCAACTGTCACAAATAATTGGTGCACCTACAATGAGAGTAATTTAATATTTGGAGATATGGTACAGCCATTTTTCTTCAATGCAGCATTGTGACCTAAATATGTGACCTGCTTTTCAATAGGTGTCTGTGGCATCCTTAGGACCAACTGTCATAAATGATTGATGAAGCTACATTTAATACTTTTTCAATATTGTGTTAACGCAGTTTTTTCTTCAGTGTAGTACTGTGACCTAAATATGTGACCTTCTTTTCAATAGGCACCTGAAACACCTGAACAGCCCCCTGTGATAAAAATTTGGTCTCAGTAAAGGGAGTATTTTTGGAGATATGGCATTAACAAGTCATGGACTGATGGACAAATGGACACAAATGCAGATGATGACAATACCTCTTCAGCCTATAGATATGGGCCGAGGGGTTAAAAACCATTTGATTGAGAATCTTAGATGAGACCTATTAAGTTAACATGTCCCAGGTCAACAACTTTACTTGACATGGAATGGACACTCAGTGGTTCAAGAACTGGTCATGCAATAATGATCCAAAGCAGGAAGTAACCTATACTCGCTGACATGAATTTTACTTTACATTGGGTTTACAATATACTTAATATTGCTCAAGAATATTGGCATTAGCATGCATCATGTTCAGAGGTTCTGCTTTCCATGGTATCTGTCATTAAATTTCCTGGTAATACCATGATTCAAACCATACACACATGGATCTTTGACTGACCTATGTAATGTTAGCTGTGCAAATCATTCTGATGGGGGTCACCAGGTTACAAATTGCGATAGTGAGGCAGAAACATGTCAAGGAATACAGCAGCCTATAGAGGCGACATTGGAATCCCTGCTGTGAAGAAGAGATGGACAATGGTAAGTGTGACAATGAAATAGATGGTAATTTCCGTTGGGGTGTATAAAAGCACTAATTGATCATTTTGACATTATATACAAACCATCATCAGGACTGTCTTTCGAATGAAATGATTTTGCATGGAGGGAGACGCTCATAGCACATGACGTCAAAATCAATTTCTCACCACAAATACATTCTAATGACTGTAGAAATCTATCCCCCAAATTTTCATTAGTCATTCACTGGTTTTATGGGAAAGTGACATACAAACAAGGCATCTAAATATCAAAATTTAATTGTCATTTGAATTCATTCGGAATGAAGTTCCATGAATATAGAACCCAATGCATGTAGAATAAAAAGTATAGAAAGAACCGCTATAGATGCACTAATTTCGGCCTTATTGAACTTTAGGGGACCCGAGCCTCTATAGGTAAAATCCCCTAACGATGTCCATGTTCCTACCTAAAGCGAAGATTATTGCGCCGCAGGTACTATGGTAACGTTCCTATATGCTTTTCTAGTAGAATAGATGTTTGCGCCGCAGGCATAGTGTAATTAAAATATGAAAAAAAACTCGAATTTATTCCGTGAAATCAGGATGGAATCTATTATCGTGCCGCCATTTGCATATGCACCGAACGACTTTTGACTCGAATATTACCCACAATGCAACACCGGAACAAAATTTTAACCAATCGGGGTAAATCTACCAAATGAGCTTTGGGTGCATGTTTACCTACACGAGCCAAGTGCACGTGATGCCCTGGGATATTCCCGGGGATGGTCTCAGCGTCCATTCTTTCTTGAAATTTTTTCTTCGAAATAGTCAAGCAATAATTTTATTGTTTATGATCACATTCAAAATTTTATGATACGGTCCCCAATGGCACTTGCGGCATACATCTTGGACCATCAGCAGAAACGCTGATGCTTAATTTACATGTTAGGACCGGTCGGAAGTCATCTCAGATAAGTGATTCGTGTTGCTAATGATTATTTAAAACACTTCCGGAACTTTCGTGAACTTTGAACCATTATTAGTCTTATAGGGGCTTGGGTCCCCTAAAGTTCAATAAGGCCCTAATTTCTACACACTTAAATTAGAAGCTGCAGCATCAACGATATATCCACTTCAAAATAAAATTAATCATATAAAGTATAGACCCATATCTTTTACATGGATTGCACAGCAGGCCAAGCCTATATTAACCACTCTCCATGGCACAGATCGTGGCATATACTTCCTACCTACATGTTTGGTGGAGGAAACCGAGGGACTCGGAGAAAACCACCGTGCACAGTCAGAGTGGTAGGAACTCTTTCCACATGCTTCCCCGGCCATGAATCGAACCCGGGCCGCACAGGTGAACGGCGAGCATGTTGCAGCTCGGCCAACTGTGCACCCTATATTAATTATATACTGTAGTTCTTAGCAATATTCCTACTCAAACTGATTCATGCTTTGTGTGTTACCACTTAGTTTGCTAAACTTAAAAGTGTGAAAATTTATTCAGAAAACATGAATAAATTCAAGGAAAACTCACACACTCATAGGGAGTTTAAAAGATAAGTTAATGTGCCCAAATATCTCTGGCTACATACAGGTTTATTTTACCTACCAAGGATTCACCAATTAATACTGTTTCCATAAGCCATGCAAACAGGTTCCCCATAGTTATGCAAACTTTTGCAAGTTTGATGGAAGGCACCATGATGCAAAGCATTAAGTGATGGGTCCATCTTTGCACATGCATTCATTATCTGACCTTACAAATTAGGTTACAGGTCAACAAAATGTAATAAAGTCCAGAAATGGTGTCAAAGTACAAATGAGGTAAATTTGCATTCACTGTGACCAGTAAGTCTTGAGATATGATGTCCGCAAAGGGTAGACAGATGGCCAATGGATCAACAGACAAATGGACACACAACCAGAAAACAAAATTGTTCCCCTTGGGGTGGACAGTCACCAAACTCATAACATGAAGACTGTAACTGTCCTGTGCCCAGCCGACCTTACATGCACAGACTGAAGTGGTCCTGTGAACTTCAGAATATAAAGGTGACCTTTGTTTATGACCATCATCATTGTTTGTTAACAAACATATATCCCCTAACCAATTTTTCCAAAATTTGATAATTTGTTAAAAAACTAGCAAATGAGATCAATGAATCTGGTTAATGGTTTTGGAGAAGTAAAAAATGTGAATTATCATAACAATCCCCATTGACCTGCATTGTTATCAATGGGAATGTATGCATTGACTGATGTGTACCCAAACTGAACTACAAAAGTGTCCAAAGGACAGGGATGCCCCCATCTGTCATTGCCCCATCAGCATAGGAAAGAGGAGCATGTAATTGGTGCAAGACTTCAATCATATTGTAACATCTTCATATGTATTACAGGATAATAATTATACATACGACTTCTCATATATTGATTGATATTCCTATCAACTTTCATGGCTATACCTAAAATACGTCATGAGCTACACATGGCACAAGTTTGACAAGAACCAATACTCATTTTGTGGAATTGGCATTTTCACAAAGTTAATAACAATTAATGATTATCAACAGAGGAAGAGGAATTTGTATAGGCTATGCCTGTTTTCCAATTGCCTTAATAAAATATGTTTAAACCAACAGAGGATAATTAACCCAAGGGATAATTAACCCAAGAGATGAACAAAAAACCAGGGTTACATCTTTACATATTGTTTAATGTTCCTATCAAGTTTCGTTGCTGTACCTCAAAACACCTTGTGAAATACACACGACACACGCTTGACATCAGCCAACATTTTCACTAAGTTAATGAAAAAATTTACAGAGGTTAATTAACCCAAGAAATAAACCAAACCCCAGGTACAAGTCTTCATACATTGATAAATTATCCTATAAGGTTTCATAGCTGTATATAAAAAAACTTCTTGAGATATATGTGACGCAAATCTGAGAAGTCCATCACTGAATCAACATTTTCACTAATTAATGATTAATTGTCAAAGGATTAATTCAAGAGACAAACAAAATCCAAGGTGAAGGTGCACATCTCTATATTGTGATTAATGTTCCCACCAAGTTTTATAGGTGCACCTCAAATACTTTATAGGGTACATGTGACACATATCTGACAAGTCTGACATCAAATCAACATTTCCCTAAGTTAATTAATGATTAACACAAAATAAACACTCTATGAGATGAACAAAACCCCAAGTGCACACCTTCATACATTGCTAAATGTTCCCAGAGTTTCATGATTGCACCTCAAACAGTTTTTTTAGATGCACATAGCACAAATCTGACAATTTTAATGTCAAACAGACGGAGGGACAACAGCAAATCTATATGCCCCCCCCCCCCCCCAAGGTGGGGGCATAAAAATTCATTAAAAACCAGAGATGGGGAATATCATCACCTAGTGAACATTTCAGTTTGACCCATATACAAGCCACATTACCATCAAGTTTCAGAAGAATCAAAGAGACAGTTTCAGATAAGAAGTAAAAAATGGCTTTGACACACAAAAATCTGTAAAAAAAAAAAATTGCAGTGCTGGTCTATGAAGTCTCTACGCAATTTCAAAGCAATTGGCTTAGTGGTTTCACAGAAGTTTTTTTTTTCAAAAAAGAACCAAAAAATCATTAAAAAAATGCAAAAATCACTTGACTGTGACCATTTCAACAAACCTGGTAGAGACCCATGCAAGGTACAACCAAAAGAATTTGCAGAGAATATAATGTGTCATTTTGGAGTTAAAAATGTGACATATGTATGGAAGGACAACGGATCACCACCTATCCTGTAAGCTCAGCTGACTAATAAGTCAGCTGAGCTAATAAAAACACCAATATATCAGAACTGAATGAGTAGTACTGGCTTGAACCAAGATTTTGTATTCACTGAATTTGATTATTACTAAATCAGGTCACCTTGCAAGTTCAATCTCCTTTAGACATGGGGTTGTGTACTCCCACCAGCTTCTGCACTAATAATTCGAATTCCTATACCTTGTTCAATGCCAACCTTTTTGTAAATCTATGGGTTTCTAGCTAAATGATGTCCAGGGATACCTGCTCTTTGTGGCCACAACTCCATTCCTTTCACCCATAGTGAAAGGCTACCTGCTTTACATGGTCATTTTTTTTGTGACACATTCAACAGGTACTTAGTGCATTGGTCACACTTTAATTATAAAACTGCGAAAGCACACATACGGGAACAATTTCCTCACAGCAACATTCAGAAGTTAACTGTATTTTCTTACTTACTTTTGGATGTTTCCGGCTTCCTGCCCAAAAATATTGATGACTTTCCCAAACTGATCATTTCTTTTTGAACTTAAACTTGCACATGTACTTCATACCAGGCTTGTCCTTCAAGCTTTGAAGCTTAACAGCACCTTGACAAAAAGTGTTAAGCCTTCAACTCAACCACAAAACCGTTCATGCCTCCCATAAAGCTTTACTTTTAGCCAAAAATGCATCTATCTGTATTTCCTTTTTCAGGCCCAGTAGCATTTTGGGGGCACAAATTGACTCTATGGAACAGATAAATACTGGTAAGCCTCCAAGAATGTTAAAGCAAATATGTAAGTTAAAATCTTTTTCCCCGGAAAACCCTGCATATTTTATTGATGAATATGCAATCCAATGAGAAAACAAGTCAAACCGACCGGAATGATTTGGATACTTGGTTGTGCATTCTGCTTTCAAAATACACACATGTATCACTGCATTTGCATTTCCATAACCCATTAAGCAGTTACCAATATTGATGAGTTTGCCCATGTCTGCTCCCAGGGAGGAACGGGGCACTGGTAGAGACACCATGCGGTCAGGGACAGCATTCCCTATCTATTCCATGCTAAATGGGTGCAAGTTGGGGAAGTTGCAGTGCTATTTTTTCCACTTCAAAGCTAAAGAATCGGTCAGAAAAGCTAACACATTTAGGATCTCAAACAACAATAATAAAAGGTTACACAGGCACTCTCCGAAAATCAACAGTACAATTTTTTACTCATTTTACTCTCTGGCAGAAACCTTTTTGATCAACTGCATGTCTTAAACTCCCTGCCACCAGCATTATATGGTGTGATTTGGCTCAGCGTTCTGATAATTTTCATCAACTTGACCAGACTGCAGTTAAAATTAGTCTTACAACAAGGCCTACTGGCCTAAATGCAGGGGCTGGACAGAAAGAGCTGGAAGAGCTGACAGTGCATTTGTGGTTATTGTAAATTACCACATTTCTATAGTATATGCATGACCACATACTACAGAATTGCAGTTATTTACAATAATCACATTATTTTTACTGGTAGGTGTCAACAACTATAAGAAATGTACATCTACTAAATGCTGGCTAAAGAACAGTGCTATGCTCAACAACATTTTACGTTTTGACCCCCTCCCGTTAGCATCAAAAGTGAACTTCCATGATTGCACCTGATCATCTCCATGGACCATGCATCTGCTTTTATAGGGTTGGATGAAAAGTTTTGAGCCTTGCCAAGTTAGTGAAGCATGACTATAATTAAGTTATTGATAAAGTACCAGTACCTCAACATATGCATTTATGCAACAAATGAAAAAGATTTTCTTATAATGTCCTGTTCTACCAGCAATATAAAAGAAAAAATGTTTGCTACATATAAGGAATCTTAATAAATAAAAAATTAAGGACCTCCACCTTACAGACTTTAAGTTCCGCAAACATATTTTATAACCTTTACGTTTGCTGATTATCTTTGTGATGTGTCACAGAAACCATATTTTTGTTTCGTATATTAGGCTAAATTGTTTTTTGCACCAATGTAATTCCAAATAAGCATTTTCGGGGAGACACAACTCATCAACATGAATAAAATTTCATCAATAATATAAGGGTGTTTATTAATAGTGGTAGATGATGAGTATTCCAGTACCAATTAAGTAAATATCTGCACAAGCTACATATATGAAAAATATTGAACCTAAACAGAACAAAACATTTTGAAAATTTGAACTTTGTCTTAAAAAACAGTAACTGTATTTTATGCAGAGGAACCTAAATTTGTTTACAAACAACTATCAAAAGAAAACACCCTCATGGATAATTTTCCAGAAGCAAATATTTTTACACACACAAAAAAAAAGGTTTATAATAAAATAATTATTGCTGGTATCATCATAAACCAAAACCTGTGCTTTTGAAAAGTGGTTCTGGAACACAAGATTTTTATACAGGTAAATTGGCGCTTACATATATAGTTAACCAAGAAGTTGATGGAAATGACAGAGTTTCATGTGTGTCACACTTCACTAACTGAACGAGGCTCAAAACTTTTCAATCGAGCTTCCTAGACCCCAGTAATAGGATCCTAATGAAATCTTAGTTCTCCCTTTTGTTACCTTATCATGATGATTGTGCTCATGACTGAATTCATAGTTACGCTGGTCTGCTGTTACCAAGTGGGACACGCTATCGTGACCACAGCGGAGGCTTAACTGTGAAACTGTGGAACATTACCTCGCACATCCATGAATATTTGTCAAGATTCGACAATTTGTGCATATAAGCGCTATACAGCCAGGTACCTTACAATTGTACACAGGCATATTTCAGGCACAGTAGCCTACAGCTTTAACTCTATCAAAATCACTCAGTCACACTTCCCCACTTTCTTCAGGTCTATACACTTTAATATGGCTGTCGATGACCCGCTGATAATGGTGTCCCACTTCTTGCGAAATACCGCTTAATTTGGTTGCAAGATTATGGTGGTCAAAATTGGAAAACTAAATTTCGTTAGGTTGGTATTGGGCTAATACAACTAAGGCCAAGCACTTGCCTAGGCCTACCGATTCTTAGAAACCCAACATAAACTTGTGTATGAATAAGTATTGCTTTATTATGATCTTTTTTTTACATATTTTTTATATAATGAGCAACTGTTCACTTCCTATGTTTTGCCACTGTCAATCTATATGATGTGATCACGTTTTGTCTGTGGACACAGCTTAGGCGCGCCATGGAGCATGCAGGTGTAGTTTCACTGACAAGCATGTCAAAATTTGTTCTTACATGCATATATTTCCCAGTTAGTAAGGTTCGATAGTTTTCACTTGTACCATGGACCGAAAAATTCATTGTGGATGCTGAAGACAGATCAGGTTCATAGTTTATTTTCATCTCCTGTGGGCCTAGGTTAATGATTATTACATTAATATGATCCATTCCGAAGTAAAATTTATTATTTAATGGGCCCAGAAAAATAAACTTTATTAAGTTCGGCCAACAAGATATCTGCAAAGTGTTTTACAGCAACACTAGGCCAAGCCCAGATGTAGCGATGGTTGTGGCAATGTCTGTATTTCATGTGTGTATTGCAATATGTCAACCTGGAACTTGCCAGGTTTTCCATTTTTTTTCTTACTTTCATATTCTTTGCCGCATACACTTTGAGCAAGTCAAAAGGTGGTGAGCCCCCCCCCCCCAAATACTGTTAAGTGTGACAAGTGACATGGCCTCTTAGCAAGGGTCTAAGGACTTTATTGTGATGGTCAGACAGCTGCCTGCTGAATAGATCAATTTCAGTGTCAGAGATATACTTTGCTGACGAGTGCCTTGTCTTGCACTTACAATTCAAGAACCAATTGCATTTACCTGTGCATCGCTTTTTGTGGCATTTATTGCTGGAATTATCTGAAAGTGGATTTTCATTAGCAGGTATTCAACTATTCATGCACAATCTACAATTTCAAAGAGGTACTGAAACTATTCATTTTGTTTTACTTTTGGAAAGGTTGTTTTCAAGGCTTTATTGTTCTGTTTATTTTTAATGTGCAAATGCAACACTAGATGGACCTGATCAGAAAAAAAATTGTGGTTGTGTGAACTTGGGATGGGACAAAATAGGTAGACACTTATCAAAAGGTACATCAATACAAAGTTTTGACACAAAACTGACCAAAATTATTTCAGCCATAACCATTACAAACTTTCCTGTAAATTTTTTTTAACGATTTATCCCCCTCCAGTCATAAAAAAGTCACTGGAACAAATTTGGTAGAGACCTGCCCAAAGTACACTGTCACCAAGCTTGAAGTCAATCTGACAGTTTCTTCAGAGAAGTCCAAAACCTGTATTAGCATTACAATGTCCATTGTCTTACCAAGTAATCAATGGGAAAGGTGCACTTAGTTATAAGTACCCAAACTGTGAAAAAAAAGTTAAAAATCAGGAATCCACAGCAGTCTCACCAAGTGAACAACTTTCTTTGGCCCTTCCACAAGGAACAAATCCACCAAATTTCAGCTTAATCTGAGTAATGGTACTGGAGAAGTTAAAAATAACAAAAACACACACACAAAAAAAAATCATGTTAAAAATGCAGTGCCACCTGGTGAACGAACAGAGAACTAGGAGTCCCCAGCAGTGTTCGTTAGTGATATCAAAGCAACTAGGTGAGCGGTTTCAGAGAAGATTTTTTAAGGTTTGCCCACACAAGAACCAAAAATATCATTAAAAAAAAAACAAAAAAACATTGGTTTTGGAGAAGTTGAAAATGTGAATTGTGGACGCCGATGGACAGACGACAGATGCCTAACCACTACATAAGCTCAGCTAAAAAATCATAATCATGATAAGGAAAGAATATTTTCAAGGGACATGAACAGTCATGTGCCACACAGCTGTGCCTGCACCAACATTAACATGCACCAGTCTAAACAGACTGCGCATTTTTCCATAAAGTAACAGACACATGGAGGTAAATAATCATGATCATTGCTCATCCTTCATCCCAAATCATGCAATAAAGTATGAAGATGGTATGAAGCAGATATCTATTTGTCCATTCAGCAAACTTGTCTAAAGTGGACATAAAATGACCAAACGCATGTGCTTTACAGGTACACCTCCTCTTTAAAGTCAAAATAAAATGAAGGATTGACAGAATAGATCACACGGCCACAACATAAAATTACCAAAATATTAGGTCAATTATGCAACTTTGATAAAAACATAACAAATACTATGTATGTGTTGCACTGGATGATTTTTTACCAATAAAAAGTAACCTGTGAAATGCCAACAAACACTGACAGGATTGAAAGGCACAAGTTTATGATGTTACATTGTACATGTTCCAGTGACAGGAAAGGGCATTGAGAGTACACAGCTTGGCGAACAAATTCTGCACACTGATAGGGAGGTACTGCATGACATTTGACTTTTTGAAATAAACGTGTCGGTTCATTGATTGATTTTTATCTGCAAAATCAGTTCATGCAGTAAAAAAGAGTAACATAAGTTATAATATTATTATAATATACAACTTGAAACAGATACTGATTTTATGGGGGTAGCCCTTGAAGCCAGTTGGCTCATTTCCAAAGGGCCCCCTTAAAAAAAAAAAAAAAAAAACTAGAAAAGTGTCCAAAGGACACAGATGCCCCCACCTACCATTACCCCCATCAGCATTGGAAAGAGTAGCATGTAACTGGTGTAAGACTTCAAACATATTGTGAAATCTTCAGAGGGATAATAATTATACAACCATGACTTTTCATATATCGATTGATACTCCTATCAAATTTCATGGCAACACCTGAAATACTTCATGAGCTACACATGGCACAAGTTTGACAAGAACCAATATGCATTTTCAAGTCCAATATAGAATCAACATTTTCACTAACTAATGATTAACTATCAGAGGATAATTAATCCAAGAGACAGACAAAAGCCCAGGTGCACATCTTCATATATTGATTAATGTTCCCACCAAGTTTCATAGGTGTACCTCAAATACTTTATGGGATACATGCGACAAAAATCACACAAATCGAACTTCCAATCAACATTTTCCCTAAGTTGATTAATTAATGCAGAATAACTAATCCAAGAGGCAAACAAAACCCCAGGTGCACACCTTCATATATTGATAGATGTTTCCACAAATTTTGATGGTTGAAGCTCAAATACTTTTTGAGATACATGCAACACAAATGTGATAAGTCTAATGTCGAATGAACATATTCCCTGAGTTAATTAATGATTAACCAAGACTCTATAATTAACCCAAGAGACAAACAAAACCCCAGGTGCACACCTTCATATATTGATAAGTGTTTCCACAAAGTTTCACGGTTGTACCCCAAATGCTTTTAGAGATATGCCTGACACAAATGTGACAATTTCAATGTTGGACGGATGAACATAGGACAAGGGCAAATCTATAAGGGCCCCCTGGTGCGGGGCATAAAGATACAAATTTAAAAATGACAATTATAATACATACATGTGCACAATAGATAAAAAGCAGGGAAATGAAGGAAAATTTGTAATTTTGATAAGTACTGTGAGGGAGGAAATTCCAAAATTTTATGCCTGAAAAGTAAAAAGATTTAGATACGTCATCATTAACCACAGGGGTGAAAAAATATTGTTAATCTGACGTGTATCATGTTCAGAAATCTGCAATATCCTGGTGAAACTGGTCAACAAATAAAAAGGAATTGCATTATCGTAAATCTTATAAGATTTAAACCCAGTCTCTATGTTGACAAGGCCTTCTGAAACTATGAGCAGGACCAGGCAAGTAGCTGTTGAATGGCAAACGCAGGTTTGACCGGTTTCGATACTGTGTGTATCTTGTCAGGAACCATTAAAAAACTGTTGATAGTGATACCCAAGTATCGTGCTGTTGTAGTAACATTACATGTGGGTTTTGTGTTTACGTTTCAGCAACACTATGACGTAATACAATAGTATGTTTGTCATCACCTCAATCTGGTTCCCATTGGCTTTAATGGGTCCAGAATGGGAATCCCATGGCTGGGGATGTCACTCTGATTTTCACCTGGTTTGGTGCAAAATATTTATGTTGGGTTGACCGGAAGGGACACTCTACGGTTAGGCGGCCCTTGCCCTGTGTTGGGGCCCAGGAAAGTGTAGATGCACTGTTCCTGTAGAATGTTATCTGTTTGCAGTTTTTTTGAAGATCCACATGGGTGTCTGAATCTATGCATGCTTATCATAGGAAAGTGAGCGAAGACAATAAAAATTTAGTATACGACTGAGCAAGAACGCTCCCTTTTCCATGGTATTGAGACCAAATGGCTCAATTGTTCGGAGCTGGTGCATCCAGTGGCGTTCCCTCGTTAGGCGTAACTCTGTGGTATGTTCTAATCTTGGGGCGTTTGGATGAAACTTGTTCTGTTGGGCCGACATGGACCATCGGGCCCGAATCCTTTTCCGTAGCATTTTATTTTGGGTGAATATTTGTATTTATTTTAAATGGACCACATGTTCCATGGTACCAGGAGGATATGGAACAATCCAAACTTCTACCTAGTATCAAGGTTGTGCACCAAATCTATTTGGTCTGTTTATTAAAGTTTTCAGCTTGTTGGTACAAATACTTAAGTCTAGAATACTTAGTGATGATATCGATAGCGATATTTTGGCCACTTAAATTTTGATTAAAGTTTAAACCCAGGTACTTCACCATGGGTGATGATTTAATGGCAATGTTCTTATATGTGATAGCAAACTTTGAAATTTATTTGAAATTTGTGCTTACAACCAAAAATAACGTGTTCGGTTTTTTCCCATATGTGCAGCTTATTTGTTTTCTATCAACCATGTGTCACATTTTTTGAAATCATCATCCAGGATTTTGAAATTTTGGATGGGTCTTTTCTTGAAGGAATAAGGGCAATGTCACCGGCATATTGAAGCAGCTGGCATTTCACACAGGGTGACATATCATTTACTTAACAAAGAATGAGGGCCGGCCCAAAAATACTCTCTTGGGGCACACCACTGGTAATGAGCCTTGTGATAAGGTGCCATTGATGTTTACTACCTGTTTCCTTTCAGACTGGTAGGATTTAAACCAACCTGTTGAAAGAATACTGGGGGCTGATAGTTTTTGACATGAAATGTCACAGTCCACACAATCAAAGGCTTTCTGTACATCCACGAGTACCACGCGAACATTATTTCCACAACCTATATATCTCTACGCATAAGTTCTTGTAAGAAGACTAAGCAACTGTTGGTAGAAAAATTGGACCGATAGCCTGATTGATATTCATATAGCTGTATGAAAATAGCCTTTCTCCAGAATTTTGAAATGATAGAGAGAATACTAAGTGGTCTATAATTGTTCACCTCTGTTTTATTGTTCTTTTTCTAAAGGGAGAGGTGTGACTCATGCCATTTTCCTATCAGCTGGTACAATTTCAGTAGAGATGGAGAGATTTGCAATGTGAGTGATAGGGTCCTTAATAATAGGAGCTGCATCTCTCAGATACCTAGCAGACAGGCTATCTATGCCTGTGCTCTTCTTAACAAGCTCAGCTCTTTTATAAAAAATCTGAACTGACTTGGGTAAGTCTGAACCCACCAGTTACATTGGAGTAGTACATTTTAAAACAATCACAGTGACCTCCAAACTGAGGATTCACTGAAGGGCACTTGTCTACAATTTTTTTTTTGCAATGTTGGTCAAGAAATTATTTACAGTCGGCCACTTTGGGTTTATTAAACACTAGATTATCATCTGTGGCTAGTGCAATACTGTTTACTTCCTTGAACTTGTAGGAAAAATCCAGTGCTCTAAGGCACGACCATATTTTTTGGATTATTTTTGTTTTCTTCTACTTTGGTTTGGAAATAGTTACTTTTTTCTTCCCTGATTTCCCTTAGTAGCGAGCTCTATACATAGCACATGAAATTTTTTTAAAAGTAAGGTAATTCATTACAATCCAAACCTAGAGACTATACAACTTGAAAAATGTGGTCACATAAAAAATTATCATCATTATCAATTTTCAGTCGCTCCTCAGCGCAGTTTTTGGAAACCCATTCATGTGGATCACTGATTCCGTTAATTTCCCTTGTTTGCTACATATTTGGCATTGCTAGTTTTCCCAGATTTAACATCATTTGGGTGAATTTTTGTGCATCCAAGGTCACAATTTTCTCTGATTATCACCATCTTCTTCATCCATAGAATTTTAAGGTCCAGTTTGTCTAGAAACAACTGGGCATGGCAAAAGTTTCAGAATGCCATTCACTGTGTGAGGCAGCTATCTAGGGGTGGCTTATTGCATGTAGATCATGACATCAAGACCCCCAACAGGCATGTTGCTAATGAACACTCATATTGGGTGTTGTCATGCAAGATTCCAACAAACTCTCTTTGTACCCACCACATCTCTGCCACAGCTGACGACACTATTTCAATGGGGATACAGAGATCTTGGGCACAGTACTCAAATTTGTGGAACAGTGTCTAACAAAAAGAAAGGCTATACGACAGACTGTTCGTTCAGCTACTCAAGGTACTACGGCCTCGCCTCGCTAGACTGGTATAGTAAATGGCCGCTTGAGGGACCTAGCGACCAGGTGCTACTGCCTGATCCATCAACATTACTGTTGATACTTTGTAATGCTGACATTCGCATCTTAGGTTATGCAGGGATGTGGAAAGCTTACATCCCTAGGCTATGCCTACAACATATTAAGTATAAATGCTCCGCTCGCTGCTAGGTTGAACCTTTTCCATATTACATTATTTCTTATTTGTTTGTACCTTTTAAAATAGTCATCTTTCTTATGATGATTTTTGCAGCAACAATTCCTGGATAAAAATAAAAACTGGCGAAGTCAAGAATAGTATTGGGACTTATTGGTCTCACTCCTGTTGCAGATGAGTCCAATTGTGATGCAGGAGTCATCCGAAACTGGAACTCATCCAGTCATGAACAGTACTCTCAATTTGGCTAGTTTCATCATAATATTTGTGTATCGGACTTGGCGTAATCATGGAGGTGACTCCCACAGTGTAACGTGGTGGTGTGGACCTCAGTTTCAGTCGTACAGGAAACCAGTCTTGTTGCTAGCAATATTATTATACAAGATCAAGGGTAATCATTGTTTTTCGTCATCAGCCAGGTAGATCAGCTGAGCGGGCATGGGCCAAACACAAAGCTGTGTAAAATGATCTGCACCCGGTAAACCTTGACCTCTTTCCCATTTAAACGGAGATACCCGACAACTGGGTTGTGCCATCTCTTTGTCTCGTCTGTCGTCCCAGTCACTTGGACAAAATCTTTCCCTGTCCCCATGTAAACAACATGTCACACTGGTCATATAATCACCGATACATTTGGGTGTGATGAATGTTTAACACAACATGTAATGCAAGGCCGGTTGATAGGTACCATGTCAATCATCTGTTAACTTTTTATGCGAATGGACACCGGGGTTGTGGTTTCAAACGCATTTTGACGTTTCTTCTTCAAATTGAAGACAACAGATACTTACCTAAATAAATATCTCCGAATGACCCACTACCAATCTTCCGACCAAGTCGGTACTTATTTCCCACTCTCAACTCCATTCCTATAAAATATCAAAAACACAATCAATGATACAGCATCAGCAGATCCGTCTTATTTCGGTCGTCCAAAAACTTGCATTAGCAATAGACAGTCAATGGAATTTGAAGGTCTATTTGACCCACCTTAAATGTACACAGGGTACTCAAAATCAAACTAATGAAAGTACAAGTCTTTGAGAAATATTCAAATCCATAAATCGCCGATCAAATGAATGGATAATGGGTCAGATGGTTTGGATTTCATAGTCTCTCCTCTTCCGCTCAGCGGCCGCCATTATTTACTTCTGCCCAGCGGTTGCTGACGTACAGGCGCATGCGCAAGTTTCAACTTCCGCCTATAAAATCTCCCGGATGGGGACAGCACCTCTGGTTGAACCGAGAGGACTTGGAAGTTGAAGGGGCACACGATGCGTCAGTCTGTCACAGAACCCATGCCTTGGTACAACTTAAAAGCTGGTTCATCAATTCGATTTTTGGATAAGTGCTATACCATTGTCAGTACACACCTTTCCTTAACCATATTTTTTAGCTAACGTAGGGAACGGACAAAATGCAACTTTGTAGATAGCTCTTCTTGCATTGGTGTGTACCGTATCGATGTTTCAATGTTTGCCCTCAACAGTATACAGACCTATTACTTTGTACTTCTGTGACTATGTTTTGTATTTGTACGACTGGTGAGTCAGCAATGACTCAATTTTGTTAATAAAATTATAACCTACTTGCTGGAATTATGGCAGTGGGTCTTTTGACATGCAGGGCAACTGAATTATAGTTTGATAAATTTGTAAAATATAAACATGTTCTATTCTCGGGCCGATCTTATTTATTTGAAATATAAATGACCTTCCCTGGACTGTATCGCAGCGCAAAGTCACCCTATACACAGACAATACAGCCTTTACTTTTCTTCAGATTGAAAATATTTAAAATACAGAACTACTACTACTAGGAGACTTCAACTGGTTTCAATCGAACAAATTAACATTGAATACCAAGAAAACCAAATTCATGTTTTTTGGCACACCCCACAAGGTCAAACAAAATCCACATGAGGAAATTAAAATAGGCAATTAGAAAATTGATCAGATTGATACATTTATGGCATAATACATTACCTATAGACTACTTATGGGTACTTGACCTTTTAGGTCATGTCTCTCCAAAAATGAATACCTCCAAATTATAGTTTCTGATCGAACCCTGCACACGGTAACAGAGGCCACTGCAACGCCATCTATACCAGGCAGCTGATCTCCGGCCTTGACTGTATACATCAGTTCATCTCTATGGTGGGCATATATGATGAGTGGCCTTGAATTGGTCCTAAGAGAACCTTTCTCTGCTGCGGTTGTTACGCTGTGGTAAGTTTTTTCTTGCTAGCGGTTAGTTTCCCCCTCATATGTACCGTAGTCTGCTTACAACAAGTTAGATCGAGAGGGGACTCCTTTTTAAAGGGGTACTGCGGTGATAATTTACAATTTTTGAGTTGTTTCATATAATAAATGTGAACCAATATCAGAAAATGCAAACTTTATTCCCAACTGGATAAGCAGATATCAAGTTTTCTTAGATATGTAAATGAGGGGTTGTGATGTCAGCTGGACTAACTGCTACAGCTAATGCAATGACAGCCGAGTAAAACTTTGACAAAAACATGGAAACCTGACCAAGTACACATATTCCACTTTTACTATGGATGAAGCAGTGTGTATATATATAATCAAATTTACTGAACTGAGATATTTACTCATTTAATGAGGATTAATAAGGAAAGAAAAATTCAAAAATCAATATACACAAGCTAACAGCTCCTGAGGTTGTGTAATCAACTACTGAAGCAGGTGTCAACTAAGATACCACACTGATAAGATCAAAGGGGGTGATTAACACAGTACACAAGTCATTATGATATGCCTGCTAATGTTGTGTATCTCAGCTTGGTGCCCCCTCAAGGTTTGTGTATTATATATGGAGGGTAGCCCAGGTGACATCACACATCAGAACACCTACTGGAAATATAAAATAGCTCTAACTAAATACCCGTTTGAGAAAAAATGTTGAAAATTTGTCACATGAACACCTAAAATGACCATTAATGACTAAAAAAAGTAAAAACTTTCACTGCTGTTCCCCTTTAATGTCACACTGGCACTACTGAGAACACAGTTCTTGACTTTCCCTCTTGCGGAACATACACATGTGCGTTCCCAACAGTCCCATCTCCTTCTCCAACAAGACAGGATAAAGCTGTGTCCTTGTCAAGGATAGATGCAGTGGTTCCAATGATGCTGGCTGTGCCTGTTGCCCTGTCCTTGTCAACCAGGATGGTATTTTCAACATGGGACCAAGATGTCCTGTGCCCATCAATGACTGGGACAGCATATGCCCAAGGGATCACACTACCAGCAGCCCCGTGAGTGGGCCATCCAGGACTGCCTTCAGCATATCACCAGTGGCACGGGAATGGTCCATATCTGCAACACCCCAGGCGGAGTTGCTTGACATGGCCACCTTAGAGAGGATTGTACAGGAGCAGATCCAGGTGGTGATGCCATCCATTTTACAGTGAGTTATCCTGTAAGTGCTGGTGGTGTCACCGGCATTGGCCCTGGTACTGGTGCCGGGGCCAACACCGCAGCCAGCCATGGGGTCTACTCAGCCTGCTAACCTGGGACCTACTGAGCCCCATGAAAGGTCCCTTAGGCCCGCGTTCTGTTCCCTGTATTCACGGTGGAGATGCCACAAGAAAAAGAAAAAGCACATCTCCACACTTGTCAGACTCCAGGTGGGGGAGGTCTCCATGGCAACAGGTTGCCATGCCAGTCAGGGACAGGAATCCGAATCAACCAACAGAGCAAAACCCCCAGCTAAGTGGCCAGTATTTACTAGACTAGGGGCCACTAATAGTTTGGACTTGCGACACAAGATCCAGACTAAACAGGTAGTGTCAGAGGAGCCAACGCCATGGAAGCATAAGCTGTCTCCCATAGTTTATTACCCTGAGGTGCCACAACTACCTGGGACATCTGAGAATACAGTCCCAGTGCCAAAAAAGGGTTGGATCAGGGGTCGATCAGCAAATATAATCTGATGGTATTAGGTTTTGGAGAGACATGGGCTAAGAGGTCAGGTATCCATTAGTAGTTTATAGGTAAGTATTATTGATAAATATCAAAATTATTCAAATTTTACAGATTCAAGTATCTGGGAGTACCCCTATATAGCACATTGACATTTGCTCAACCCATCAAATATATGTCACAAGATAGGCTTGCCATCCTTGGAGGAACTAGCAAATATCTTGAACAAAATATCATTCTTCACCTGTTCCACTCTTTAATTATACCCCACTAGGACTACTGTGACTAAGTCTGGGGCATGTGT
Source organism: Hermodice carunculata (assembly GCA_964020975.1). Classification (NCBI taxonomy): domain Eukaryota; kingdom Metazoa; phylum Annelida; class Polychaeta; order Eunicida; family Amphinomidae; genus Hermodice; species Hermodice carunculata. The sequence goes on from OZ026613.1 coordinate 48,083,596, forward strand.
GGGACAACACTGCGAAAGAAACTTTTAAGTCCTACAAAACAGAGCTCTTCAAGTGTTCTATAAGCAAAACGAACTACACCCAATCCAGCAATTACATAATTTTTGCAAACTTCCTACCCTCAAACATAGAAAAAAACAGTCTGAAAATGTCCATGTATAAATGTACACACAACTTCTTCCCAGACCTCCTCACAGCAAATTTCAGAACCACTAATGGTGTACACTGACTCTTACTCTACCCGCTCAAACTCAAATGGTGCCCTAAGTCCCCCCACCATTAACATTAACTATGGCAGAAAATGCCTCTCCTATAGAGGTGCAGTCGAATGGAACTATCTGTCCCCACTAATAAAGAGAGTTGCCCTCCCTATCATCTTTTAAATCTGGTCTTAACCGTCACACTGGCTAATTTGAGACGTTTTAATGTGTTTACTGTGATATAAATTTTGAGTATGTATTTAAATTTTGATTATATGGTGTGTTATTTTTATGTATAAGCAATTTCTGTGGTATTGTAATTTTGTCCCCCAATGCCTAAATTAGATTTTTTATTCTTTTTTTGTACATGTATATTTAAATGCACACTCTATTTTATAGATTGAACTTGATTTTTTACTGATTGGCTGTTGATCCTCTAGTCATTTGTACTGTGTATGTTTTATGATTATCGTGTATTTAACTTCATCTCATTATTCTGTATTTGCCATTTCATCATCCAGGGCCTGACGGGAGACCAATGTTTTTTACACTGAGCCACTAACCCTGATAAAAGAATAAATATCAAATCAAATGTAAACCTAACTTCTAATCTTATGATGATTATTTCCACGAAATGTAGTCCCGAAAGCTTTTTTGTTGTTGTTGTTTTTAAATTTGATCATTTATGACTACTTTTGCGCTGTTGTATACCAAATTTTTCTCTCTTAGTTGTCACCCAAAGTTTCGCATCCTTAATCATACTGTTTTTAAAATCAGGATTCTGTTTCGAAACAGGCGTTTTATTGGGGTCATGCGAACTCACAATTTTAGAAAGCTAAAAAAAAGTCTCGGAATGAAACAAAGTATGTAGTTTGAAGAGGTGTATCTGCTCTAATAATTCTAGTTCGGTAATTTTGGTATCAAAATGTTTAGTAATAAACTTTATTTCTTTAACGAAGATTGGGCAATAGCCATTGGCTAATACAAGGCCCTTTCCACAAGTACATAAAATGCCATCAAATACAATAAAATATACAGCGATCGACAAAAGAAAAAGAATAATAATAATAATAATAATAATAATAATAATAATAATAATAATAATAATAATAATAATAATAATAATAATAATACAAACTGCATAATAAAACAAATGAAGAACAACATGACAATATGATGTTACAGAGCAGGCGCATATAATTGGTTGAGCCATGTAGAAGCCAGTCAAACAATTAACTAGTTTGGTTTAACTAGGAACAGGAGCTTCGTCTAAATCAGAATTAACATCCGCTTCTTCACAGAATCTTTTGGTTTGGAGAATAAATTTCATTGAAGCATCCATTTATTTGCAGTATCACCCAAAGACAAATTATAGTGACCGAACAAACTAAGCGACATTTTATCATTATTAGATGATTATTAAAATTCAAATTAAGATGACTAGTTTCCAGAACTGAAGAGATTCTAGCCAAGAAAATGTTTTTGGGAATTGTGTATAATGGACCCTGCAAAAGAAAATAATAAGTAGTTTCAGAATGATGTCCACAATGACATATTTGCGAGTTTATCAAACGACGAGCACATAGATGTGCATTGAGGGCACTAAAATCCACTCTTAGTCCAGTAATAAGAATGTTTAATTTACGAGGCCGATAACGAGGTGGTCGAGCCTAGCAAGAGAGAGTATTCGCTTAACGTACATTTTGAAGACGCTAAGAGACCTAGAGCCACGAACTTCAAGTGGAAGAGAGTTCCAAATTGAAGTTATAGAAGGGATTAGACTGCAAGAGAAAATATTAATCCGAGTTCTGGGTAAGAGTCGTTCATTTGCAGTGAGTAAATTATAGTTGCGACGACCATTTTCAGGAAGCAGAAGATCGCTCAAGTGAGCTGGACATAAGCTTTTTATTATTTTGAAGTAAAGTACTAACTTGAAGTATTTTCTTCTGTCTACTTAGTTCGGCCACCCTAGACATTTTAAAACTTTAACACGACTAGGTGTATTCATAGCTCCTGAAACGGCAAGTGCAGCTCGGTAATGAACTGATTCGAGCATACCACTCCTGCTGGCTGAACAACTGTCTATAAGCTGAGACACACATTCCAAAATTTCCCGAATACCTGAGGTGTAAATGGTTTCAAGAACACTACATGGAAACGTAAGCGAACATTTCCTTAATCTCCCAAGCTTTGCTGATGCTTTGTTACAAATTTATAAAACATGTTTATCCCAAGACAAATTATGGGTTAGAATGACCCCAAGGCGTTAGTGCTCTATTAGCTTTTTAATCGCTTCACCCATGAAAGTTACCGGGGGTGATCTTGATGTTTAACTTTTTTAGAAATGACCATATCTTCAGTTTGTCCAGGTTTAAAGTCCACTTTCTATTTTACTGTCCAATCCTGAATGGTTTACAGATTTTCATTTAAAGTTATTACAGTTTGATCAGGAGGTTCCACAATCTCAAATAGGGATGTGTTATCAGCCTTGCAAGAAAGATTGCTGCCTGAATTAATAATAAAGACCAAGAACAGTAATGGTCCAAGGACATTACCCTGGGGGACATCGGCTTGAATGGTCACCCAATCCGAAGCACCTCCGTCTAGCACAACTATCTATTTTCTATTTGTTAAATATGAACGGATCCAGGAAAACAGTGGATCGCAAATACCAATTTGTTTGAGTTTACCAAGCAAGCCCCGATGCCAAACCCTATCAAAATCTTTAGATACGCCCATGTGCACATCTTTACGTTTATCTTAAGTTTCACTAACAACATTCACAATGTTGAGCTGGTTGACTGTACTGTCTAGTGCCTTAAAACCGGAATTGCAAGGAGACAGAAGATTTCTTGAAGTTAGGGAATAATACATTCTTTGAAACAATTTAGCTGATGAACATAGAAGAGAGGCAGGACGGTAGTTCGTAGGCAAGAAATGTTTATCTTTTTTATAGAGACCAACCACATCACCTTCTTTCCAAGTAGCAGAAAAGGTAGCCCTTTTCAAGCGAAAAATTAAACACTTTTGGGAAAACACCGGCTAAGTATGGACCAATAAACGTAATATTTTATTTGGAGGGTTATGTAGCCCGCCTGTTTTGGAAATTTTAAGTTCAGGTAGAATTTTTAATGTTTCATTTTCATTAATGATAATACTACGATCAAGTTTTGTGTCGGTTTTGTCTTCCAGAACTATTGTCGGCTCATTTACGTCATCATTGACCCACTGAGATGAGAACAAATCATTTGGAGAGTTAGCTTTATCAACGAAGTCAAACAGGACCCAGCCATTAACAAAATGTTTCCTCGTTATGAATTTTTTTCCGAGAATGTAAGTCATATATATATCAACCATGAAGTAACAAAGAAATTTTGAAATTCGTATTGTGACATGGTATGGGGAAAATGGGACTCTCTCTCTCTCTCTCTCTCTCTCTCTCTCTCTCTCTCTCTCTCTCTCTCTCTCTCTCTCTCTCTCTCTCTCTCTCTCTCTCTCTCTCTCTCTCTCTCTCTCTCTCTCTCTCTCTCTCTTCTCTCTCTCTCTCTCTCTCTCTCTCTCTCTCTCTCTCTCCAGGAATAAGGAATCTTTTTATTGAATCAACATATACATACAATCAATCAATATATTACAATACAATATTTTAAATTGCATATGTATATTTCTGGTGCAGGATGTACATTGTTGCAGTCCTTGTTAGGATTTCCCTTGGTTTGTACAGGTGGCCTAGCTGCAACTGTTTATTGTACAATCACTGGGACTGAGTATAATGCCCCAGCTTGTTTCCACTTCAGTTAAACACTGGCGGGTGGTGTAACTATGATAAGCTGTCCAGCTAGAAAGGGTACATATTGGTTCTGGGGTAAGTCAAATTGTTCTTATCTGAACCTGTACTATACACATTTAGTAATTATGGTTTGTTTGACAAGCATTCTTCTTTCATAATGAAGCTCTGCATTTATAAGCAAAACTTCACGTATTTAGCTAATTCATCATTTGCCACGTTCATATTTATTCATTATCATGTGGGTTGTCTTTGCCAAATATTTAGCTTAGACAAGCAGCCGCTAATACAGCATATGTCAAAATTTTACAGAAGACGTGTGCGATATGGACAACAGTACTTCCGTATGTATATAGGTTAGACAGGGACAGGTTAGCTTATGGAGAGTAAAGATTTCGGACTGCCGGAATAGGGTAATGACTACTAGGAAGTGGTTCTGTGCAAAAAGACACAAATGCAATACATGTTTAACAATTTAGTAAAAGACATTCAGATTCATATTTTTCTGCATAATAATTCTTTAAATAAATTGAAAATAATTGGATACTTTGTGTATTAACCTTGTCTTTTATCGAAGCTGGTGTATCATTCAAAATATAATGTCTAATATATATTGATTTGTATGGAAGTGAGAAGCACTAGTTATAAATTTGTCGTCCCTGCATCTTGTGTTATAATCATGTAAATAAAGATGATTGGAAATAATGGAAGATTCTTAAAGTACATAAGCAACTTGTCCTGTGTTAATTTGTAATAAAATTTTAGGAGCTGTAGTTTATACATACCTCCGAGTTTAAGTAATTTCAATCCTTGAAATATTGGTTCTGAATAGGCAATAGAACAGGCCCGTAGCCAGGGGATGACGGGGGTGTCGATCGACACTACCATCAGCGCCAAACGGTCCAATAATATGTCCCCCCCCCCTGAAAAAAAAATAAGCAAATAAAACAACAACACCAAATAAAACAAAACAAAACAAAAAAGGAAAGGAAGAAGGAAGGTATCTCTTTAATACATGCTTACAATAATAATTATTCTGTGCATAAGGTCAGCACAAAAATTCATTCAACCCAGAGTACTCTGACTGATAATGGCATTTTAAAGAACGAAAAAATATTTTACAATTTTCACATTTTTTCAATATGTTTAAAGTCTATGTGCGCGTAACCCTCTTCCTACTGGAAAGCATAATATTGATGGCAAAGATATCCCACCAATGAAAGAAAAATGCTGGACCTTTATTCACTTTTTTTCTTGGGCCTTTACTTTAATTTATTGCCTTTTTGTTAATACATCAAACCAAGCTCCAGAAATGCTCGTTAAAGCTGCTCTGATCTGGAATTACGTCGTGGCATTGGTATGCAAAAATGTGGAAATAATTTGTTATCGGTTTAACCACATTCTGTGCTGCTAACACGTGTGCCAAATTTTTTGAATTTTAAGGCTGAATCTAACAACCCCACAATGTACAGAAGAAACAAGCTTTGAAGCACTGGAAAATTACTGCAAAAGGAGCACAGTAAAAAATTCTAGAGGACGCCTTTTCATCCACATATGTAGCCAGCAATTGTCTGAAAACAGTTTGCAGTTTGATAAAACCATTATGATGTTTTTTCCACATTTGTATATTCATGTTATTTTACGTAATTTCTGCTCAAAGAAGTTGTTTAAACAATAATTTAAAACAAATGGGACTATTTTAGCTTGTTTTATATTGTTTTGATCATGGCCATTTAAACAATATATACTTTGCTTATACTTATGTGAATAATCTTCTGTTCATGCAGCCTGAAAGGTGATAGTGTGTTTAGATTGCCGGGGCATGGCCCGGCTACCTTTAGAAATAAAGGTTAATCAAATCGGAAGCAACATTTTTTCTTGATGGACTTTTCACGTGCTTCTATAAGGGCATATGCTACTATTCGGATGAATATGGTATATACATATACATATACATATACATATATATCATGTCCTAATATTGTGAAACCTTTTTCCGCATCAGAATGTGAAGGAATTTTTAATGCTATGAATGTCTTGTTGGTTCATTCCTTGGTTCATTCCAGATAGCATATTCGCCTGACAGCTGTTTATACATATATACATGAATAATATCGTATGAGATATGTGGGAATACAGGGTGATCTGTAAAAAAATTAATGAGAAATACGCTAAGATATAAAAGGCCAATCTTTCTGTTAATGTAGAACTAAAAGCGCGTGTACTTGTCAAATCTATATCCACCACCTGACATGTACATATATAAAAATTAATGCAAACAGAAATTGAATACTGGACTGGTGTGTATGTATGTGTATGCACAAACTCCGCTTTTTTGGCCAGTATTGCAAACGCATGTAAATGTAAATGTGCATACGCTATGTATATTTGCAAGACAAGATGTAGCACACATGTAGGCACATCCTTCAATGAATTTGTAAATTTAGAGTACGGTAAGCCAGTATAGAGAAAAGGTCCATAATGTTGTAACGGAGACACACCCATAATAACAGTCCGGCTACGGCCCTGTAAAACCATCATTAATTATGGTACATTAGCTTGTTTTTCAATAATGGAAAGTCTCCGTAGTTTATGTCCCCATGCCAGAAGGCAATACTTTTAAAGTGGTAATATTAATGAGTGGTGTAAGATCAAAAGAATTTCAATTGAAAAGAAACTTTTTAGTTTATTTTATATGCCTACTATCTGGGCGACTTTGGTAGAAATCTTGTGTATGTCTTGTTTCCAGTTCATATTTTCATCTAAAATTAAAGCCAAGATAGTAAATTCACCTACACAGTAAATTTTTGAATTATTTTTTGCGAGAAATGGAATAGATACTTTCTTTAATGGCTTATAGAATAGCATAAATTTTGTTTTCATGGTATTCAAAGGTAATTTGTTCACCGTCAACCGCGTACTTATTTTTGCCAGCTCTGTGTTTATAATTTGGGAAGTCTCTTTGTTCTCATTTTGCTTATTGAATAGTTTATAGTACTATGTAAGGTGTATCGATTGCATATATATTGAATTTAAATAAATTTAAAGCCACTTTTATGTCATTGATGTATACTATAAACAGCAGTGGACTTAAAATTGATCCTTGTGATACGCCAGTCATTATTTTTAACATGTGATACTTTACATCATTAACAGTTACATATTACTTCCTATCATTTAGATACCTTTCGAAAAATTAAGATTGATGTCTTTTATTTCATAATATCTTAAATTTTGTTGTAAGATTTTATGATCTAAAGTATCAAAAGCCTTTGATAGATCCATATAAATTTCTATAGGTATTTTTCCTTTGCCCATTTCAGTGAGTATTCTGTTTATTAATTCACATAAAGCTAGTTCCGTCGAGTGGCACTCCGGTAAGCCATACTGACTTGCGTAGTGCGGCTTTTTTGGCTTTGGAATATTGGTATGTCTAATCAATTATGACCCGTTCAAATACCTTTGATATCACAGGAAGAATAGAAATGGGTCTATAATTTCAAAGGCAGTGAGGTCACTCTTTTTATAAATAGGTATAACTTTAGTAATTTTTAATAAATGTGGAAAATTCCTGGGGCTTTTTTTCATTTGATCTATTTTGATTGTTATTGCTTACACCTTAATCAGTTTTAATAAATTAACTGACAAATTGTCATGACCACAACTGTTTACAGCCGCTTCCTTGCATTATTGATATCTGTTTGTAATTTTTTTATAGGCCTGCAAATTTATTTTAACAATGTCACAGTCGTTGCTCTCACGTGGGGGTTCTTTTTAATGTTTTATACATTTGACCTCTTTGTTTTCTTCTTATTATAATACCTTGAGTGATGCAAGGATATTATACTATTTTAACTGGTAGGCACTTATCTAACGCATTACTTATGGTTTTGTGGTTTATAGTGTATAACTCGTTTGGGTCATTTGACTTCTTATCAATGCGACCAAATAAATCTGCCTCTTCGATCTCTGTTCAAAAAGTTTCTAAGTTGTTTTTGTGTCTAACACGCAATTGCAAATATTTAGGCACTTCCTCAAACTTTTTACGAACAATATCTAGGCATATGAAATACGGAAAATGATCTGAGATTTTAGTGGTTAATATTCCTGAACTTGGCATATTTGTATTCATATTTGCTATTTTGTACAGGAAATTATTAATCATAGTTTCTGTTTGCTCTGATAATCTTGTCGGAAGTGGTATTTGAGGGAAAAATCCCAAAGAGGTAATCCTGTCAAAATATGTGACAATGCCTACTTTATCTGGTATTTTTAGCAAGTCAATGTTAAAATCTCCAACTGTGATGACCTCAGTATTTAATCTGTGCAACCCATTTAAAACCACAGTTAATTCATCATTAAACCGTCTATAAATTTCTATCAGATCCTTATTACCTGGTACAACTTTTTTTGGGAATGATCTGTGCGTTATTTCTTTAAAATTGCTTTACCATATGGCTGTTTTGACAAATGCCCAGTATTTTAGTTTCATGCGGTTCTTTAACATAGATTACAAGTCCTCCTCGTGCTGAACAACTTTTACCTTGTGATATAAAGGTGGAATTCTCAACTTCAAACGGTAAAAAATCTGCATGATCATGTTACCAGGTCTTTTGTAAACAGACCGAACGTGGGGAGCAACTTTGTGCCTCTAAATAACTAAAAAGAATTTTCACTTCACCTATTTTGGCATTTAAAGATTCACATATCATACGTATGACTGTAAATTAATAACGTTTGAATCTAAAAAGTTTAATCAGATTATCAGTATCAAAGTAAGGGGAATGCTTTAATAGAAGTGGTTCGAATGAGCTTGTTGATTCTGCACACTATTTCCGCATGGTTATGGTAGGAAAATGTATCCATTATGGTGAGACTTGTCATTTGGCTGGGCTTATCTTATATGTGGTCGTCGTCTGTCCAAATCTACATTTTCGACTTTTTAGCTAAAATCGTTGGGTAGATCCACGTCATACGTGGCAGGGATGTGCCTTAAGTGGGTCTGATTTATTTTATTTTATTTTATTTTATTTTATGAATTGTTTTTGGGGTTTCTTAACAATTTTTTCAAAGATCTTCCTTTATAAAAACTGCTTATCCAATGGCTTTGATATCAAACAGGAACACTCCCAGGGACTCCTAGTTCTTAAATTGGTCACCAGGTGGGCTGCAATATTTTTTTATTTTGTCATGATTTTATGTGTATTTTCGTTATTTTCGACTTCTTCTCCAGAACCGTCACGCAGATTAAGCTGAAACTTGGTGGATATGTTCCTTGTGAAAGGGTTAAACAAAGCTGTTCTCTAGGTGGCACTGCTGTGAATTCTGGTTTTTAACGATTGTTTCAATTTGGATATACTTATCAGGAAATGCACCTTTCCTATTGACTACTATGTGAGTCAATGGACATTCTAATGCTAATTCATATTTTCGAGGTCATCCATGAAAGCATCATCCAGATTCACTTCAAACTTGATGACAATGTACCTTTGGTGGGTCTCCACCAAATTGGTTCAAATGACCTTGCTGTAGTGATTTTTGGATTTTATATTGGATTGTTGGGTTTTTTTATTTGGCAAATCTTTAAAAATTCTTCCTCTCGGAAACCACTCATGCAATTGCTTTGATATAACACGTGAACACTCCTAGAGACTTCTAAGTCTTAATTGTTCACCAGGTGGCGCTGCAATATTTTAATACCCTTTTTATGATTTTTGTTGTGTATTCGTTATTTTCAACTTCTGCAGAACCGTCCCTCTGATTAAGCTGGAACTTGTTGTGTATGTTCCTTGCGATAGGATCAAACAAAGCTGTTCATTATGTGGCACTGCTTTGGATTCCCGATTTTAACCTTTTTTTTTTTTTTTTTTTTTTTCGTTTCCGGTATCGGTAAATGCACTTTTCCTATTGATTACTATGTAAGTCAATGTGCACTCTAATGCTAATTTTCTACTTTTCCAAACCCGTCATCCAGATTCACTTTAAACTTGGTAATAATGTACCTGGGTCGGGTCTCTATCAAGTTTGAACAAAGGTCACGCTCCCTTGATTTTTGGATTTTTTAATGATTTTTTTTGGGGGGGGGTGTCTTTTTGGGGCAAATCTTTAAAAATATTCTTCTGCCAAACAGGATGGCCAATTGCTTCGGAATTGCACAGGGGCACGTCTGGGGACCCCTGGATCTTAATTTGTTCATTATGTGGCGCTGCAATGTTTTTTTTCTATTTTTAAATGAATTTTTGTGTCTTTCAGCTATTTTGGACAGCTACTCAGAAGGCTTTATTCAGAGCACGCTAAAATTTGGTGAAAATGTTCCTTGCAGATGTTCAAAGAAAGCTGTACATTAGTTTTCATTGATGTGGAGTCCTGATTTTTAACGAATTTTTCAGTTGGGGTACATACCGGTTAATTAATATTCCTCATCCGCAGATGGGGGGGGGGGGGTATGGGAGGTGCGCTGGCACACCCCCACCCCTTGCAATGTCATTTTTTTTAGATTAATAAATTAGTGCGGCCAGACCAGGCTTAAAGGTGTTGTAGTTTTTTGCTTGTTTGATCCATATGGAGAAACTTTGCAGTGTAACTATAAAGGTGGCATCATACCCGTTTATGTAAGGTCACCATATGGCATACTTGGACAGTCATGGTTATTTTACTAATCTGTACTTACCATCTATATTGTATGAAAAACAATTTACGTCTTTCTACCTCAGCTGACTTCATCAGCCAGCTGAGGTTTTGCCAAGTTGTATGTTAACACAGGGCTTGACATCAAGTAAGCCCTCTTGTCTGGGACGAGTAAATTTTCTGGCAGGACATTTAAAAATTTGGAGTTAAATGGAGATTTTAAAGATACGCTTAGAAATGTTTGTTTCCTGTAACATCACAAAGTGGGAAGAGTTGAGGGATCTATTTGATTTTGCAGACCAATTAATTTTTGCAAGAGGGATGAGGATTTTTTTCCCTTCAATATAGGTAAAAATCAATGTGATACATTTGAGAAGGGAAATTGAATTCAGTGCAAATTATGAACAGTATTGATCTGGCGTTCAAATAATGAATAATAAGTAGTTTTATTGATAAAACGATATCATTTTTGTCTTATTTCAGTAGTGCTATATTTCTATGAATTACAGGAAATATTTTTATAGGATGATGTCTGCAGATTGCAAGATAGTAAAATAAAGTTTTATTACATATAATGTTTGAGCAATTTGTGATGATAGGTTTATCAGCTAACCTTGTTTGTATTAGGTATTGTGCAAATATTCTTTAAAATCCTGAGCTAATTATGTACATAGGAATGGTGCCTGAGGACTGGGTCCAGTATATTGGTGCTCAACCACCAACATGAATATTCTAACTGTCCCCCTCATAGGTAGACATTATTGGTTTCAGCTCCATCGGGCCTGGAGATCTAACAGGCCCTAGTCGCGAAACTGGTGGGTGCCAGGGGATGGTATATAGTTCCATGAGCAGTTATTCCTGTGTTAAACCAGCAACAGGCAGGGGTGTTGGGACAAACTGCCTGATACTGTGCGAGATTAGGTCTACTAGGCATGAAGCCCTAAAAGGCTCACTAAAAAATGCGCCAACCTATAGGCCTGCATCAGATTCAACCACCGGAGTGCCATAAGCTGGAACACAATGGCAGCTCTGATGGGATCTGGAAGTCCTAACAGACCAGTATCAGAGCTTAAGCAAAGGAGCCAGTTATGCCTGCAAAGGTGTATATGCCATCCTCAAGCACTACCGTGTCACGCAAGTAGTGCTCGGCAAAGGGCGTGGATGATCGCCATCGGCAGGCCCGCAGAATGTCTAGAAACCACAACGTTCTACAGGGTGTGCCAGTGTGTGAGAAAGGTACCAGCGAAGAGCTCTCACTGGACAAATGGCTCTCTCCTTGAGAGAAAGAGCGGTATCCACCGCACAGATGGTAAAACCCTTAAAGGCTGTAGCTGGCTCTCAAGCCACTTGGTTCTTTGCAAGGAAGCCCAAGTGAGGCCTCAGGGTCACCTGGGAGTGGTGAGGTGACCATTGGAGATGGTCATGAGCTAGAGTGTGGATCTCGCTTCTCCTAGCCCCAAGTGAGTGTTAATAGAAAACAAGTCTTCCATGTCCAGTACTTGAGGGAAGCCCAGCTGGGGTCCTCAAGGCACTCAAAGGGCCACTTCTTCAGCATGAGTAAAGTCAGTGGTAGGTCCTACCTGGGCAGGACCTGTCGCGTCACTGGCCTGTTGGTGTAGAAGGACGCAATGAGCTCAGACAGATAAGGATCGCTACCGATGTGCACATCTAAGATGTTGGCAAGGGTTCAGGTGATAGCTGATCGAAACCTCTCCACTGTTTTCGAGCTCTTGCCCAAGACTTCCCACTGATATAACAGGAAGCAGGCATTGTCCGTGATACGCAGACCCAAGGGTAAATTCGCCTACTGGCGCACCAGTAGAAAAACACCTTCCATAGAGCTGAGTAAACAACTAGAGAAGAAGATCAAAGCCCCCCCCCCCCCGACAATTCTATCTGAGACCTAGTTCAAGAAGCCCCTGTCGCGGATATGCTGTGAGATAACCCCCAATCATTGAGGTTGAGCACTAGAGGTTCCAATAGAACAAGCTTGTGCGCGGCTGCACCAGAAGTTTCGATCATGCCTGTAATCCTAGCAGAGGCTCAATCTCAGTTCCAACAGGTCTACCAAGCAATCACTCAGGGATTGCCAGGAGGCAACCAGGATCAGATTTTAATTGTGGAACCGAACCTTGCACAGTACCCTGAAAAGGATCTGCAAAGCAAAAAAGGCATAGACCCACTACCTCCTCAGAAGTAGTCGCCACCACAGACACTGCCTCCACTTGCTCCTCACATGAGGGGTGAGAGACGAGAGGCAAGGGTGACTCATATGCCAAGATTTCCAAGGCCCGAGGCAAAGAGGTCTGCAGGCCAGAGGAATTTAGCTGAGGCTGTGCCAGGCTGCTATCCTGGACCTCAGCTGCCACTGACTGAGCAATCTGCTGGCAGGAGTGGTCCGGACATGAGGCTTGAGGGGGACTCAAAACAGAAGCAGTGAGCTGCTCCACCCACTGAGTCTGCTTCAACTTGGTGACAGTAGCTGTGGCCAATGCAGAAGACTGAGCTTCCTCATGCAACCGCTGATCCTAACGGAACTCATGATCCACCTGCCGCTCAAGAGAGTAAGGCAGGGTACCCGGCTAAAACATGGGGAACAGCAAGATCTTCAACTGCTCTCTCCGGGCAAAGCAGCAGGAAGTGCAGGAGGGACTGGTGCTGCTAGTGTCCTGGGAACATGGGGTTCTGCCCTGGCCGGGGGTGCCGCCATCACCCGGGCTATGGAAGGCTCCCCCTTCTAGGTGTCTTCCTTCTTGGTCCCCTATGCCTTCATTTACTAACAGAGCTCTCGGATCTGGGAGCTGCAGGAGCCAAAGGAGCCATCGGTGCCTCATCTGGCACTCCGGGCTTCCTATTTAAGCGCTCAGACTAGCCCTCCAAGAGGAGATCTCTTGCTACTGGACTTTCGACTCTAACATCTCTTAACCTTCTTCCAAGAGGTATCTGGAGAAGAAACGTCTGTCTTTGGGGACTGTGGATCGGCCGGAACAAGTCTACGCTCTTTCTCCTTAGACACATGAGGCACATGAGAAGACAGACCAGCCAAAGCAAGTCTACACTTTTTCTAATGGGGAGTCATAGGTGAGGACTCACTGGAGTCAAACATCTCAGCCTGGTGTTTCGGGGCTCTTGCGACCCACCATCTATGCCTTGCATGATCTGAGTTCCACCGTGCCTGCTCACAAAGCAGCCATTTGTGCTCTCCCCAGTCTTGGCAGTATCTGCAAGTTCGCTCACAAGAGCAAACGTAGCCCAACTACAGGCAACAACCATAGCAGTGTGGATGGTCGTCCGTAACTGCCATACAGTGGTTCCTTGAATCCAACTTTTGTGAGCGATTCAACAAGGACGAGAATGTGGATAAAGTGGTATCCAGATCAACACCAATAGCCTGGTGTGCACTGCTTTCCCCCTCTCTGTATTCTGTTTGCCGGGACGCCATCTTGAAAAATCTAAGTACAAGTCAAACGACCAGCTTTGCACTTACTATTTCAGTGGTATCTGATCACAGAAATCAGCTGTATAGGTATCTGAAGATTCATAAACTGCTGAGAAAAGATTTTCCACAGATTGGAGCATGCTGAAGCACAAAAAACAGTGAGCGTGAGCGAAAGTTCACGGAACTTCAACTGGCAAGGCAAGACAGTAATGGCAACTGAAAGAGGAATGATGATATGGGGTGCATGTGCACATGGCGTCACCTTCCGTTCCATGTGGACTGAGAGATGGCGCCTCGGAACTGTCAGGTTTTAGGATTAAGTGAGAAAGCAAGCTTCTCATTTTGATTTCTTGGGTGTCTTGACCATACACAGAGGTCTTGGCAATGGTGGTCGAGAAGTAAAGTTACATAACTAATTCTTGTTTCATGGTTCTTTCAACTGTCCATGTGATAAGGAACACTTGATTTCTGTATGTGAGTGTATTTTATTAGTATGCTGGAAAACTGAACAGTATGCATCTAAAAATGAAAATTCTGTTTAGTTGAACTAGGGAGCATAATTGCATCGATATGGCAGCTGCCATCAACTTTTAACAGACAATGTTAGGAAATGTGTTCTTATTTACTGTAATTACATTGAATATTTTAAGTTTGCCTTGTCAATGTTCTTAGAAAAAGTCTTATGGTGGGGTTATAGTGCTCAGATTTCAACACCTTTGTATATTAGACTTCCTTTCGTTAGCAATATTTTTTCTACTTGAATAGCTGATTTGAAGTGAATGAAATCAAGTTGAACACAGTGTTTCTTGGCTGAGGGAAACATTAATTGGGTGAAAATATTATAGTTTTGAAGCCTGAAGTTTGTGCTAAATTATTAATTTACCATATTAATCAAATTTTCAATAATATAGACCTAAGGTAGCTCATGCTTACCCTTATGAGATTTTTGGTGCCTCACACTTTGAAGGTAACAACGAATATTGGGCAGTGGGCTCATTTTTATTGAAGACAAGTGCCTCTGGATGTGTCCGGGTAACCAATCAGACTGACATCAAAGGAGGTAATGTGTAAAAGGGGAAACAACATCCATGTTACACGTTTCAACAAATGTCCAAGTTACCTAAGGCCTAACAAAATGATAAGTGTGGCTCTGGTAGATTGACCGACCCTACTGAAAAGGCCTGAACCAAAATAAATTTTATGAATCATAAAAAAAGTTTCAAGCTGCCATTCTCCAATAAAAAATGATCAACCCTGGCTGAAAGATTTTATCGAGAAACTGGTCGGTGTGTGCCGTTATTTTGCACTACAGTCAACTCAAACACAGTATTTCATTTCAACCTGTCTGGAGGGTTTACTTTGGCCGGAAAAACAGCATAGCTGCATAGCCACGGTTGTTTAGTGAAAGAGCATAACCCTGGATGTTCAGTGATCATCGTAATATTTTGCTACGTACCAGGTGTATGTTCTCCAAGTTACCAGGGCAAACGGTCGTTAAAGTACTTTATAAAACATGACTTTCTATCTCAACGTTAATCTGCCAGTCCTGTTGTGTCTGAAGCAGTTATTATCGTTAGTTACAAATCCAAATGTGACACGATACCCTGGCAATACCAGTCATGCACTTTGGTAATATTTACACAAATCACCATTTTGATCATGGCCCAATGCATCGTGGGACAGTCGCACAAAAAGTATTTGATTTTGATATCAAAGTGAATAGGGGCCACAGCATATATCATATCATGCTCTGAAACAGAGAAGTTTGTAAAATCTATAATTTTGGTTTCATATATTATATACCCCCGAAGATCATCCTGTTCCAATCCTTATTTACAAACCATTGGGTGCGGAATCCACAATTTTCAAAATGACCGCCAAGCCTGTGGATTAGTCTCCACTGGATTTTTTAAAAAGGTAGTATCCAAAATATATATGTGCGATTAGTGTTAACAGCAGGTCAATTTGTTGAATGAATGCAATGTACAATATATAAGGGGCCATTTCCAGGATAAGCATCACAAAAAATGTAAATACAACGCCTTGACGTTATCAGTTGTTGGCGACGGTGAGCCCCAGAATAAAGATATTGTATCAGACACAGAAGTCGCCCTCCAGGTTATGAATCAAGTAGCACCACTGGACACAGCAGTCAAGATTCCCGCTGAGTCAAAGTTGGAGCTTAGCAGAGAAGGTCGCCCTGATAGTGGATACAGGTCCAAAAGTGATTGATAATAAAAAGTTGTTTATTTAAGGGAAGGTACCATGATGATGATCTGTAATTAAATTTCAACACATTTGTGTGTTAGTATTTTCAGGCTTCTCCTAATTAACAGTGTTTCTTTTCAACTTGACTTAAAGTGCACAAAATACAGTTGAACAGTGTTACTTGGCTGATTAATAACCATAATTTGGTGCTGATATCACATCCATTGCAGTCTGCAGTTTGTGCTAAATTATGAATTTATTTACTCAATTATTAAAATTTTCAATAATCGTAACCAAAGGTAGCCTATCTGCTCACCCTTTTTTGATATCTATGGTGCTCTACACACACATGCACACACAAATTCATTACGAGCAATGATTTTGTTATATTTGGGTCTTGCAATTTTCCTAACCAAAATTGCTAAAAATGTGAAGTTTACTGACAGTGCATCAAATTTCATGAAATGGAGATCAATCAAATTAGATCATTAGAAGTGAGCCATGTAATAAGTGGAGTTGATTAATTGATGGTGGCTATAAATTTGTTTAGTGTCAAGTTCATAAACTTATATTCTGAAACTGAACTCCGTGTTTTGTACAATTATTTGCTTTAGAAATTGCATTAAATTGGTCTAAAAATGTATAAGATTGCACCAATTTGCACGCCTAGTTAAAAATTTTCAGGGGGAGTACGTATGCCCTCCGGACCCCAATAGTAATGCTTTGGTTCGCCATTCCTGCAGCTGTACATTGAATTTTACCATTAACTTTAACTTGAGAACTTCTTGAAATGGGTCCTAATTGCAAATGTTAATGTTCTTCCATGAAGGTCAGACGTACTTAGTATATGGGTGATCTTGATCTTATCCCAAGTTCACAGAGCCACAAGTGTGATGAATCTCTAGGTCAGCTGAGCATGGGCTGTTAAACAGCCCTCTTGTTTGCTGAAAATTCTGTTTTTGAGGATGATGAATGTAGCGCTGTAGCTAAGAATTCGTAGGGATGGGGCTTCTCTCCGATCTTTGTGAGAGTGAGATCGGCGGAACGCATGATTCAGCCTTATTTGAACTATGAATTTCATGGGCAACATGCAGTTGAGTTAACCTCGAAATTTCCAGCCTGAGACCATTTTTTTGAGTGAGACTTTTTAATTAGGCCGAGTGTCTGCTGGCCCCCAGAAGCCGATGGGGTTCAAGTTGCCCGAAAATGCATTCGGAACGAATTCGAGCACTTGAGTATGTTAACCTTAAACAATTTTTTTTTAATTTTAGAGCTATGTTGGCAATAAATCTTACTATTCTCATTGGGTTTGTCTGTGTCATTGTTTTTAAAACATAAATATGTCGATTCATAATTGTCAAATTTTCTCCATTGAGCAATTACTCACTTTTTAACAGGTATATGGTCATCTGTCCATTTTTATCTGAGAGTTACATGCAAATCCAACTTGCTTGCTTTAGCAGCTTTCTGCTCCCACCAAGTGTTGCATTTACAAACATCAACACGAGAGTCTGTTTTGCCGTCAATACACCAACAGCCAGACAGTACCTAGTTGTCTGGCTGTGGATATGCTACTTTTAGAAATTTGAATATTAGTAGTACAGGCGACACCATTGAAGGTAATAATTTTGCTCACTTGCATAACATGATATCCTCCTGAAGACATGCTGTAGTGCAAGCAAGGTTTCTCCAAAGGCTCATACCCCAGGAATTGGGATTTAAAATTTGGCCTTCCCATTCTATTCTAGTACTTAAAGTATAGGAGACTTATTGTGTGTGTGTGGGGGGGGGGGGGTATATGCGTGTGCAGATCATATGCATGCGTGTGAGCGTGAGTTAGTCCATATACGTGTGTCACAACCATGATGCGTGTGAATTGGTAAGTCAAGACACCTTAAACTTGAAAAATTAACTCCATGTAAAGATGAACATCAGTTAATCTTACTCTTCATATTGTTATGAAGCAATTGAGTCACGGTCTCCCATTATTAACACTGTCAGTATCAAATCTGTCCTCACACTGTGAACGTTTAAATCTTGCAGTCCACTTGCTCCTCGAAATTAGTTCAGCATGCGCGGTCAACTTCTTCAAATAATGAAGCTAGTCTTCAGTATGGGTAATCCTCTCGTTCGATCCCGGCCTGGTAAAGGCCTTTGAGGATTACCTTCAACTCTGAGAATTATATTACTGAGTAACGTAATGCTCAAAGGCTTACGGGTATGGAAATTGTACTGTTCAGTAATTCACAAAACCGGGGGTTTTGTACCAAAACCATGGGTTTTGCTCTCAAACCCAGAGTTTTTAAACAAAACCCAGGGTAGTGTACGTAAAACCATGAGTTTTTGACAAAACTCTCAGTTTCGCTTGAAAATCCCAGGGCTTTGTCACTAAACCCTGGGTTTTGTAAAGCACCCAGGATCATAGAACAAATATCATAATTTTAAAATCTTGTTCAATACTATGGTTTTATTACAAAACCCAGTCTTTTGCAGGGCAAACCTTGGATTTTGTTCCCAAAATCTAAGAAATTTGTATCATAACCCAGGGATTTGTACACAAAAGTCTGGGTTTTGTAACAAAACCCAGCGTTTTGCTTTTTTATCCAATCTTTTCACAAAACTCACGGTTTTCTTTCAAAACCATGAGTTTTGTCATGATGACCCTGGGTTTTGCAGTTGTTCTGTTCAATTATTTGCAAAACGTATAGGTTTTGTAGCATCACAAAATTAAGTGTTCTGTAATATGCTTTAGTCATCTTGATAATTTGTAAAAGTTTTGTTGTGATAACCATGGGTATTGTAGTTACTTTGTTAAAAATTCAGGGTTTTGTGACATTACAAATCTCACAGTTTTGAATAATTCGCAAATTCCCTGAGATTTGTGACGTCACAAAACTCACGGTTTTGTATTTTACCGCCAAATTGTTCATATGAATACAGCAACCACTCACATGACGCTTTCATTATGCGATTCGATGTCCAAATTGGATAAGAGTAAAATAATTACTGCGCCGACGTTTGGCAATTCTGCATTTTACCCCTGCACAGTCCAACTTGCTGAGTGCATACATCATGCCAAGAGGTCTGAAAACTTGCATTGATTCGCAACTGAAACGTAGTGTATTTTATCACTGTTTTCACTTCATGAGCTGAGAAAACATGTCCCAGGGTTTCGTAACAAAACCGTGGGCTTTGCTAACGAAACCTGAGGTGACAAAGCCTTGATTTTTGCCAGCAAACCTCAGGGTTTTGGGAATTAATGAACAGTACTACTTCCATATGCGGGATCGAGGCCAGGATTGAACGAGACCATCACCCGTTATTAGGATCTCATTGGAATAAATCCCCATACCTCAGCACCGTAAATCAAAATATTTAATAATTTTAACTTTGATATGCTAACATTACGCTGATATTCAAAGAAACTTTGCTTATGTTTTTATTTTATTTTATTTTATTTATTTTATTTATTTTTTATTTTATTATTTTTTGGTGATCTATACCGACAGTGCCATTTAAAAAATTAAATCATCTGCATATAACAGGAGTCAATTACTATATTTACGTTTTCTGAGATAAATATAGCTTCACGTGTATTCATCTTTACACATATTTACAAATTTGTTCCCGCATATAAGAAGCAAAAAGGACGTATTGTGTATATAACAGGAGTCAATTACTATATTTACGTTTTGTGACATAAATATAGCTTCACGTGTATTCATCTTCACACATATTTACAAATTTGTTCCCGTATATAAGACGCAAAAAGGACGTATTGTGTAACCTGTCTGATCCCCACGATACAATAAAGAAGTTAACTCAATACCTCTGAGTGCGAACACGTGATGTCAGTTTAGTGCACATCGATTATAATGTTTTCAGATATCTTCTGTGAACTTTATTTTAAACCAGTTGAAATCACAGTTGTTTGTATGGAATAATATCGGATACCTTGGAGAAGCCGAGGAAGGGACATTAAAAGCGACCTTTATATTTGGATAAATATTTCTCACAATTGGCATGTAATGCGGAAATTTTGTCGAAGGACTTTTTCCTGTCCTCTGGGCATCTTGTACTTCATCTAATTTGTTCTCACTTCTGCCCATTTTATGCATCAATTTTCCCTGATCTTAGTTAATGTCTTTCCAAGAGCACATTATATAAAAGATATACTTATATACTTGTTCTCATCACTTTTTGGGCTTAAAAAAGAGGGGACTAATGAAACCTCACGCCATACATTCGGGAAATAATTTGGACTGAAAATACGGTTGAATGGAGAGCATGTAAGTGAGGAACTATGATGTTGTTACTTTTAAAACATTTCTCATACCAGCCCATCAGAGCCGGAGGCTTTTTCTTTAAAACGATAAGTGCCTTCGGCTGTGCCCAGGTAACAAGTGCAACTGAAGTCAAAGGAGGTAATGTGTAAAAGGGGAGAGAACATCCATTTTAAACATAACTGTCATGTCTCGACAAATATCCAAGCTACCTAAGGCCTAACAAAAATACATGTGTGTGGTTCCAATAACCAGACCAACCCCACTGAAAAGGCCGGAGTCCCGACCCTAAGCAATTTTTATGAAACATAGAATTTAAAAAAAAAAAAAATAAAAAAAAAAAAAAAATCAAGCCCCCTCTTCCCTAATCAAAGTTGATCGACCCTGGCTGAAAAATTTTATCGAGAAGGTCGCCGTCGTGTGTGCTTATTTTGCAGTAAAGTCAGCTTAAACACAGCATTATACTTCAACTTGTATGGAGGGTTAACTTGGGCCGGGGAAGCAGCATAGCAACATAAAGTTCAATAAGGCATAGCCATGGTTGTTTGGTGAAACAGCATGGGGCATAGTAGGTGATCGTTATCGTAATATTTCGCTTGGTGCCAGGTGTCCGTTGTCTGAGTTGATGACTCTATTCTTTCTACAACCCTAAATTTTTTCAACACAAACACGAACATGGACATAGACAACAACATAAACTTTGAACTTCTGAAAATAACAGATTGGTTAAAAGCTAACAGATTATCATTAAATGCAGCAAAAACAAAATTTATGATATTTCATCAAATGAAGAAAAAATTTAAAATGCCTAACATCAAAATGCATAATGTACCTTTAGAACATGTTGACTCTTTCAACTTTCTTGGCATCACAATCGATAAACATTTAAATTGGAATACCCATGTTGATAAAGTAGCTAGCAAAATTTCAAGATCTCTTGGTATTCTTAATAAATTAAAAAATTATCTCCCACTAAGTGCCAAATTAAAAATTTACAACTCGCTAGTATTATCCCACATTAACTATGGAATCTTAATTTGGGGTTGTAAGTATTCCAAGATTCAGAAACTACAAAAGAAAGCCATAAGAATTATATCATGTAAAAAATACAATGCCCATACAGATGCACTATTTAAAAGCCTTAAATTACTCAAACTAGCAGACATTTTCACCTTATCCAAATTTAAATTCTATCATAAATATATAAACGTAGAATTACTAGAAAATCTACAAAGTTTGCCTTCCCAAACAAGTCAAGATATACATAGATATAATACAAGACAAGCTGGTTACATTTATATACCTAGATACAAGCACAGTTATGCTAAAGACTGGTTACGTTGTGATGTGCCTGAGACTATTAACAAATCTCCAGCCAATTTACGTGAAAAACCATATACGCATAGTTATAATGGACTAGCAAATTACATAAAAAAATTCTATATTGAAAATTATCAGGAAAATTGCATAATTGAGAACTGCTACATTTGTTCCCGAGAAGGTTTACGTTGCAAGATTATTTTAGAATTATTATTGCATTCACCAGAGTGCATGTGCAAGTACTTCATATTATCATAATTTATTGTTTCTTCGTGGCTGAACATTTTGGGTTGTTTCCCCCCCCCCCCCCCCTTCATTCTGCAAATACAGTCGCCATAAAATATTTAGTTAATTTGTACAGGGTGGCCCCATGAGAGCGACAGTTGTCTCTGTCTTAATGGGAGTCTCCCTGACCACACAATATGTTCATTGATTATTATATTGTATTATTGTAATTTTTGGTCGAATAAAACTGTCCTGAGTCCTGAGTTAGCAGGGCAAAAGGTGTAAAGTACCTTTAAAACATGACTTACTTTATTAACTTTAATCTGTCCGCTTGGTTGTGTTTGAAGCAGGTATCATCGTAAGTTTTGTTGTTTTTTTGTTTTTTTGTTTTTAAATAATATTTTATTAGCCTTTCAATATACAATAGATAAAACCTGAGCTATCAAATTCCATCGAGATGCAAAGGCTTCTCGCTGATTCCTGTTATACATAATATGTTGTTCAGCGTTGAGCTTATTTCTTAAATACCGAAGAAAGGCTCGAAATGAGACTCTTTCTTTTTTGCAAACACAACAGTGAATAAAGTATTTTGCTTGCAGTAAACAATTGTTCAGAGCATACCTTTTTGACTCATTGAAAAATCCAAACATTATATAAAATTCTGTCAAGTTTATGACATTATGATGATTACATGAATTCCAGCACTGTTGAAACAGTTCCCAAAAACCTGTTACATAATCACACTTACAGAATCGATGAATAATAGTGTCTTTTTCCTCGCAAAGAATACATTGTTCCGATTCTATTAATTTATACTTGAATAATTGTGCATTATGCGTTACAAATCTATGTAAACAGGCAAACTGAAAACTCTGTAGGTATCATCGTAAGTTACAAATCCAAATGGGACAGGTAAGACCTTGAACTAACCGGCATGCGGTGAATGCCATTTTGAACATTGCGCAATGCCACACAAAAATATATTTGATTTGGATGTCAATGTGAATCGCAGCCACAGCATGAATCATATATCATTATTGATGCACTGAAACTATTACAAAATATATACTTTTCGTTGCATGTATTATAACCCCCTCCCCCAGATCGTCCAATTACTATATTCATTTACAAACCGTTGAGCGCGGAATTTGCAATTTTCAAAATAGCCAAGTGCCGGTGAGCCGATTAGATATTTTGAAGAGGTAGTATCCAAAATACGCGTGCGATTGGGATTTAAGGAGGGTTAAATTGTCGAATAAATGTTATTTCCAATATATAATGGGCCTTTTCCAGAGTGAGCATTACCTGTAAATGTAAATACACCGCAATACATATATCAGTTGTAGCCAGTGGTGGGCCCTGCAGTAGGGATTTTGTATCAGACACTGAAGTCGCCCTGAGGCTACGATTTAAGCAACAGCACTAGTAGGACCTGCCACGACCCCGTGGTGTGTGAAGGATGGAGCTTGAGCGAGCAGGTCGCCCCAATAGTGGATACAGGTCCGAAAGTACTGACGAGTTTTTACATAAGTAGTAACTGGATGTGGCATCTTCGATTTTCGTAGTTGTATTATTATCAATTAAACACTCCAGAGAGTTTTTATTACACTCTTCACAATATGTATACGCCGTCATGACTGTTTAAAGGTAATGGGAAGTGGGCAGAAAAAATGAACCACTTTTTACCTCCTGGATGGTCTCTCTAGCTGTGATGTCATCCTGCAATGGTCATGTGATAATTAGCTTTTCTTTCATCTCTGTTTGTGGGCCAGCCCCTTCCGGGCAGGGCAACCTTGGTTGAGGTGTTACCTACTTCTTGAGCTGGGAAAAGATTATATATACTGGTCTGCCGCATGCGTATAATTAACATACAAGTAGCCACCTGGTGGTAGCAGCATTTCTAATTCTGTGTGACATACACCTAATATCCTCATCTGACTGTACATCACCACTGAGAAGTTTCTGTAAAAAACATCGTTTTCTGTATATTATTTGTAATTGTCTTGTTTTCCGCCACCCCCAAACTGTTTAACATTTCTTCACATTTGTGAGTCAATGGGTTTCCATATAGTTTGCATTTATCTTCATTAAGTTTTCTGAAATGATTCTTTCTCACATGAAGATACAATATCAATTCATGTTGTAATCTTTTACAACAAATGTCTTGTAAAAGATTGTTTATGTTACCATATTTGGACCTTTCCCGGACCAAAGGCAAGGATAACCAAATGTTTTCTACCAAAATTCAAGCCCCTCAAATCACAATTGCATTTGGATGTTTTTAAATATACATGTGATATGTGTGATACGCACATGCATAAGGAATTTTTGCTATCTTCAACAATCTCAACATTTCGTATAGCACATGTGGTGCAGGTTTACCACTCATTGTGCACATTGAATTTCAATCACCACATTGTAATCATTAACATTATACCTAGTCTCAATTGTGTTCCGTTCTTAGTTTTCGGTACAATATAGCTAGTGTTTTATAATATACCTATAGGCTTATAAAATTTGTATTGAATAAATAAGTGTGGTTAAATGAGCGATGAATCTAAGCTTTACGATAACTGCTCATAATTATAATACGGGTGCTGAATTCATGTTCCTTGTAAATAGACCTTTTATTCAAGTACAACTATGCTTGAAGTTACATAGAATATAGTAGTCCAGGTCAACAGCTTTCCTCGGCGCATTTTGGGCGCAGTGCAGTGTTGAATGTGGTAAGACAGGGACTTGTCACAGATGCGATTATCATATTAGTCATAGTGCAGCTTTCAAGAAACATTGTGCATTATTTGAAGTCACTTTCGGGGTTATGGGGTCGAGGACAGTGTCAAGTAGTGTTGGCCTGTGCTACGTTATGCTGCCAAATCTCATGAATTACCAATAACCATTGAAAATAGCAGCTGGGCAGAAAGTGAAATGTATATATATATATATATATATATATATATATATATATATATATATATATATATATATATATATATATATATATATATATATACATACATACATACATACATATATATATATATATATATATATATATATATATATATATATATATATATATATATATATATATATATATATATATATATATACATGTCCTGGGTGCTTTATGGGCAATTATACACTGCCCACAAAACAAATATACAATGGAATATTCCTACAGCCAGTTTGGGTCATGCCCATTGCCTGCAGGTCAATTATAATCCTCAAACTGGACCATGGGCAGTATATACCAATTATAGCTTACCACAATTTCTGGAGATTAATATACCTGGGCAGATATGCTAATCTGTAAGTTTCTGAAACCCCTAGGTAGCGCATTGAATTTAAGGCAAACATGGTGTATGGGCATTTAAAATGCCGATAAACCGAACAACTGCCCACCAGATGGGTTGAAAATTACATTTGTGACCATAAACCATCCAAATCAAAAACACACACACACACACACACACACACATATATATATATATATATATATATATATATATATATATATATATATATATATATATATATATATATATATATATATATACATACATACATACATACATACATACATACATACATACATACATGGAATAGGTCATACAGCCAGTTTGGGTCATGTTTCTTAGTTTTATATATATGTATATATATGTGTGTGTGTGTGTGTGTGTGTGTGTGTGTGTGTGTGTAACTAGGAAACGGACACAAGAGAATCTGGTCACATCTGGTTATACTGTAGACCAGTTTGGCAATCTGTGCTTGCTTGTGGGCTGACCTTCCACTGTTCATTGAGGCAACATCATCGTCCAGACAAGGTATAGCATCACAGAAAAAACCTTGTTTGCTGGACACAAGGGTAGCAAAATATGCTATTCTTTAGATTTATACAAAAAGTAACATTGATAATGTACCGTAACCAAACATGTGGAAGTCAAATGACTATATGTCTTGTAAATTCCTTACACATCAAAGTACAGGCATGTATATTGTACATATTTAAACTCACAAAGTGTATCAAAAGCTACATTCTTCAATCTAGTATGTAATGCAACAATTTTGAATCATTTAAAATAAGCCTACTGTATACCCGTTTGTCTTACATTGATATTCCATGCACATAGCCCTGTCTTGAATACAAAACAGTGGCTGACAGGTTGAAGCGAGAAAAACTGCAGGGCAAGAATTCATCAAGCATAGCCAGTCAGAATGCATTGTTAAAAGTACCCTGACTAATTACTCATTGTTACTGTAAAGCTGGAAAATCATTTCTGTGTATAGGCTGGCCAGCAGTGATCATTAAAAACACAGACTGTTAAACTACCAAACATTCTTTTGTTTTGCTGCATGTTCACTGAACGCACTGAAAGTGATATTGTTAGACTAAGTGAAGATTGTTTTATAGCTTGATATTCTTTCCTCTTTGCATAGTACAAACTGTGCATATGTCTCTGCCTGAATAGAGAGCTGGTCCTGGATGGTAAAACTCTGTTGAATGGCTATGAGTGTCCCATGTTTACTGTAACTAGGATTGTCATTTGGAAACCAGTCGTCATGCATGTCATGTTTAATTTACTTTCATGTTATTCTGAAAGACAGTCTGAGTTTGGGTTTTATACAGTCGAGTAATATGTGTACTGGTAAGGCAGTGTAGTTGCGTTTCCTGCCAGGCCACATGATTGTGCGTTGTTCGATTTTAAAAAATCTGGAGAGAAGTTTGTTCAAGCTGATGTCTTCAGTGTGCTGATATAACCTATAGACAACATGATGCCAAGCCAAGCAAGTCTGCTGCTGCCCAGTTAAATTCCCCACTGCAACATCCAATACTGTTTTAGCCTACTTCCATGCCTGTACCTAACATATCAGTGATATCTGGGGAGATATCCTCAGTGATTGCGGCACCTCTCACAAGTGACAAGGTACATCAAAATTTGGACTACCGAAATTACAAAGATGGCATTATTAAATATGTACAATGCAGGCATGAATCCAGAGTCATGGTTACAAGGATTTACAAAGGGAAAAAAACTTATATATTTTTCTGATGTGACAATCAAACAATGGTTTCTGTAGCTACCATTATACCGGAAAGACTCATTTTCAACTATTGTTTCTTTATTTATATTTTAATTCATCAAGCCACCAGTGGACATAAAGACAGCTTCAGAGTTCTTCAGTAGAAATCAGCAGCCTCGAGAGGATACATTCAGTTACCTATATGAAATGTATAAGCTCGGAAAAAGAGCTAGCTGCTTCTACAATACTAAGGGTTACACTGACAAATAAGCATCCTGTTCGGTGTGTGGCGGTTTAAACAAGCCTGAGAACTTTTTGGATCTGGTGCTTCAGTTGGAACATCTCTCTGAACTGTAAGAAGCACCTGTCTCTAGGGATGAATATACAGAGAAAATGGGACCTGCACCTACATGTACATGTACAGTTCTACCTCCTATGAGTACTAGCTCTAGTTTCACGTCCCATGATGATAACTGCGCTGAAATATCCAGTTACCTAGCAGAAAACCTTCAACAGTGTCAAAACCAGAACATCGCTTATGTATCACCTTCAGATGTTGGTAGGGTGCAGTTAATTTCAGGACAGTTCAAACCAGGAAAGTGCTTACAATATGGCTATTCCACAAAACAACATTCAACAGGGAAAGAAAACAAATCCAAATGGTGCTTCCAATAGGACAAGCAATGGACAAACAACCAGCGATATTGTTCAACATCAACCGCCCTGGGTTCAGGTCAGTAAAAGTTTCCATTGGCAGTACAATATTCCAAATTCTACCTTTTCTACTTCCGTGAAATGTTCGTCAAATATGCACTCTACTCAAAATTCTAACTTTAAAAGGAGTCATAACTTTCAGTATTGTTTTAGACAGGAAGGACCAAACACACTCCAAATCAGTGATACCATAGAAACACATATTGTAAACAATGCCACAAAAGAGAGCATGCTACCATTGTCTATTTAAACCAAAAACACGTCATTCAGAATTCTAAAAAACATTCAAATTTTTCCAGTGGTCACAAATTTAAAGGTCCCTAGTCAAATTTCCTTCGAATCGGAAATTCAGGCAAAAGGTCAAAGTTTCAATCAAAGCCAGAATTCAAAACATTCAAATCAAAATTCTAGATACCGAAACAACCACATATCTGGTAATGTTCATCAGAGTTTACAACAAAATGTAAATCAGTCAAACAGATAACCTGGTACCTTCATTGTGTCAAACTTCAGTTTCATTTGATGCAAAATGTAACTTTAGTAAGTTTGGGTTACTACCATTAAAAAAGCTCTACCCTGCTAACCATTTTACGTTGCAGCAGCGTTGTCACAATGTTACGCTTTGGTCGTAATAACATTTTGATAAAATGTTTTCACAATGTTGCTTATGGATGGTTTTCGACACGTTGTCATAACGTTGTTATACATGTAAAACGTTCACACAAACTCATGGCAACATTCATAAAAGTCCAAAAATAGGAGTAAAATCTTTCAGCAATTGTGTTAAACTTGTACATGTAATATAACATGCATACAACTTATGACAACATTCAGTTAACCCAAGACAACAAGAAATAGATAGTCGACTCCATGGATCGTATTTATTATGTGGCATAGTTTTTACACCCCCAGTTAATCATGATTCGCAGTTAATTCTAAGACAGTGTTTGTACCAAGATTTGACAGAAATCCACTCAAATTATTGGAGCAATGAATGCACGTATTCAAGTCTTATACCCAGCACATTTGGTCATTTTTACAGCCACTTTTAATATAAAGAGCCAAAATAATAATTAAAAAAACGTTGCTTAGCATATGGCACATCTCCATAATAAAATAATTTCCTTCATTTAAAAATGCATACCTTGACATATATCAGGGAAAATTTCCTAACTTTTATTTAACAAATCCCACTAAATTGAGACTTTTCTGACCTTTTCCATGAAAAACCTCCTAAATCCTACGTTTTTGTCAAAATCCTACAAGCACAGGAAAATCCTACTCAGTAAAAACACTGTAAGCCCTTTCCACGGATCACAGATAAGTCCTTGCATCTTGATCACGAATAAAGAATCGTTTTGTTGTTGTTGTTGTTGTTGTTGTTGTTGAATAACGGATAACAGGTTATTATTTTAGGCCGTCAATCACTGTCACTGTCCAAGTTGAGGGCTCGGTCCCTTCTTGATGGCCCATGGCTCTGGTAGTCTGTTGATGGTGGGGCTATGTGTTCTGTTCTGCCACTTTGGTGGCGGAATTCTGTAAAACAGAAAGTATAGGATCACATTAATATTTCCAAGTAAGACACACAGAGCTTAATTTACAAAAATTATCCTTTCAATTCCATTAAAACTTAACAACTCTCGATTTCAAGAGCAATAATAGACAATTTTTTTTAAATGCAGGTTTACTCCACAGATATACCACCTGTAAGGTTGTTTGTTCAACATTCTAGAAAAAATAACAAGCTAATTTTTTTGCACAGTTACATTTTGTGAAATGTGAGAGAATATTAAATCCGTGTATTGTTTGCTCATATTTCTGGTTCAAGTGCAATGACATTTGTGAGTGTCCTTTTCTACACCCAGCTGCTGCACACGGCTTTTGCAGAAGACAAATCATCTGCTGCAAATGTATTTTATTTCATGTGTACCTGGTTTTGCGAATTTTTCATTTTACTTATTTCATTTGTGTGCAAGTTTGTGATTTTTGCCTCGGGCAATATTGAAGATTAATAGCATACCTAATTTAACATTTCATGGAAACTCTAAAAAAAAACCTATAGGACATGCAGCGCCCAAAAGTGTTTATAATGTAGATTTCCCTAAATTATATTATTTCAGGATTTTTTACTCCATTCAAAGTGAACCTGGTGCCATCAATATAAGTATGGATCTATGTATACTACAGAAAGACATGACCCATATTCATAAATTTCAAACCTAACAATGACAGCAAAGAGATTCCAGAGCTACCAAAGCATCAACATTTATCTTCCAATACCAATGTGAAGAAACAAATTTTACTCCTGACTTGAGATAGGCAGTCACTCATAAAAGGCAAGTAGTGGTTTGCAACCGGTCCTCTCAACCTTTGAAGTATTCTTCGTTAACCACAGACAATAGTGTTTCCAAAATGAACAGGCTCAACCACTCAAAACCCAAATTGTATTACTTCTGCCAAAAATATAAAAAGAGACCAGATAGGCCTATCAATTTTAGGTTCTCCTGACTTGTCAGTCAGCTGAGTTTACAGCAAAAGAAGAAAGTAGGCCTACATTGTTTTGGTGATATTTATGAATCTGGAACATTATAAACACACTCTACCTCCATTTTAATGATGATATGTAAAACATAAATACATGTACATCACAAAGAGGTCCCTCAGATCAGCCTATTCTGAATAAACATTTTGTTTCCAAGAGCAGAGCAGTTTTGTCTTTTCTAACAGAGACATATAGACAAGTAAAGGATTTTTCATTCTATGCCTTCATTTTTGTTATTGAGCAAGTTATTATAACGTAGAGGCCAAAATATGTGCTTTTTGTAGAACGCTGTTGACTGCTTTCATCACCACACCAATTGATGGCAATGAGAAGAGTGGGCCCCCACTTCAATGTACCTGTGGCATTCTAAAGTGTTAACACTTTCAAATAAAGAATTATAAATGCAAATATTTCCATGATGGCCTGACTATGATGCCATTATATTCCGTTTTGTACCAATATAGTCTGATTTGTGAATTCATTTAATTTTACTGTGCTCTTATTTTTGCGCATGGTTTTTGCTTCACGTAGACTGACTGCAAATGCTCTTTCACAATGTTTGATGGATTTTTATTTTTTGATACTAAAAGCAGTTTCCATTGATAGTAACACCATTTCACACTGTAAATTGTTATCCAGCGTAACAGAATTTAATATATTAATGCACACATTTTGAATGATTGATTTCATACAGTAAGCAATAATTTTATAACCAGAGCAAGTGAATCCTGACTCATCAGTCATAAAAGGGAACAAAAATGCACACAACAAACAAATCATTGTACAAAAAAAACCCCAGAAAACCTTTACTCGGAAAAACGTCATGCAAGTTGTGGATACAAATTCTGTCATGCACATTCTTTTAATTTTAAACCCACCCACCTAAAAGAAAATCATCAGACAGAGGGTACACTATGTTTTGCCTATATTGTATTTATTTACAATGTGAAAATGTTTGTTGATTTGATAAAATTATTTCTCAGATTGATCATTCTTTTATTTAAATGAACCTGTGTTTGCTGTTTTGACATATTTTGTTGTTGGTGACATGTTTTTATGACATGTGCCAGTGAATTGCAACAACTGTAATTTTTACGACATTATGCAAAGTGTAGCGTTGGTGTACGGCTTGTCCACTCTTATTAATTGTTATCACTGGTTATTCCAAACATTACTTATTGATATTTCAAAATCCACAAGCATACGGCCACCACTGTGTTTCTCGTCTACATCAATGTTATTGCCTAGCATGAACCAAACAACAGCCTGGCGCATCATAGCCGACATGCTTGATCGACCCGATTCCCTTGTTTGAAAAATAGGTTCCAAATTTAAGTAAAGCGACAAGCCCAACCAGCGTAACTTATAAAAAATGATTCACATATTTGCATGGGGTACGTATGTGCTCAAGTTCACATGCAAATCCTTGCCTTGGAATAGATCATAGAGCTTCAAATATCCAAAAAAACAACATTGATTGCTTATGTGCAGTGGTAAAGTCAATAGTGATTAAGCTTCCTTAGCGTGTGCTGAAACAAGCTCAACACCCGTTTTCAGTTTGGGGGGACGCGTTCTACCTGTGCCAGGTGGTCGGCGAGTGGCGTTGGTCCCCTCCAAACTGCTTTACGATGGAAATTATATACTGAACCCCAATGAAAAGTATCCACATGCCAATTTTGAAGTATTTTATTGTTTATACTTGAAACATTTCATACCTAGACGTGCTTAGAACTTAACAAAGCATTCACTTTTCTGGCGTAAAAATAATGTCACGCTCTACCGACATTAACGTCACTTACAGGCAAAAAATGTCATTAACTGCCCTAATTGAAAGTCACACAAATTTTTCTGTTCAATATGGGATGTGGCCACCTCGAGCATCAACACATGCTATACATCTGCGGCGCATACTGCTGACCAGGGTTTGAATTCTGTGTTGGGGAACATTATTCCATTCATCCTGCAGAGCTTGGATCAGCTGGTTTCGGGTAGTAGGCCTAGGTGTCCTCCGTTGAATACCTTGGCCTAACTGATCCCACAAATGTTCAATAGGGCTCAGATCGGGTGAGAACGCTGGCCATTCCATGACATTGATGTTGTTCTCATTGAGAAAGTTCATTGTTAATCTTGCAGAGTGTGCACGTGCATTGTCCTGCTGAAAGATCGCCAGATCTTGATGCTGCTCCATAAATGGGACCATGTGCGGCTCCAGCACCTCATCAATGTACCGCCTAGCATTGAGGATCCCTTGAATGACCACTAGGGGTGTCCGGTAGCGGTTGCTGATGCCTGCCCACACCATGACAGAGGGTCCACCCCATCGATCTGCCTGACGGACACAGGCATCTGCATATCTCTCCCCAGTCCGGCGCCACACACGTTCTCTGCCATCTGCTCTGCTGACACAAAAACGGGACTCGTCAGTAAAAAGGACGGTATTCCACTGCTGGCGAGTCCACCTGGAGTGTGCTCTACACCACTGCAGTCGTCTTTCTCTTCTGGGTTGGGTCAGCAGGTTACCCCTGTAAGGTCTTCTGGCTGTTAGGCCACTGCTCCTCAGTCGCCTCTCCACAGTAGAACTACTGACAGGACGGTGATTCACCCCTTGAGTCTCACGGGCTGTTTGGGCTGCTGTACGGAAACGGTCTCGCAGGTGCATCAGCCGGATGTGACGGTCTTGGCCAGGTGTTGTCACTCTTTCTCGGCCAGGCCTAGGCCGATCATCTACGGATCCAGTTTCTTGTTGCCGTTCAATTAGTCGTTGGATGGTGCGCCGAGTACACCCCATTCTTTGTGCGATTTGAGTGATTGGGACTCCACCCTCTGCAAGCCCCAAAGCATGGTGTCTTTGACCTTGGCTCAGACGCGGCATGATCGCCTCAACACACCTGAGACCACTGGCTTTTTTCTTGGCTGAACATCCCTTTTTAAAGCCACTGAAAACATCAGGTCATTTTAGCCATCCAATAGGAGTGGTGGTCAGAAGCCATATTCGGTGCACAAAAGTCACATGCATTATGTAACAACCCAGCAAAAGTTAAAAAGTTGTCCTGAATGACCCTGATGTAGGCTCCAAACCATGCATATATGCACACACAGTACTTAGTAACTTACAAAATTAATGTGTTAATTTTTTTATGTGGATACTTTTCATTGGGGTTCAGTATACATAATGCGCCATGCTATCCAGGTGGGATGGCTCTTATTAAGTAGCCCTAGTAAATACAGGGCGATATTGCTGTTATGATTTAGTCTTCATTTCTAGGTTTTGATGGTTTACTTATGCTGAAATGTTTATTAGAATAAAATGTCAGTCACACAGCAGTGTGACATATACAACAACCATTCGGTGTTTTCATGTTTTTGTATGTGTGAGCGTGTGGGTGCATAAAGGAAAATTGCGTGCCCTGTACGCAATGGATTTTATGCATCCGCATGTTCCCTTAATGTCTGATTATCCAGTCAGGCTGCCTATAGGCTAATCAGTCTGACGTGTTGTGAATAGTTAATGAGCGTCACTTCAGGAAAGTCTGTGGAGTTGGGCAGAAGTTTCGCTGAGTTTTTGAATCAGTTTTAAAAGTTCCCTCCTCCTCCCTCAACTCCACCGTGCAAGATCTAATTTTCTTGCACTGGAGAGGTACCAGGACTTTGACAATGATCATGATTGTGGTCGTGCTGGAGTGATTTGTACTTAGTAATTGATGGTAGCATTAACAACATTCCTTAACTTTTGTGCTTATAATGGTACAGAGTGATTGAGTGCTTCAGACTCTTCCGCGTGTTCAGGCGATATGTTGGGTCCCAGTACTGCTGTGATTATTTCTCAGGGAAAAGTGAGATTAGCTACTGTTCCTTAACGCTTTTTTGTCCCAAGGGGTTTTTAGTGCGGGGGAAATTTGTAGCATATCAGGGGCGTTGGTCCCCTCCAAACTGCTTTATGATGGAAATAATACATAATGCGCCATGCTATCCAGGTGGGGTGGCTCTTGTTAAGTAGCCCTAGTAAATACAGGGCGATATTGCTGTTATGATTTAGTCTTCATTTCTAGGTTTTGATGGTTTACTCAGTTATGCTGAAATGTTTATTAGAATAAAATGTCAGTCACACAGCAGTGTGACATATACAAGAACCATTCGGTGTTTTCATGTTTTTGTATGTGTGAGCGTGTGGGTACATAAAGACGGTTCTACTCTGGTCCAAAATTTATCTCTACCCCTTGAGCACGACGTGGCAGCAGAACAACTCATCAACACTGCAAAAAAATTAGGTTTCACTTCACAGGAGTCAGACGTGACAAAAGAGCAAAGAAAAGTATTTCTTTCAGTTTTAGGTGCCTACAGAGATGCATCTGCTAAAGACACATCATAGTTGGGTGGAACAGATATCTATGAACACAGAATTGAAACAGGTGATGCCTACCTGTGTGCAGGCTTTTCGATTGCACGCATCCTGAGATGAAAAGGGAAACTGAACGTCAGATAGATGAGATGCGTGACAATAAAAACATAGACCCTTCTGTTTCAGATTGGCATTCACTAGTTGTGATGGTCAAGAAAAAGAATGGTACTTATCGATTTCGGTCGGCTATCGCTGCTTTGATAAGGTGAAAATACTGTGTGTATATAGCACATGGTAAGTTCAAAGTCTACATTGATCACAGTTCATTTCACTGCAGTGGTTGACCAGTTCAGGTTATAGGTCAGGTAGATTGGCATGATGGGCCACCTTACAAGGACATAATTTTGAAACATCCTATAAAAAGGCAGGGCACATTCCAATACCGATGTCTTACTATGGGGGCAATACCCTCATGAGGACAACAAGTCTCTGAGGCAGTCAGAACTAGAAGCAGGGCCAGCTGTGCCCCACCATGATGACATTCTTGCAGTAGAACCAGGTTTATTTCATGGTGAAGTTTGCCAATCTTACGAATATTTCAAAGGTTGAAAGGACCGGCTTAAAACCACCAGTTGCCTTTTATGGGTGACAAGTCAGTAGTGAAATTTGTTTCTTCACATTGGTATTGGAAGATGAATGTTGATGCTTTGGTAAGTATGGAATCTCTTTGGTGTCGTTGGGTTTTACATTTATGAATATGGGTCACGTTTTTCTGTACTATTTAACTAATAAAATGATTATTCGCGACAGAGAGTGTATACCTACTACAGTAACTGTTATTGTAATTAAGTTTTTTGTTTGCTTTACATGGGTCACTGGAGGGTCATTCATTTTCTCAAGGATGTGACTTATTTAAATCTGCCACTCCAAGCAATTTTCTTTTTTTTTCTCTGAAGACGTATTTTCTTACAATGATCAATTAGTTTGTGATTTGTTACAATATGCATGGCTTTCCAATTAGTTATGAAGCTGAAGTTATACCTATTTCACAAGCTAGAAATCATAACAATGCTCACAATTTTCCATATTGTGTTGACAATTTCATTTGCAATGAAACCAAATTGGGTGCTACTTTGGAACCGTTTTCAACAAACCCTTTGCATTCTTTTGAGTATTTCATCTTAGTTCAAATTAGAGATATATTATTTTGGACTTATCATGGCCATGGAGTACATTGGTCAATGATGGCATATATAATGATTCTCATTTAGGAGAACAGATCAAGGTGACGTATCCATCAGTAGATGATTTTGCCCTGCTTATTAGTCAGCTTGACAGAGATGGTTTGATGTTCAAAGCTGATCTAGCAAGGGCATACAGACAATGGCTGATTTGCCCTTGGGATATCAATTTTCTAAGGTTTTCTTGGAGAAACTATTTTTTCATAGATCGAGTGCTTCTCTTTGGCCAACGTTCATCGGCTTATATTTCCCAAAAGATAACCAATGCCGTAATGCGTATATTTAGATTTACTGGATTTGGGGGCAATGTGCATAAATTATCTGGATGATATTGGTGGGGCTGACACTCCTGACTGAGCATTTACAAGTTTTGAACACTTACAACATTTGCTTCATTTTTTTAGGGGTAGATGAAGCTGAGGAGAAAGCAGTAGCACCTACTAATAGAATGATTTTTCACAGTATGTTATTTGATATTCATGCCATGACAATGTTGGTACCATGTAAGAAAATGTTTGATACTTTTGAATTATTATATATTTGGAGGAACAAAATATTAGGCTCAAAATTGGAAGTAACATCAGTTATTAGCAAGATGCAGTTTGCAGCAAAATGTGAGAGATCTGATAGAGTATTTATTTCCAGAATGCTGGATCATTTGAGATCTCTTCACCATTTCTCTAAGCATACTCAGGTTGAATTACCTTACCAATTTTTGAAAGATGTGTATTGGTGGGATATATTTATGCCAACATACAATGGAATTTCCTTGATTCTTCAAATAGACTGGTCTTGCCAAGATTCTATCATAGCAATGGACGCTTCTTTAACTAGTTGTGGAGGTTATTCAGGAATCTTGGTTTATTATCCTGATCACATTCTTTCTAGAGGTTTCAATATTAACATCTTAGAATTAAGAACTGTCATAAGTGCCTTGAAGTTATGTGGAACCAAATTGAAATGTCACAGAGTTCAAGTTTACTCTGATAATCAGACTTCTGATATGGTCTTGAATTCTGGTAAAGCTCGTGATGATTCTCTAAATGTTTGCCAGAGAGAAATAGCTTATTCATGCAAACTTTATAAACTGGAAATCCGAGCATGTCATATTTCAACTGATTCGAACAGACTAGCTGATTTACTATGTGGAGTCAGTCAGAATTCTGATAATTTGAGGAAATGTTTGTCCGAAAAAGATTTTCAGGCTGAAGAGGTGAAGGTCGCTGATGATTTTTTTTCATTTTGTAGCTGATTGGTAATCGTTGGTATTGATCAATATTTTCAGATGCTGCTTATAAACAGTTACAAGTGAATATACGTGAGTCTAGGCAAGCAGCGTATGCTCCGGGTACACTGAGAAATTTAAGATATCAATGGAAGTCATATATAGTGTTCTGTTTACATTTTGATTTGATTTATGTTCCTGCTTCAACAGAGACAATTTGTGCTTATGCACAACACTTGAGCAGGAAATTTAAGAGCACCATGTCAATTAAGAACTATTTAAATGGTGTTAGGCTTATATTTACATGCAGGTTATGATTTTGACGTTTTGCAATCTTTTGAGTACAAGTTACTCATGAAAGGTTTAACAAGGCAAAAAACAGCACAGAGTTTAATGGAGCAGCAGCCATTTCTCTATCAATATTTCTGGACTTGTTTAAATTTATGGATTTACAGAATCCCATGATATTGGCTTGTTGGACTGCCTACTTATTGGCTTTTTTCTAATGTCCCATAAGGCAAATTTAGTCCCAACTAGTCTTGATAGTTATGTTCTATGTTAATGTTCTTTGTCTTCATTCCAAGCAATTTTTGGGTTCTGTGAAGACGTATTTTCGTACCTTCCCACCCATCCATGTTTAACTACAAATTTGCTTGTTAATTATTTTCTTCATGCAATTTTGGTAATGTATGTATAACGATAGCAGGTTTTCAGTGTTATCTTTTATTTATTGCTTTTATATTGTTTTAATGTTTTTTTCTTTTGATTGTATTTTTTTGCGGCACTTCTTTTTTGTACAGCCAAAAATAAATATTGAATTTAACTTGGTTTTGTTGTGTTCATTTTTTGTTGAGTCATTTTTAGGAGGTATTTGTCAAGACCTGGAGTAATTAAACAAGAGCATCTGGTAGATCTTCACTCATGATTGGGTCTCAGTATTCATGTACCTTTCAACATGACATCTCAGCACTGGCATCAGAAGAACCAGCTGTGTGTCAATGAGGGCATCCACTTGTCCAACCAACTGAAGTGTACCAGTACTCGGAAGCTACACATGATCAGAATGTTATAGTCATAGTACCAGACACAGATGATCTCACCTAACATCAGAGAAAAGATCCTAAGTTCAAGCCATTGTTTGAGTGAATAGTTGATCAGAAACTGCCATCCAATAAGACGCATGCCAGACCTATACACAGACAGGCTGAGAGATATCCCCCCCCATAATGACATCCTGCATCACCTCTACTACCCACAAGGTAAGGACCATATAAATGACTATCTAATCAAACAGATTGTTGTTCCAGCATCTTTACGAGATGATTTCCTATGTCATACCATGATTTCCTAGCTGGAGGTGGTCACCAAGGTACAGAAAGGACATACAGTTCTATCCCTCAAAAATATTTCTGGCCAAATATGCATTAGTATTATGTCACTACACTACACAGAATGTCAGCAGACCAAGCAGCACTTCTCAGGTCAAAATGCTCCTCTACACCCTTTTATGCCAGAGGATCTCTTTCATTGCTGGCACATTGATATTATTGGTCCCCTTACCAAAACTGCTTGAAATAACAAGTACATTCTTCTTGCAGCTAACACATTTCTAAATGGTGCAAATGCATTCCACTACAGTGCACAGATGCTCCTATAATTGCTAGACTTTTCTATTAACATCATCATTTGCAGATATGGCCCTCCACATACTCTGGTCTCTGGTCAAGGGGCAAACTTTCTGTCCAAAATTGTCACCGAACTTTGTAAATTTTTCCAAATTACAAAGGTTAGCACCAGCAGTTATCATCCTCAGTCCAATACTACATGTAAAAGGATGTATTCTTACAGAGAGTAAACTCTATGTACTTACATTAGTACAGATCAAACAGTTTGGGATCTCATGCTACAAAGACAGTGTTATGATGTCATACAGGGTGACACCTTCAACTCGGTCAACATTATTTTCCCCATTCTTCCTGCTTTTTAGAAGGGTTCCATGACTTCCAATCAACATTGCGTAGTTACCCCCTGAAGACCCTTTAATTTTTTTTTGGCTGATACAGCCTATGTCAAAATTTTACAGAGGAACGTGTGCAATATGGACAGTAGTAATTCCATATTTATATAGGTAAGACAGGGACAGGTTAGCTTGTGGAGAGTAAAGAATTCGGACTGTGGAATAGGGTAATGACTACTAGGAAGTGGTTCTGGGCAAAAAGGCACAAATACAATTGCTTTAACTCCTCTGTCTCAAATACGCACTTATCACCAAGTGCACCTCAGTAAAAATGGAACAATATCACCAAAGCTTGAGAGCTTGCCAAGGAAAACATTCAGACGGCATAGGAGAGAAACAAGATACAACATGACAAGAGAGCTATGATTCCTATGTACAAGGTGAATGATACTGTATGAATTTACTGCTCAAAAACTTGACCCAAATTGAGCCCTAAGTTGACGAAGTGGTTGGGCCATGCTACATTGCTGATGTTGGAGACAATCAAAGATATGAATTCCTCCACTGTAAGACTCACAAACGACTCCTTTCATGGATCCATGCAATCATGCTTAAACCAGTTTTTTATCCTGTTAATGGGCCATCAAATCCACCACTAGAACTACCAGATAGTTTTGACCTTAGCCCTGATGAATTTGAGCAGAATGATGAAAAGGTTGAAGATGACACCTCAATGTCTTGGGAAGATGACCAGTCTCTAGATGAGATTGCAGATAAAAGTGTGGTGGATGGTCCAAGTGCTGATGAGAATAAAAGTTCAATTTTAAGTTCAATGGAAAATTCTAACTCAAGTTCAAGTACAGACGTAAAGCTACATTCAAGTGTAAGTTCAGGTGTGAAGGAAGGTAGAAGTTCAACTATTGAGTTCAAGTTCAAACGTGGATCCAAGGCCAAGTACTAGTCTTGCTTAAGAGCCTTTCTTACTTAATTTGTTATCTAATAAAATAGATGATGAATATTTCATACATTGAGCTAGAACCAGTGAGGCCTGGTGAGGATTGAGTGAGGAAAGGGTCTTGTCTGGTTGACCGAGTGCTGGATACATACATTCTGCGGCACTGCAGTGCATGTA
Source organism: Hermodice carunculata (assembly GCA_964020975.1). Lineage (NCBI taxonomy): Eukaryota > Metazoa > Annelida > Polychaeta > Eunicida > Amphinomidae > Hermodice > Hermodice carunculata. The sequence goes on from OZ026613.1 coordinate 48,123,855, forward strand.
AAAAAAAAAATAAAATATATGTCCCAACACCAGGCAACACCCAACCAAGACACATACCACAGCATAGGTTAACCCAATGGATAGCCAACATAAGATTGTTATATTGTTGGTCAATCTGTACTAATGGGTTAACTCCAGGTAGCCTAGGGTAAGACCGCTAGATTTATATGTGTTGAACCTGACATTATTGGTTTAACCCACCAGGTGATATATGGTAGGATACGGTATTATTTGACAGTGATCATGGTGATGGGAAATCATGACTCGGCACATGTACATGCTACAATGTCAGGGACCGATCTAGGCCTTCAAAATCTCTAGCCAAATTGGAAAATAAAAGCAAAAAAATTAAAAAATTCAACCTACGCTTTCAATGATTCATATTAAAATAAACTAGCCATTTAAAGATTTCATTAGCCAAATTCAAGAAACATTAGCATTTGGCTAATTGGCTAATGGCCAGAGCGGTCCCTGAATGTATTTAACCCCATGACTCCTTTTTTTCCCCCATTGCTACAGAGGAAATACATGCTCCAGATGTGGTCTTTTTCTGGTATGATACAGGTACATGCATGTATCTTTGTAATGCTCTACAGGTGCACAGTGTCATGTCAACTGAGGTGACTTGGGATATTACATGTGAAACAATTTTTTTTTTTTTTTTTTTTTTTTTTTTGCATAACTTTGATGCCATGGACAGGTGGATAGGATACACTGCCATAATGTCACTAAAGTACAAGTCTTTTCTTTTCTTTTTTTTGTTTGTTCCATTGCTTTAGAGCAAATCCAAGCTCCTGATGCAGTCTTTTTCCAGTATGATGATACAGGTGCATGCATGTATCTTTGTAATGTTCTGTGGGTGCACAGTGTTTTGTCAACTGGGGTGACTTGGGATGTTACACGTGAAACAATAATTTTAAGTAACTTTGGTACCATGGATACACTGTCATAATATTAGTAAAGTCCAACAGCTGGTTATGACATGGTACCAGGGTATGTAGTATCATATTTCAGTCTTTTCATATTAAGAGTGAATAGTTAATTTTTTTTTAAAGTATCCTTAAAGGTTTCATGGTCAAGTAACTTTGAGGTATTATTTAGGTTGAACCCTTTCATTCATAAGGCTTACTTGGTTTTACATTCATTGGGCTTACTCGGTGGTTGTGCCGATGCACCCTGCTTCTAACTTTGTGAGCACAATGTGGCACTTTGGCATACATGTAACTGGGGTTATAAACTGATTGGGGCAGTTGCAGCCATTACATGTATTTGTAAACCTGTGTTTGCATGTATAGCACATCGGTGTGATAACAAAAAGCTGAGATAGTGTAAGCAGCATTCCATCTTGTCTAATTTGGAGTTTCATTGGATTTAACTGGATCTAGATAAACATGATAAATAGCTACATATAATTAGTTTTATACTAGCTTGTCATCATACCACTACAATACTAAATACTGTTTTCTTATGAATCATTCAAGTCTTCAGTTGTAGTGAGACTGGTCTTACAGTACACAGATAGGCTGAGATTATAGTATATTCTAAAATAATATAATTTGTTGACACTTAGCCTTTCTTTTCTCCATTCCCTCTCCTATCGTCTTTCTCCTGTTGTCTCTTCTCTCTCCTTTCTCTCCTCCTTCCCTCTCACCTTTTCTCAGTATCTCTATTATTTACGCTGTCTAGTGTGTATCTACTTAAAGGTTTACATGGTTTACCTGGCACAGCCAAGTGGCAATTTCAAAGATAAATAGAGCATTTCATCTCTGTGTAAGCCGTTAATTCTACGAAAGCCACATAGGGTTAATTCATTGTTTCTCAGGCCACTTTTTAAAAAAAATGATGTAGCAGAAAGTTTCTTTTCCTCCTTCCTTTTAAGTAAGAAATATACTGTTAATATTAATAAACTCAAAATTTCACTATTATCCTGGATATTTATTGGATAGGTGGCGTCACACATATTTTTTTTTATGGTAGTTCGGTGTTTCAGTGAGAGAACAAAATATACCTTGAAAAAGTTTTGCCTCAAAAACTTTATTTGCAATAAAATTTATGATGAGGGAGGTGCCTGGGAAACTGGCGATTGATTTTATTTGGCCTAATGATGGAATGACATATGAACTTGTCTTTACTGTGCCATGGACCAGCATGCTGTCTAGTGCTTAAGACCACTTTCCAATTTTGTTTTGTGTTTTGGGGATCATTCTACTGGGGTTTCAGGTAAAACTCCATGAAGGTCCCGTTTTTGGTTTGAACATGCGAGTAGCATGTCTCTTTTGGATGTCAGTGGTCTGACCATGATATTGATTTCATGTTTGATGGTAACCTTTTGGGACGTGGTGTCAGACGCATTGTATCTAAGCATTTTTCTGTTGGGGTTGTGCAAGTAGCACGGCTTACCTTTATATTATGTAAAACTTCCACATGGGGTATGAAATGTATGAAAGATAATGAATTGGTAGACCCAAATTACAAAGACAATGGTTAAAAATTTAGGATTAATATCGTTTAATGTCCGAGGTATCAGAGATTCACAAAAAAGAAGGGAAATATTCAGATGGTTCCACAAGAAAAATTATTCTGTTTGTATGTTACAAGAAGCACATTGTACTGAGTCTACTGAGAAACAGTGGTATGCAGAATGGGGATTCAATGTATATTTTTGTCATGGTCAATCAGATGCACGAGGTGTTTGCACACTGTTTAAAAATGATGTTGATTATCAAATTCATAATATTATAAAGGATAACTCAGGAAGATATTTAATTTTAGATGTAACGATTCATCAGCAAAGGATGACAATAGCTAATATATATGGATACAATGAGGACAAACCAGCATTTTACAAAGAATTTATACAAAAAAGTTGAAACACTTCCAAACGATCACAGAATTATCGGAGACTTCAATTTTGTTTTGGATATAGCTAAAGATAAATTTGGAGGAAATCCAGTTACACATTTTAAAAATCAAAAAAATATTAGTGACTGGATGGAAAGTACAGATCTCTTAGATATTTGGAGACAAAAACATCCTGATGAATTGGAATATATGTGGAGGAGGAAAAACCCTACATTTATTCAGTGTCGTTTAAATTATTTTCTTATATCTTTTGGGCTGTTGGGCAAAATTGAAGAGGCAGATATACTACCTGGATATAAATCGGACCATTCAGCCATCACTTTGAAAATACAGATTAATAATCAGCCCAGAGGTCCAGGTTTCTGGAAACTAAATTGTTCTTTTTTAAAGGAAATTGAAGATGTTAACATGGTGAATCATCTTCTCGAAAGTGCAGTACAAGTTACTGAAACAGAAGATCTAATATTGAAATGGGAAATGATAAAGTCGAAAATTCGTTCAGAAACCATAAAATATGCAGCTAAAAACAAACGGAACAGAAAAATTAAAATTGATAGTTTGGAGGAGCAAATAAAGCAATATGAAAATGATATATTAGGCCCTCTGAATTATGAAGATGAAATGAAATTAAAAAGTATCCGAATAGAGTTAGAAAAAAAAATTAGAATATGACACCAAAGGTGCAATTTTAAGAAGCAAGGTACACTGGTACGAAGAAGGTGAAAAACCTTCCAAATACTTTTTCAATTTAGAAAAAAGAAAACTTAATAACAAAGTAATAAATAAATTAAATATTGGCCATAAAATTATCAATGATCCAGCTGAAATATTACAAGAAGAAAAAAGATTCTATGAACATTTGTATACTGAAGTGATTTTGCTCTCACCTTAATCCTGATTATATCATGAAACAAATACCAGCTTTGGGCGTCAGAAATATCAAAAATACAATGAATAAATGTCGAAGAAACAAGCGATGTACCTCACTTCAAAGTATCTGTAGAATGGTTCTCTCTGCAACTGTCTGGTGCTGTCTTCCGATTGGTCAACAGTCCACGCAAGGCGGCAAGTGACGTCATGAGATCACCCCCCCCTTCCCGTGGAAGTTCAGGGCCAAACTCAAAATTTTACCACACCACTCCCCCCTGCCGCCCTTGTGTCCGCACAAGCTGCACCATCAGGCCAAGCTAAACCACTCTCATGACACTCTCTAGAGGAAATATAACTGTTATTTGAAACAAAATATATGACATATCCCAGAACCTATACTACAATAGGGACGTGACCTGGCATATACCTTTATGTAATGACCACTTAAAAGAGCGGAACCTATAAGACCGGCACTACAAAGGAGTAGCGCCACCACTAAAGAGCGGTTGTTATCAACTAGATTCACAACGATTAACTCGTGTGCCTGCTGTCTAGCAGGTCTAAGATTTAAGATTCACCCCTTAAGGATGCAAACTTGATGTCCCATACGGCACTAAGTGACTCGGAAACGCCGGCTCAGTACTCTGAAGCATCTCTCAAACTGTATTAAATAACCCGGTAACTATTGCAATATATGTTAGCCGCTTAAAAAGCGTGAACTAGTTAACCACACATTAATTGTCTATCTTCCCCAAAGTATGTTTACCTGGAGGAACCCAAAAAGGAGAATTGTCACTGTTACTTAACAAAACCGCGCCGGCAAAACAACCGGTCTACCCCGCTGGGTAGAAGGCGGTGGCGGAGCAGCAGGCGGAGGGGGTTCTCCCACATGGGCCACATTTTTGTCAGCACGGGGACTGCGGCCTTGTCCTCGCGTTTTAGGACGGACTCTAACATCGCTCTCCTCAGAGGTCAGTAACTCTGGTCCCCTTGGCTCCGGCACCTGGACATCTCCACCTGCAGATTCCGGCTCCGGTACCCCTTCCGGCCTTGGGGTAGCATCCTCATCTGGCCCCTCGGCAGCTGGCGCAGTCAGAATCATCTGGCGAGCCCTCCTCAGCCAAGCCGGAATGTCTTCCCCTCGGTAAATACGAACTATATATGTTTCAGCTATACATACCAAGGAACATTGCCTTTGGTCGGAATTGACTTGGATTTGTTTCATTAGGACTACGGTTTGGATATGGTAATCACACTGTCTAATTTAGCCTATCATGGTGGTACACCCTGGCACTCTGCTTAGATCGCACCACGTACAAAGCCGGACCCCGTTGCTTTTCCACGACATATGGTCCCTGCCACATTGGCTGCAACTTAGGGCTCTTTCCGGGAACTCTACGGGTGTCCCTAATGAGTACCAAGTCTCCAGCTTCAAATGTGCGCTCCAAAATCTTTGTGTCATAGACTGTCTTTTGATGTTCCTGACGGACTCCCAAGGTTTCCCTCGCTATATCTTGTGCATCCTCTAGGGCATTGGCAAGATCTTGCACGTAGTCCAAGTAGGTTTCATGTTCACCTGGGGTAGCCGCCTGGCCTAATTCTAAATCTGGCGGCCATCTGGTTTCACGACCCAGCATTAGCCGGTTCGGACTCATGCCCGTACTAGGATGTGGTGTGCTCCTGTAAGCAGCAGAGAGCAGTGCTACATGCTTATCCCAGTCACGCTGATTCCGACTAATGTAGCACCTGATCATCTGTAACAAAGTCCTATTAAAGGGCTCGACCAAGCCATTACAACTCGGGCGGTATGGTGTTGTTCGCGTTTTACGGACTTCCAGCAAGTGGCACACTTCACGAATCAGCTCTCCATCAACGTTTCTGCCCTGATCAGTATGGATCTCTAACGGAGTTCCCAGACGGGCAACGAATTCATTGACAAGCTTCTGGGCGATGACCCTTGCAGTCTGGTCCTCCAAAGGGTACGCTTCCACCCACTTTGTGAACTGATCCATTATCACCAAGATGTATTTGTGGTCGGAGTCGCTCACAGGCAGGGGTCCAAGGATATCTAGTTGCACCCGATCCATAGGAGCCCCTGCTTGGTATATCTTATAGGGTGCCCTGCCATGACGGTTTGGTCTCTTGCACATACCACAGGTGGCACAAGTGCGTACCACATCAGCCACATCCGCACTCATTCCTGGCCAAAAGTAAAAGAGTCTCAATCGGGCTAATGTCTTTGTAATGCCTTGATGTCCAGCTGTGGGTGGCTCGTGATGGGATTTGATCAGGTCCCTTCGTACACCCCGAGGGACCACCAATAGTCTAGTAGTCCTACCCACCGCAGCGTTTACCCAATCATAGTAGAGAACTCCACTCATGGCTGATAGTTGCGACCACAGCAGCCAATACTTCCTCCGCATAGGAGATGCGCCCGTCATCTCCTGCTGCGGTGGCCGTCCCTCCGATACCCAACGGAAGACCTCAGCTGAATCCGGGTCCTCCATCTGCAGGTCATGCAAGTCCGCGGGGATTTTGGCCCTCAGCCAATTGGATGGCTCCTCCTGGTCGGTCTCTATGGTCACTTCAGCTTCGTCAATGCTTCTCATGGCCAGCGGAACCACGTCGTCAACCTCGTCCACAAATCTGGACCACACTTCATGAGCACGACAACAATGGTCGCAGCCCTTGCAAGTCAAACCCTCAACATCTTTTCCTACGTCGTAGCAGTCACAGACATCAGTGTCCATCCCCAGCCTCGAAAGACCATCAGCATTAGCATGCCGCACGCCTGGCCTATGTTGTACAGTAAAGTCAAATTGGCTCATGGACTCTAGCCACCTGGCTAACTGTCCGTCTGGGGTCTTAAACTTGAACAGCCATGTTAAACTACTGTGGTCAGTGCGTAGAATAAACTTCTTGCCAAGCAAAAAATGTCTGAACTGCCTGGTGAATTTAACCACTGCCAGTAGTTCGCGGCGAGTCACACAATAGTTTCACTGGGACCTGTTGAGTCGCAGGCTGGCGTAGGCTATTGGTCTCTCGATGCCATCCTGTACCTGTGACAAGACGGCCCCTAGACTCACAGAGCTTACATCCGTGTCCAGTATGAAAGTCTCCTCCGGTTTTGGGTATGCCAGGATGGGGGGGGGCATATTAGCTTCTCCTTCAACATGCGGTAGGCCTGGTCCTGCTCCAGACCCCACTCAAACGGCACACCCTTGGCCAACAAATCTGTCAGTGGTGCGGCAATCGCAGCATAGTCTTGCACAAACCTTCTGTAGTAGTTGGTCAGGCCCAGGAAGGACTGTAGTTCTCGAACAGTGCCTGGGGGTGGCCATTTTGCCACACTTTCTGTCAACACGGGATTGGTTTGTATCCCCTCCTGCCTCACCAGGTGCCCCAAGAACACAACCGAATCACGAAAAAGCTGACATTTCTTGGCTTTAAGTTTCAACTTGTTGGTCCGGAAGCGCTCAAAAACTTCGCGTAAGCGGGTCAGGTACTCCAAAAAAGACGTACCGGTGACGATTACATCATCAATATACACGAGCAGTGTCTTCCACTGCAGCCCCCGAAGCACGAGATCCATCGCTTGCTGAAAAGTCGAAGGCGCATTACAGAGCCCAAATAGCATTTGGTTGTAATGGAACAAACCGTGTCGCGTTGTGAACGCGGTCTTTTCCTTATCGCGCTCGTCGACCTTGATTTGATAGTAGCCGCTGTTCATGTCGAGGGCCGAAAACCAGCGGGAACCGCTCAAAGTGTCGAGGCATTCGTCTATTTTTGGCAGCGGGTAACTGTCTTTAATGGTAAGGTCGCTTAGTTTCCGGTAATCAACGCACCACCTGACTCCTCCGTCGCGCTTCCTCACCAGAACAACAGGTGAAGCCCACTCTCCGCTGGATGGGGAAACAACCCCTGATTCTAACATTTTATTCAGATTGGCTTCCTCTTCGGACTGAAAACCAAGAGGCATCCGCCTTGGCGAGTCCCTCACAGGGCGCGCCGATCCCGTTTCCACCCGGTGTTTGACCCCTCCAAAACAGCCTAAGTCTGAGTCATTGGTAGCAAAAATGTCTTGATACTCCCAAAGCAAGTCTCTAAGTTCTCTGGCTTCCGTTGCAGAAAGTCCTTCACTGCTTCCCTTATACAGTTCCTCAAGATGGGCCGGAACTGTGCAACTTGTGTAGCCAGTCTCCTCAGGCTCACCCTTGGCATTATTCGCAGTCCTCTGTGTGTCCTGTTCTTCAATTGCGGTGTCTGGGACCACAATTTCACAACGCGATACCTGAGGTGGGGCGCAACTAACTTCCCCCTGAAACTCCATCTCATGTGGCCCCTGGACACACAAACCTTCCTGTGATGGGGTGCAGCCAACTCCCCCCTAAGACTCTGTCTCATGTTGGGCCTGCGAATCCTCCAAGATCTCAGCCTCGGCCAGCCACCCTACACAAACACCCGAAGACAGCGACACCTCATAACAAGACATGTTAACAAGTGTCAATGGGATCCTTTTCCTTTTACACACTAAGACACTGCCGACTAAAACATCTTCGTGTATGCTGACTGGCTCTAAGATAGCGTAGGAATTAAGATCTGGACTTCTACCTCACCCCATACCAATCTCTCGGTCTCCGGTTTGAGGTTAACCGCCTCCTCCAAAAAGACTCTGGTTTGAGCCCCCTGGGGAGTGCCAAGCCTAAACTGAGTGGGTATCAGTTCACCGTCCACCCATAATCCACCTCTAGCCTTGACGGTGGCGTCAATAGCCATGAGAAAATCGAGCCCAAGTAGTACGTCATCCCTGGCGGGTGCAATAAACACTGGCCACTTGATCTCTCGACTTCCCACAAGAAACCTCACCCAGATTCCTCTCTTCCCTTCAACATAGCCATCTTTGCCGAAACCTCGAAGCTTAGCCTTTGGTAGATCCGCCAAGATTTCGGCGGGAATTCCCATCCGCCCTGCCATTGCCTCAGACAATACAGTAACCTGTGCACCAGTGTCAACCACGGCCAGCTGTGAGCAACCCCCTACTTCAATGTTAACCATAAGGGTCACTCCTACTCCTCCAACTTCCCAAACGCAAACCTCGGTTTCTATGTCTTCATGCGACCCGTTCCCCCCTGGATCCCATTCTTCCAGCCCATAGGTTGCTCAACCCACCTTAAAACCTTCATGGCTGGCTGGCGTGTTCTCAGCGACCGGGAAATTCCCCATTGTAACATTTGGATTTTTCTCTTCATCTGAAGGCCTATTTACATGAGGTGATATCCACCTTTCATGGGCTGAGCCTCGGCCTGCCGACTCAGCCCCAACTAGTTTCCCGACACGGAAACGGGGCTAGGACTGCGGGAACGCATCTGTGGGCACTCATTTTTGTAGTGTCCAAGTTCGTTACACTTAAAACACCGTTCACCGTTCCTCGATGGGCTCCCTGTCCTCATGGGGGGTGGCGACCTTGTGCCACTTGTCATACCTCTGTATGGACTTCCTGGTCTAAACGGACGACCCCTGCCTGGGCTCTCCACCACGGGGGAACTCTGTCCTCTATTGTCTCTGTCGGGAATGTTACTTGCGCCCTTAGGTGTCTCTGCATGGGAGGGCTTCAGCTTGAATGCCTCGTTGAATCGGTGAGTTAAAGAACTCAACTCCTTGGACATCCGAGCTCCCAGCCCTGTCACTTCTCTGGACATGCCATCCATACCTTTAGTCATGCCATCCATACTTTTTGTCATGCCATCCATACCCTTAGTCATCTCTCTCGACATGCTTTCCAGGCCCTTGGTCATTTCTTTCGACATGCTTTCCAGGCCCTTGGTCATTTCTTTCATTGCAGCGACCAGCTGGCCATCCTCGGTGACCGCACACTGCTTGTTGAGAGGGCCATTCCAACCGATCCGCTGGCAGTCATACTCTCCAACCTCATCTGCAGCGGGCACATAGTCACCTGCCCATGCCACCCTTCTGACACGTGGCCTTGCAAGGGAAGACTCACGGCTAGTCCCATGGATGTAGACATATTCACACTCTCTAGCCCTAACCAGTTCCTCAGCTTCCGCTAGAGTGCTAGGATTCTGGGCCATGACTAAACATGCCACCTCCTTGTCTTTGTATCCTTTTAAAAACCCATCAACTGCAAACTCTTCTCGGTCTGCCGGCGCAATTGTATTGTACGCCAGGGGCACCAACCGTCGAATCTCTTCCACAAATTCCTCAAGCGCCTGCTTCCCCTGCTTTAGGTCATGCAGCTTTTTCCTTAAAACACTCAGGGGGTCCCTCACGCCAAATCGATCCGCTAGCATTCGTCGAACATCGGCATAGTTAGTCGTCACGGTTGCCGGTAAAGAGCACAGATACCGCATTGCTACTCCTTCGAGGCACTCATACAGTCTGTCTAGCTTCTCAGCATCAGTCCACCCATACCGTCGAGCATATCGTTCGAAAGGAACCTCGAAAGACGTCCAATCCCCAACACCGCCGAACCTCGGTGGCTTAGAAGCCAGTGCGTGCGGGTTGTCCACCCTCGGTCCTTCCACTCTGCCCATAGGTTCACGCGCAGCCCCAGGCCCATCTAGAGCACATCTCGGGTGATGACCTCCACCTCTAAGGGGCTCAACGGCTTCCCAGTCGACTGGGGGCAGCCCTTCCCGATTGTCCGTATCTCGATTTGGTTCATCCCTATTACGATCGGCAAACGTTTGCCTTTCATAACCATTCCTGCCCCTGGGTGGCTCGCATCCACCCATACCCAGCAGGAGTGGCCTGCAGTGGCCACTGTCATCCCTTGGGGGCTCGCCCTCGCCCTGATAGGCTGGCACCTCCTCCCCATAGCCATTTCTGCCTCTAGGGGGTCTACGTCTACCCACATCGAGTGGGGGTGGCCCTTGGTGTTCAATGTAATCCATGGGGGGCCCATCCTCACCATTATTAGCTGGCACCCACTCCCCATGGCTATCTCTGCCTCTAGGGGGCCTGCGTCTACCCACATCGAGTTGGGGTGGCCCTTGGTGGCCACTGTAATCTCTGGGGGGGCTCATCTGCACCACGGCCAACCTCCCTTAAGTCACCTTCCCTTCGGTCACCACCGATCGATCTCCCCAGTGATGGGGACTTGTCCGCGAAAGTTAATTGACGCCGGGGACCCCCAGTAAGGGGTAGACCCTGAGGTGCGTCTACAGCATCTCTTATCCCTGACACCCCGCTCTCTCCCGGGATCATATTCGCGAGTCCTGGCCCTGCTGAAGACTCATACCAAAATGGTGGGGGGACATCCATCATCGGGCCTGCCAGGGGGGGGTCTACTCACTTCAGGAGGGGGGCATACTACTTGATGACCATTGCCCCCAAAGGCAACCCCATCATACCCACCTGGTACCTGGGTCGTACTTGTATGCATTGTTGTAAGGCTCGTCCCCCCCAGGAAATGAGCTGGTGCACCCCTATTAGTGGACAACAATTGCCCCTTGCCCATACCGAGGGGGCTGGGGGCACCCGGACCTACACCCATACTGGTGGACATTGGTTGTCCCACACCCATACCAAAAATCCTGGGGGCGGCCTGACCTATACCCATGCTGGCGGGCAATGACTGTCCGATGCTGACAGGCACTTGACGTGACACGCCGTTCTCCTGCATGTTGGGCCCTACATTTATCCTAACCTGAGCCCTATCAGTCTGAACCTCAGGTGCATTGGCTTCCATTAAATTACCCTGCAGGGGGGCTACTCTCCTACCAGAAGGCCCACCCAATATTCCCTCCATGCTGCCATCAGCCCTACTCCTTTTCCTTTGAGAACCACCCTCATCTCGGGGGGCTCTGTCACTGTTCCCTGCCCTTCGGGGTCCTGGCCATCCCAAGCAACCAAAACCCTTGGCCGGGGTCTGAGATGACTTTACGACAGTGTCGAACTGTCCCACAGGACCCAGACCCGGCCCTTGACTCTGTTTTGAGGTCCCGCCACCTCATCCGACTGACCTCTCCAGCCAATCTGACCTACAGTCTCATTCATGCCTATGGGATTGATTTCCCCGAAATGCGGCAGGGCTGTCTCTGGGGACCCTACATGTTCAGCGAGTGAAGGTAAAACAAATTCCTCACGACTCCCCACCCGGGGGCCATACTCAGTATTAGGCAGAACCCCATACCTGTGAGCTGTGAGGGAGCATGCCCCTGCGTCCCCTTTTTCTACATTGGCCCCTGAAGTCATGGTTAGCACAGCACGGTCCTGTTCCCTGCCAAATACGCGGTGGGAACTGGTAGCTGGGGCCTGCCCCTGGTTCTGCGCAACTTCCTCAGGGTCAAATACCCGGTCCTGTACGTCTCGCAAATGAGCTTGCCGGGTTTTGTCGTAGTTCGACAGCTGGCCCTTAGTAAAATCACGCATCTCCTGTCTAAATTCGTCGCGCGCACTCTTAGAATCACGCATCTCCTGTCTAAATTCGTCACGTGCACTCCTAGAATCACGCATCTCTTGTCTAAGTTCGTCACGTGCGCTCCTAGAATCACGCATCTCTTGTCTAAGTTCATTGAGCAATCTACTGATGGAAGTACCCTGGGCCCACCCATCTGGTCTCTCATCCCCAGCAGGCTGTTCACCGCCACTGGGTCCTGCCAACTCATTGTCCCTGCTCTCGTCGTGCGTAAACTCTGGCTCCCTCCGATCTTCCTCGTTGGGTTCATAAATGGTCCCATTTCGCGTAGCACTCTTTTTGGCAGCCATTTTGTTTCGGGCTGCCAGCAAAACCGCACGTTCACAAAATATTTGTAAATTATATTACAGTGGATGGAGGAACACAGGACGGACGCCCGACTCACAAAATTAAATGAAATTTCCACAACTTATTGCCTTTTGACTTTGCAATCAATAATAACCAACAATCGTGTAGCACGAGCAGACGACACCGACAAAGATTAAAGAGACAGGTATAGTTTGAAGAATGTTGCATAGAATCAGAAGAACCATCTACTCGATCGCACGACACCAATAACGCAACCAATTATAATACCAAACAATCTAATCAATTTGTGAACTCCGAAGTGACAGTCTTCTCGACAAATCACACCTTAGCTCGAGTTGAGTGGGGGATACTGGTTGAAACACAAGTCACTGCCGAATCCGATTACGCGAAAGATGGCGGAAATTGCACTTATAAAATTATTTAACACTTTACAGGTTAAACAGAACCCAAATAAGACAGAATCTAAATCAAATATGGACACAAAACACACTATTTGTTAAGCAAGTTTACTTAATATCACTGGCAAGAGATATCACTTCTCACCAACACAGGTACGCAAAATATATTTGCAAAACAAGTATCAGTTCAGATATTGCAGATCTTGCTTACAGATTTAAATCACAGGCCTGTTTAGATGGTACTCTTTAATTGTGATTGCCTGTACCTTTTGCCGCACGGATCTTATTCAAATGCGGGTTATAAATAACAACAGTTGCACACACACCGATTTCATCAGATTTTATTTGCCAACCAATATGTATGCAGATGTCAATACGTGCGTCCGTTTCGTCTGTGCATTTAATCCCGGATCGCCAACACACGTCGATGTTTCTTTCTACTGCACAGATTGATTACTCACGCGATCCCAACTACCACTCTTTACTAAACACACGCACGCCTAGCGCACATGCATTCGCCACTACAAGTTGTTATTTTCTCCGCCAGATGTCTCCACGTGACCATCGCTGCTTTTTCACCAATGGCGGGTAAAGTTTCTACTTCAGAAGTTTCGAATGCGATGTTACAGCACTCGATCCTCCACACAACACAAGCACACAATGATTCCACGAGAATAACTAACAGAAACCCTCGGAAAACATTCTTATTTCAAGCGCGACTAACAGAAGCCCTTAAACGTTAACACACTCACACTCACAGTCACACATACATAGAATGCAATACGGCAAGAATGGAAATTTCCACATGCACGAGTCCACGATACACCTGTTTCCCAAGTTCAAGCCGGTAAATGTTCAATCAATTCAATGGCCGTGAAACCGCTCACGGGTACTACGCAAAAACATGTGGTTCCCTCAGGAGACCCAATATTCAATGATTACTATAATTAATACTATGTACAAAAGGTGGTCACGCCACACATCAACCGGTGCTCCTTCCAGTGCACGATGAAAGATGACTAGGTCCGGGGTCCCGATGCCAACTTCATCTCCTGTTCCCCGTCTGGGAACCAATTGAAGTGAATTTGCTCTCACCTTAATCCTGATTATATCATGAAACAAATACCAGCTTTGGGCGTCAGAAATATCAAAAATACAATGAATAAATGTCGAAGAAACAAGCGATGTACCTCACTTCAAAGTATGTGTAAAATGGTTCTCTCTGCAACTGTCTGGTGCTGTCTTCCGATTGGTCAACAGTCCACGCAAGGCGGCAAGTGACGTCATGAGATCACCCTCACCCACCCCCCCTTCCCGTGGAAGTTCAGGGCCAAACTCAAAATTTTACCACAATACTTCCAGCGTAAATTCAGAGACTGATATAGAAGCACCTGATATTTCAACTTTTCTGAACAATGTGGAAGTTCCCAGACTATCTGAACAAGATATGTTAAAATGTGAAAGAGAACTGACAGAAAATGAACTATTAAATGCACTTAAAAGTACATCTAACAATAAATCACCTGGTTCTGATGGATACCCTGCAGAATTCTACAAAACTTTTTGGGCTAAATGCAAAAACTTATTGTTAAGTGCACTAAATGCTGCCTACAACTAAGGAATGTTATCTGTAACCCAGAGACATGGAATAATTTCACTTTTACCAAAAAAAAAAGACAAAAATATTTTAGAATTAAAAAACTGGAGACCAATTTCCCTTTTAAATCAAGACTATAAACTTGCAGCAAAATGAATAGCTTTCCGTTTGAAGAAAGTTCTCCAGGATCTGATTCATGAAGATCAAACTGTTTTTTGGCAAAACAGATATATTGGAGAAAATATAAGCAAGATAATTAAATTGATGGAATTTGTCGATGAAAATAATATACCAGCTCTTCTTGTACTAGTTGATTTCGAAAAGGCATTTGACCGCTTAGAATGGAAATATATCCAAAATTGTCTAGAATTTTTTTAATTTGGTCCCTCAATAAAACAGTGGATAAAAGTTTTAAATATAGACACTCAAAGCTGTGTTATTAATAATGGCTGGACCTCAGATCCCTGTTCTATTTCTAGAGGCGTCCGTCAAGGATGCCCCCTTTCTCCGTATCTGTTTATTTTATGTGTTGAAATTTTAGCTATTGCTGTCCGAGAAAACACAAATATTTCTGGGATCACTGTAGAGGACGAAGAGTATAAGGTATCTCAATATGCTGATGACACGTCCGTCACTTTTTTGGCTAATGAAGCTAACCGGAATTACCCGTTTGACCTATTGACGCAATTTGAAGTAATGTCAGGGCTGAAGGCAAATCTAGACAAAACTGTTGTACTGCGTATTGGAAGTATAAAAGATTCAAATACTACATATGCTGAAAATTTAAAGTTACGCTGGACAAATAAATCTGCAGTTCTTTTAGGGGTAGAAATAACTCCAGAAAGAGATAAATTAGAAAATCTAAATTATTTGCCGAAACTAAAGAAAATCGAACAAATTTTTAACTCTTGGGATAAAAGAAACCACTCTGTTACTGGTAAAACTTTAATTATAAAATCTCTAGCATTATCACAACTCTTATATCTTGTATTTGTTATCCCAAATCCAGCTGACTCCTTAATGAAAAGAGTTGAGGTCCTTATATTTAAATACCTTTGGGACAAAAAACCTGATAAAATAAAAAGAAAGTATTTGATCTCTCCCACTGATCAAGGTGGACTAGGAATCCCTCATATATTTTCCCAATTCCATGCAATGAAATGTGCCTGGGTTAAAATACTTGTTTCAGAATCAGAAGCACAATGGAAACACCTCATTTTACGTCAGTTGCCTTGCAGAGATAATTATTTATGGGAATGTAATTTTCATAAATCTGACGTAAAAGATATATTTAGTAAAGTGAAGAGTAAATTTTGGAGGGAGGTGATTTATAGCTGGAGTGAATATAATTATAAGAATCCAGAAACAAAAGAGGACATTATGAAGGAAACATTGTGGTTTAATTCACTTATTAGAATAGGAGATAAAGCAGTCTTTTACAAGAAATGGTATGATAAAGGGATCAAGTATATTTCAGATTTGTTATCCAGAGATGGTGGGGTTTTTTTTTATCATTTCAAAGGTTCACACAAAAATTCCAAATATCAACAAATTTTCTACAGTATATAGGTCTTATATCTGCTATCCCACAAAAGTGGAAAGAAAATTTAACAAATCAAGAAAACCAACGTGAAAACTTGTCTCCAGAAAACAAAAGAAAAATTGATATAATTTTGAATATTGGTAAACTTCCGCGAATTGTTTATCCTTTTTTTGTTAGAAAATAAAATTAAAAGTCAGCTGCCACTAATAGGAAAATGGAATGCAGTTTTAAATTGTGGAATTCAGGAAGCTGAATGGTTTAAATGTTTTGAAAACATTTATTCAGCGACAATCTCTCTAGAAATTAGAAGTTTTCAGTTTAGATTTCTGTACAGAATTATTTATACTAATGAAAAACTATATGAGTGGAAAATAGTTGAAACAAATTTATGCTGTTTTTGCAAAACAGAAGTTGAAACGATTAAACATCTTTTTTTGGAATGTAGTCACACTGTTCAATTCTGGAGACAGGTTTTCACATGCTGCTCAATAAACAATGTTCAGATCTTGCAATTTTCTGTTCAACAGGTCCTGTTGGGTGGTAACAACTTAGATACAATTCATAATTTGATTTCTATACTGGGTAAAAAATTTATACATGGATGTAAATATAGAAATGTTCTACCCCATATTACAGACTTTGTAACAGTGATAAAGAAGATTAAATTTATTGAATACTGTATAGCAAGAAATAGAAGTAAAATTTGTAAGCACGATAAAAATGGCAAGGTTTTAGGCTAGAACCATAAACAATATTTCCTCTTCGCATTATATAGATAGATTTAATGTATGAACATTACACCTCAAATAATACATTGTAACAGTTCTTTTTCTGTGTTTACTCAAATGTTTATTAATATATCAATCGCATTGTAAACTGTGGGTGTTTTGTATATATGTACCCCTTGTGGAAATAAAAAAAAAATGGAAAAAAAGACACATACCACAGCCACCATGACCACTCCATTATTTATTTTCAAATATTTATCAGCTATTTTGTTCGAAAACAAATTAACTAAGAAGGGGTCTTAAGCAAGACTTTGAAGTATAAGTGCTACTATAGGGCAAAGTCAGGGCCAAAGGCAGACTGATGCTGGAAGGAAAAGTTGCACGCACCAGATAGATGGGCCACTGTTGACAAGCTCCTGGCAATGAAATGGGGTAATGGCCAGTGCAAAACAAAGTACAAACATTATTCTCGAACACAGTGGGTTTCTGGGCATTCACTCTCTCCCATTGTAAAGTGGCAATTCCACATTGCTAGAAATGCAAAAGGAAAGAAGAGAAACAGGCCTTATCATCCTGATCAAATCATACCGGTACAATCATCTTCACCCTCATAACAATTATACTAACAACCATCACCTCAAACATAAATATTGTTACATGTTTCATGTTTGGACAGTCTTTACAAGAGCATTTCCTTGTGTAGTGGGTCCAACAACTATACTAACTGTATACTCCTACTAATTAACATACACCCTATACCAAAGTTTGTATTCATAATTTGTGCTTAGTAACACTTCAGGATTATGTCTCATACCACCAATGAGGTTTATGACAAGTATCATGCTTGAGTGCTGAGGCTATTGTTGGGAAGTTGTGGTACAAAATCTTTTCTCAGCAGTCCAGGAATCTATCGAGACCTAGATTGCTGATTTCTGTGATCAGATATCACTAAAATAGTAAGTGAAAAGTTGGTTGTTTGACTTGTGCTTAGATTTACAAGATGGTGTTCCAGCAAACAGAATGCCCAGACAGGGAAAGTCTCTTGCCTTCTTTAGGAGGCAGTCCATGGGTGTTGATCCAGTGACCACTTTGTCCACATCCCTGTCCTTGTGGGATTGCAGACAAAAGTTGGACTCACAGAACCACTGCATGGCGTCATGGGAGAACCATCCTCACTGCTATGGATGTCACTTGCAGCTGGGTCAAGTTTCCTCTCGTGAATAAACTTGCAGATACTGCTAGGATTGGGGAGAAGACAAATGGCTGCTCTGTGAGCAGGCAAGGAGAAAATCTGACCTTGCAATGTGTCGGTGGCAGGTCACTAGAGCCGCAAAATGCCAAACAGAGATGACTGACTTCGTTGAGTCTTCACCACAGATCCCCCATGAGAAAAAGCATAGATTTACTTTGGTTCTTTTGCAGTCTCATCTGGCTGATGGGAAAGAGTGTAGACTGGCTCCTGCTTGTCCACAGTCCCAGATGATGGATGTCTCTATGCCTGAAACCCCGTGGGAAAAGGTGAAGAGACATTGGAGTCACAAGTCGAGTAGCAAGAGATCACTAGCAGCAGTCAAGCAAACCGGTGCATCCAGAGTGGAAACCTATGGGTGTCAGTCCGAGTATTCCCGAACCTTGGCCAGTTTGAGCACTCGGACCATAAGTCCAAGAAGTATGGGAATCCAGCACCCCAGCCAGTCCGAGCGCTCAGGTCCCAGGACTCAAACTGTAAGCCCGAAGCACCAGCTAATGCACCGGTGCCTCCGCAAACTTCCTGGGCTCCTGGGTCCAAGAGCTCAGATCCTAAGCATAGGCATAGGGAAAGTAGGAGGGAGACACCTAGACCAGTGAGGGAACTTTCTATCATTAATGGGTCTTTTGCCCCAGTGGTGTCGGTACCTTCAGTCAGGGTGGAACCTCCAGTTCCTCCAACAGCAGTACCGGTAGTCCCTTCTGCACCTCCAGCGGCTTTGCCCCAGAGTGATCAGTTACGGATCCTGCTTGTTCCCATGTTTGAGCCAGGCCTTACTCTCTTGAGGGGCAGAAAAACTCAAGCTCTGTATGGAGAGGCTCAGTCATCTTCCACATTGGCCAACGCTGCTGTTGCCAAGTCTCAGAAGATTCTGTCTGTGGAGCAGCTCGCTGCTTCCAGTTTGAGCCAACTCTCACTCGGACCTCTGGTCTGGGAGTTTTCAGAATTCCCTCTGGACCCCTTCTGCCTGCAGACATCTCAGTCAGTGGCAGCCAAAGTTCAGGCTAGTGGCCTCCTGGAGACTTAGCCAGATCCCTCCAGCCTGCATACTTCTCAGTCGGCGGCCACCAAGGTCTTGGTGCATGAGCTTTCCTTGCCTCCCCTGTCTCTCCTCATGTAGGACAACCAGGTGGATGCGGCACCTACTTCTGCAGATGTGCTCACTACCCCTATGCCTGACGTGGTGACAGATCCCCTGCTGTCACATGCAGCTGCTTCATTGCCCTCAGACAATATGTTGTTTGACAAGGCTTTGGGCCTTACCACCCCCTTGTAAGTCTGGAGTCTTTGAACCTAGACACTGAGGTGGAGGACAAGCTTTTGTTATTGGCTTTGTCTGTCAGCAGATCTTGACCTAGGTCGAGGGCTGCCTATTCACACCGTTCATGTTCTGACAAGCCCAGAGAGCCAGTGATCATGGGCTCTGCAGAGGGTTCTGCCCCTGCCAAGAGCTTTCAACATGTCAAAGCTTTTATTCAGAGCCTGGTTGGTGACCAAGCGGTGGTCCCACCATCAGAGGTCCCATACTGCTGCTCTGTCTTGCCGGGGCTTGTCTCTGGAGGACACATGCCAACCTATGCCCATACCATTTTTGCCCTTCATAGCTGAGGTTTAGGACCAGCTCACAGCCAAGACTTGCAGTACACAGGTTTCCATGGAGCTGCCGATGTCTAGCTATCTGATGCAGGGGTGACTCCTCCCTAAGCCAAATGTCCCTGGGAGATGGTACTCTGCGCTGAGCAGTTCTTCCTTTTACGTTCACTGCTGGTGGACTTAGACTGGGAGGAGCTTGATGCTTGGCAGCCAAGAACTATTCCCGCATCCGTGGAGGCCTACAAGCGATAAGAGGAAGATGCCCGAGGATCTGTCCTTGCAGCTTCCTACTCCGACAAATTGTTGGCCATTTTGAGGTCTCTCCTGGATGACCTCAAGGGCTCTGTACAGATCTTGGAGGCAGTACAAGGCTGGATACACCTGGTGACACTTCTGGCCACTTTGTTGTAATGCTCTGTTGATTACCAGGTGCAGACCGCTTGCATGCTAGAGGTGAACCTTCATTTGTTACAGAGGGACACCTACCTCCAGGGTCAGAAGCTACCTGACCCAATCTTTCATAGAGCCGCCACCGGGCCCCTCTTCTCAGGAACTCTGTTTGGAGGACAGATGAATGAATTGAGTGGTCTGTCTGGTGCAAGACCTTTGCACCCGCATGGCCAACCAGGCACGCTCCAAGGTGCTGTTGACTCTGCTGTTGTCCTTGGCAGTTTTGGCCCCGAGGCATTCTCAGACAACGTCTACCTATCCATCAACTAGTGCTCCCTCTCGGATGGGATGACCTGGGAAAGGCGGACACCGATCTAGAAAGGGCAAGCCTTCCGGTAGAGGTAAGAAGTTGGGAAAGCCTGGGCGTTCCTGACTCTTATTTCCTGGGAGGTTTCAGGATTGCCAACCACCACCTTGTTAGACTACATGCTACGTTCCGTTGGTGGCTGCCTCACCACGTATCACGCGCAATGGGAGTCTATCACAGACAATTTTTCTGTCCTCAACATCATGAGACACGGCTACATGCTGCATATAAGCAGAGACAGCCCTCCATTAAGCTGAGAACCATAGCAGTTTGCTCCACCCACCTCGGAGCCCAGGTGTCAGCATTCCTGGAGGCAGTTCAGACGCTTCAGTATCAAGGTTCTCCTGGCTTTACAACCTACTCATCCTGGTCCCCAAGAGGTATGGTGGATGGCGCCTGGGCATAGACCTGTCGATGCTGAACACCTATCTGGAAGTCCTGTCCTTTTGGATGAAGACACCCCAGTTGGTGGCAGCAGCCCTAACACCCATGGACTAGACAATGTCCATGGATCTCAAAGACTGGTTCTTCCACATACTAATTGTGGAGAAGTATATGCAGCTGACATTTGTGGGGTACAAATCAGTTCAGGGTGCTTCCATTTGGTCTCACCATGGTATCGCTAGTGTTTACTTGCTTTGTGTGCCCAGTTGCTGCTTACATTCACCCTTCAGCCGTTTGCATTCATGGGTACCTGGACAATTGGATTATCCAAGTGCTTTGGCACCTGGATGCACAGCGTCACACACAGACTGTTCTGAAACTTTGCAAATGCTTGGGCTTGATATTGAAGCTACCCAAGTCCAGTCTTTGGTCGGAGGAGATTTCTGTCTTCCTCAGAATCCAGTTTGACCTGGTAGTCTACATCGGTCATCCTTCAGAGGACAGGTGGGACATACTTCAGTCAATGCTCTGGCCCTTTCTGACTGGCAAGATCTGGTTGGCACAACAATGGTTTGCCCTGTTGGGCTCCCAGTCCTTGATGGTCTCCCAGGTCCCGCTCAGTTATCTCTACTGTCACCCATTGCAGCACACTCTGCAGGGCAGATGGACAACAGGCCAGGGCTATCAAGCTCTAGTGCCAATCCTCAGTGAGGATCAACTGCAACTTCAGTGGTGGACTGTGAGGGAGAACATCATGAGGGGACAAAAACTGCAGCCTTTTCAGGCCCAGCTCATTATTTTTATGGACTCTTTTTGGTCAGGGTGGGGAGCCTGACAGCAAAGTAAAGAACCGGACAGCATCTGGCCCTTGGCCAGCGAAGCTTCTTGGAATCGGTCTTAGATGGAATTGCCAGAGGAGGGCTTCCATCAGTTTCTCTAACTGTTTACTCTGTTTGGTGAAAAGTGTTTTCTGACTGGTGCACCAGTAAGAAAATTCACCCCTGCCTCTGCGGACATCACCAACATACTGTTATTTCAGTAGAAAGTCTTAAACTAGAGCTCGAGAACTGTGGAGGTGTTCTGATCAGCTATCTCTTCAACCCTTGCCAACATCCTAGACGTGTGCACCAGGGGCGATCCTTATCTGTCATCACTCATCGCATCCTTCTAAATCAACAGGTCAGCAATGCGACAGGTCCTGTCCAGGTGAGACCTGCTGCTGGTTTTAGTCATGTTGAAGAAGTAGCTGTTTGAGTGCATTTAGGACCCTAAGGGGGTTTCCCTCAAATGCCAGACATGGAAAACTTGTTTTCTTTAAACACTCTCTTCAGGGAAATCCATGCTCCATCTTATGACCGACTCCAATGGTCTCCACTAACAGGAGACCCTGAGGCCTCACTTGGGCTTCCTTGCAAAGAACAAAGTGGCTCGAGATCTGGCTACAGCCTTTAAGGATTTTACCCTACATGCTGCTCTTCCACCCAAGGAGAGAGCCCTGACTCCAGTGACAACTCTGTACTGGTACCTTTCCTGCACAGATGGACTCAGAGGACAGAGGTTTGCCCTCCTTTTACCACTGAGTAACCCATGAAAGGAGCAAGTTTGTAGAAACACGATTTCAGCATGAATTAAGCAGATGATCCTTAAGGCCTATGAGACCTCTCTACAAAGGCCTGGGGCCTTGCAGCTTGTCTCAGCCAGAGCTCACCAGGTATGAGCCTTCAATACCTCCTGGCACTCCCTGCAGAATGTTGTGGTTGTCAACATTTTGTGGGCTTGTCATTCGTCATCATCTATGACTTTTGCCAAGCACTACTTGCGTGACACAATAGTGCTACAGGATAGCATGTACACCTTTGTTGGTGTAACCAGCTCCTTTGCTTAGGTTCCAATACTTGTTTGTTAGGCCTTCCAGATCCCATCAGAGCTGCCACCATGTTCCAGCTCATAGCATTATGGTCAGATCTGATGAAGGCCTTTAGGTCGGCACATTTCTCGGCAGGCCTTTTAGAGCCTCGTGCCTAGTAGACCTAATCTCAAACAGTATCAGGCAGTTTGTTGGGGGTCCTAGCCTGTTGCTGGTTCGACACAGGAAGCCGCTGCCCGTAGAACCATATACCGCCCCCGGGGGCCCACTAGTTTCATGAGTAGCACCTGTAAGATCTCTAGGCCCCAGATGGAGCTGAAACCAATAACATCTACCCACGAGGCAGACAGTTGTCATGTCGGTGGGCAAGCACTGGGGGGTTCAGTGCAGTCCCATGCTGGTCGGAAAGGAGTTTCTAGTTTAGGCCAGTTCTGCTGTCGGCAGCCTCATCTTCACATAGCTCCGAGGTTTTCCCTTCAGATGTCGCTCCCTCACATGGACGGATGGTTACCCCCAAGCTGCCAGTCCCGGTGATCAATTAAGGTCAGTGTACCAGTGACGTGATGTCAACTGACCAATGTCCAAACCAGAAAAGATGAGATGGGGACCATGTGCACCGGCAGTCACCATCAGTTCCACAAGAACCGAGAGATGGCACCACAGACCATCAGGTTTTCAGGATCAAGTTAGTGAAACTTAACTTGATTTCTCGGGTGTCATGCCCAGACACACAGGTCTTGGTGATGATGGTTGACAGGTAAGTGTACTAACTAATACTAACAATATTCCAAATATTCCGTTTATTCTTGTTCCAATTTTTAACCTTTATCAAACATACATAGTATCTCAGTTATTGTCACTTTGTATTGCCAAATAATAGAAATATTTCCACTGTCCCTGATACACCAGGGCAAGTGGACTGATTAAACATTTTAGCAGTGCTGAATCTGGCTTATAGAATTTCTTCCGTTATATGTGTTACAGCTGAAAGGGCAGCCTCGAAAAATCTTTAGAAAAGACTTGAACCTTACCAACTGACTGCCATATAGAGTTTTTTCACACTGATCCACCTTGCAGTCATCGGCTTGATGGGCCTATCTTCATTCATGCTCTGGATATTCCATGGACAACTCTATTTTCATTCATTTTATTTTACTGTAGCCCAGTCTTGCACACACACAAAGACACACACACACACACACACACACACACACACACATACAAAATCAACTTGTTATTCAAAAACAATTTTTCACTTATAAATTATGTTTTCTTCACAATGTTTGGTGCTGAAAATCACTCCAATGTATAATAAGTTTCTATATCTACTTTCACGCAACTTATTTTTTATTAACTGTTCAGTCATTTTGTTAAGTATGTTTACATAAAGGCTCTTGCACTCACTTTTCATCCAGTTTAAGGCAAAGCCTGCTTATAATAATGGGTGGTTAATCTTCAAATTGCTAAACAGCAAGTCAGTTTCTTTGGGGAAAGCATTTCTAAGGTCTCTGTTCTATATCTATTGTCAATATTTATAATTGTATATGATCTACAGGTGCTATATACGTAATCCTTGTATCATAATTTCTCTGCACTTTCTTTTCTTATTTCTTAAAAACTCGATATGGAACATCAACTAGATAGGGAGAGCCGCATGTCGTACAGACAAGATATAACATCATAGAAAAACCTGAATCCCTAAACACAAGGATAACAATATAAGCTACTCTTTAGATTGATACAAAAAGTAACACTCATAATGTGCCGAACTACACATGTGGAGGTCAAATAAATATATATTTTGTAAATTCCTTATACATCATAGTCCAGGCATGTACATAGTACATATTTAAATTCACAAAGTGTATCAAAAGCTAGAGTCTTTAATTTAATATGTAATGCAACAATTTTGACTTATTTAAAATAAGCCTGCTGTATACAAGTGTGTCTTACATTGATTTTCCATGCACATGGCCCTGTTTTTAATACCAGACAGCGGCTGACAGGATGAAGTGAGAAAAATAGGAGGATAAGATTTCACCAGGCATAGTCAGTCAGGATGCATTGTTTAAAGTACAAAGACTAATTACTCATTGTTACTGTAAAGCTGGAAAATCACTGTGTGTATAGGCTGGCCAGCAGTGGTCATGAAACACAGACTGTTTAACTACCAAATATTCTTTTCTT
Organism: Hermodice carunculata; assembly: GCA_964020975.1. NCBI lineage: Eukaryota > Metazoa > Annelida > Polychaeta > Eunicida > Amphinomidae > Hermodice > Hermodice carunculata. The sequence goes on from OZ026613.1 coordinate 48,148,636, forward strand.
TTGCTGCATGTTCACTGAAAGTGATATTGTTAGACTTAATGGAGATTCTTTTATAGCTTTGAATTCTTTCCTCTTTGCATAGTATAAACTGTGCCTTTGTGTCCGTCTGACAATAAGGCCAGATAACTAAATACCTATCACTGTTTTCTGTCTATTACAATGTGTACTAGTATTTCATCATTATCTTATTATTCAATATTGTGATGGTATCCACAACAGACCTACACTATTGTTTAATTTAACAGTAGAGAGCAGGTCCTGGATGGTAAAACTTTTTTGATTGGCTATGAGTGTCCTATGTTTACTGTAACTTGGATTGTCAAATGTTGGAAACCAGTCGCCAGGCATCTCATGTTTAATTTACTGTCATGTAATTCTGAAAGACAGAGTTTGGGTTTAACATGGAGTACGATAAATATGATGTTTGTAATGGAATTGGATGCACTTCTGTCATTTTATACAATGTGGTTAAGGAAGGCTAGCTGATGCTTGATTGAGTACAGTGCAAAAATTTGTCTTGGAAATTTGATAAAATCGAGTCATATGTCTACTGGTAATGTAGAGTAGTTACATTTTTCTGCCAAGCCACATCATTGTAAGTTGTTCATTAAAGTCTGGAGAGAAGTTTCAATGTGCTGAGTTAACCTACACTACAGACAACATGTTGCCAAGGCAGCGAGTCTGCTGCTACCCAGTTGAATTCCCCACTGGAATATCCAATACTGTTTCACCCTACTTCTATGCCTGTACCGAACATATCGGTGATACTATTGAATACGAAGAGAAACTTAAACCTAATTCTGTAAGCCCATGTACCGTTTGAACACTATCAAGTCCGATATTCTAAGAGCAAAGTCCTATTCCGTACCAATCACTGAAAAACTAAATAGTTCTAAATCATAATAGCAAATAAATTTATAAAAGGAACAAATCATATTCATAAAATTTGAAATTTAGAAGAAAGTTTTAGGCTTATTAGCCTTTATAAAATTGGGATATGACAGAATGTAAAGTGTAGTTGGAGGATCGTTGTGCTGGTCTAGAATTCTGTGACCCAACACGTCTCGCAGATGTTCAAAGTGCATCGACATGCTGCCAGTGGGTTCATTTTAAAGCCCCTGTTAACCTCACGTTCAATGCCAGACACAATCATAACTGAATTTTAAACTTTATCACATTCCCAGGACAATCTTTTGTATTGTACTCAATCAAGTTTTAGCTAGCCTTCTTTAACTACATTGTATAAAATGACAGAAGTGCATCCAATTCCATTTCAAACATCGTATTTATCGGACACCATGTTAAACCAATGGAAGTTTTCTCTACAGTGGTTTATTTTAGCATGAGCATGGGCTATGCTGAATACAGAATACGCATGACATGTTAATTTTAATGATTAGGCCTATGGGATTAAACAAACGTTATTGAATATTGAATAAAACTATATTTACTCCCAAATATATCGAAAACGACATATTTCTTATTACAATTTTCTCATAACAAATTTTAGTTGCCACACATGACTTATTATTGCTCTACTGTAAAAAAAAAAAAACCCTCAAGCGTGAAACACAACGATGGAAGAGCTGCGCCATCTGGTACAAATGTTTGATACTTGTGCGAACTCTCTACAGAAAGAGGTACTGGTAGTGTTAAACAAAAAAGTTTCGTGGCGGGCGAAAGCGCTACGAAGCCACTCCAAAATCTTTCAAGATTTCACGCTATTTTGTGAAAAAGAAAGTATGCATGATTTTAAGTTTTCTCACAGAATGTGCCAGAAACTTATTGAATATCTAAAAATTGCCATAACTTTATTAAATGTCGTATATCAAAACCACCTCACACGCTCCCGCCACGCGCGGGGCTTACCTCAGGCTCAGTCTGGCACCGGCAACAAGGCTTAGAGTATGCAATGGAGGAATCATCATTGATGATTCCTCTTAGCTTATACCGGCTCAGGCTCAGGAAAAATGTCTTCAATAGGCCTCTGTTTGGCCCAACAACTGAAAGGACAAGTCGACAAGTGCGTGGGTCCAGGCGATTTCAAATAAGGCCACATGTGACGACGTCTAATACGGTCTATTGCAAAACAAAACTAAAAGACAGTTTCAGAAACAGAAATTGGCGCTGAAGGTACGAGGCCTGCTATGCAGACAAGGCCAGGTCTTGAAGCACAAAATCAGAATATAAAAAATAGAGCTTGCTTCGCAGGCAAGACCTGGCGGTTCCGTGGTCAAAACATATTTTCCGGTATTCAGAACTATTCTCGCAATGCCGATGGACTTGTCTTTAGTCACTGATTCTGTGATGATGCCTTGTAGTAGTACAGGACCGATGGCAGTGTCGATTCCGAGTAACGCGCTTTCACTGCCTTCTAGCTACTATATAGCCACACACGATCACTCAACATAGAAACTACCTGTGTTGACACTGCTGTACAGTATTTTGCACTGGCCAAAGTCAACACAAGAGCATGGTCGACTCGCTTATTTCTGATAATGCTAAATCACAGTCGAAGGCCTATTAAAATTTCGTCACAATTTTGAAAACTGCTAAAATGGACTATCATCGCTAGGCCTATACAGGCTATAGACATTTTTTTCGTGATTTGTAATATTGAAGGATATTTAATTTATAAATAACCGAATGTTGGGGCTTTTTTGTCTGCGATTACAAAGTTTTGCAGAGCTTTCTCCCGAATTTGTGTATATTCCCAACAAAAACTAAATTTCATAGAGCAAGTGTTTTTAAAATACGTAAAAGATGTAGACCTACAACGTTTAAATATATTTTCAGTTGCATTTTAAGAGATGTTTTAACCAGCATCTGAAAAGAGGCCTATCGGAAATATGAGAAGGTTTAAAAGTGTAATATTATTGCTATTATTGTGTCTGGGTACCTAATCTATTGACCGTCCATGCTGTGAAATAATGAAAGACCTGGATCATTTTCCTTTAGGAATTAATTTATGAATTTATCATATCTTTAAAATTAACATTAATTTTTATATGCTTCATCTTATATTCCATAAGTATAGATTATAGCATGTTTTGTCAACAATACGAAGAAAACGCAGGATCATGGCGAATGGCTAGGCGCATTATATGTTTATAGACAGGTTAGGACCTAGACCTGTCGTACTATGCGCTGTGCCCACTTTGTAACCAACCGGGAATGTTGTTTACCGTGAAAGGCGTGCGCATTATGCGTGTCACCATTGTGTCAATGGCGAGTTGCCAGATACTTCTGGCATAGGCCTATTTGGTTGTTGAGCATGAGTATTAATTTTGGCGATGCGACTTTTTCTCGCATGGGCCTATTTTTTGTCAACACGTTTAGGCATGCTCAAAAACAATGCTAGCACGGGGAGGGTGAACTTATGTGTGGGCTGTACTGTATGATATTTATACACATGTATGCTTTATAGCACTAAAATCGACACAAATCTTAGATAACAATGGGTTTACATATTGACGAGTTTTCAAAGCCTATCGGAAATAGGAAGATCGTGGAAAGGCCTGTCGTTTTATATCTCCCATTCAGTAAATGCTTTACATATTTGATGCTGGACTTCATGTTCTATGAAGACAGTTACTGGATGGGTCACGGAGCATTGTGCTCTTCTCTTCCGTTCCCTTCCCTGCCCTTCTTGTTTGGTTCAGAACCCGGAGTCCAGAACTACACGGAAGATGCGGCACTGTTGCTTGTGCTTAAATACGTTCATTCTGCATCCAGTAAAACTGCACTGTCAGTGAAATCTGAAAAATCAACTTTAATGTGACAACAGATTAAATCGAATAAACCTGATAACAATTATACAGTCAATATTCATAAGTTCATTTGCATGCTGGTCATACGTTTACAACAGAACATAAAATTACCATGCCGTACTCCCACCCATTAATTTTAGCTTAAATTAGGGGTTTGCGCTTCAGTTTTCATATTTTTCGAATGGGTGGCTCTTTTGTCTGGTGTCAGTCGGAACAAAATAATTCCTCAATAAAAACTGAACTTAATTACTGCTGGCCCGATCAGTGGTGGGAGGGATGTCAATTATATCATGTGGGGAGAAAATTGCCATTTGCCACAACAATACACGATCTGTACCATAAGTGGGGAAACTTCTGTTTCTGGGCAGTATTGCACCATGGAGTGAATTAAATCTCCATGATGTCCCACGTGTGTGACATTCATGATAAATGACCATAATCTAGTATGGAGTTCATTGATAGATTTAAGGCTGGGAAACTGAGTCAAATGTACCAGTTTCATGTGGAACAATGTCTCAACTGCATCCATTACGAAATGAAAAGAGGAAAGTTTGTATATTTGTCACATTTATTTTTTTTATCCATTACCAAATGAAAAGATGAAAGTTTGTATATTTATTTGTCAAATTTAATTTTACATAATGGGGGAAAATTACTAGGTAAATTTGATGTCTTGTTTAGTTAATGAAATGTAATTATGTAAGGTTAAAAAGTCAGATTTTTACACCCTACATACCCTTTGAAAAAATCGATTTTTAACTTCGGGGCAGGATTATTCATAAACTAAACAAAATACCAAAACACGTGAAAAATGTTTTATGATAATATTTCTAGGAATAAAATGAAATCATTTTCAAATTTTCGCTGCTTATTTTGACCAAAAAATAACCAAAATACCACAAAACACAACGCCTTCACTCTCATTGCGATCACTTAACAACTACAAACATTTTCCTTTGCATTACTCAGTGGTACATATACATACCATCCATAAAATTGCGGCTTGATAATTTGCAGCAAATAAGTGTGTGGCTTCTTAAAATCTAAGCAGATGTGGACAGAGTGTTAGAATGAGTGCATAATTTATAGTGACTTACAAAATGTATATGTAATGCCATCCATTCAAAAATTCTATTGAAGTCCATAGGGAAACATGCTTTACACTAATCTCTTGACTTCCAAGAAATACAAGCATAGTCCGATAGGTAATTGATTCAACGTTAATCCGAAGCCAACGGAGGAATATCATGGGAAACCGATCTTTAAAAATACTGAGCTCAGCGCCAATGTAAACGCAAGTCGTGTAATATATGTGTGTGCATATCAGGGCAAAACAACACGAAAAAGTAGTTAAAGCATGTTCAGTGCAAACACCAAAATGTATTTTTTAACCAGAACCAGTGGACTGTGTTGACAATGGTAGCTAAACTCAGTTTTGCGGCTTTTTGAAATACCACTATGTGTAAAGAAAAAAAGTACATATATGTACACAAGCGGATTACTTGACTTCCTCGTCCCCATTGAGACCAACCAGGTGCTTCTGATGTTGATATGATGCAATATATACATTATATAGCTTAACCCACTGGAATAGTAATCTACGTTCTCTTGCCACAATATTCCGATATTTTTAAATTATGCGCACATACTCCTTAACATTATGAGAAGAGCTGAAAATAAAATTTGACAATGCCTGCAAATGTGTGTTAATGGAATCTCGACAAAACAGCGTACCTGATGTGTCCCCACAGCCAAGCCTAAAACTCCACAATTTACTTCCATTTCATTAGGCTATAGTATTAAAATTATTTAAGTATAAACATCCATATTAATAAATGGAAACACGGTTTTTAAAGTTCATTTCAGGCATACGGCCCAATATAATTCCATAATTTTACAAAAGAAAAAAAGAACAGGAGTTTTCCGGGCGACAAGTTTTTTTCCACATGGAGTCGTCGTAACTCAGCATGTATATTTGCATCAAAATGATGCAGTAACCAAAAGGTAGTTTGTTTTGTGGGCCCTTACTACATACACCCTCATCCGACCAAAATACATCAAGAACCAGCCCCCCCCCCCCCCTTTGCGTTAACCTTTTATGTTTACAGTTGCAGTCTCAGATTATTTCAATGTATTTAAGTAAAATACGTCTCCTTAAGAAATTCCTTTTACTTAAAAGGGTTTTTTGAGATTGGTATGGCAAGCCTGGACCGCAAAAATACATTTCTCATTTAAGAAAGATTAATTATGAATAAAACAGACAAAAAGTAAAACAAACAAAGAAAAAAAAACAGAATCATAGATGCAAGAGACAAAAGGCATAAACGAAACAGATATTTCTCATTTTAAACAGAATAATTATAAATAAAACAGGCAACAGATAAAACAAAGCAGATACATTTCTCGTTTAAAGCAAAACAGGTATAAATGAAACAGACAAAAAGTACAACAAACAGATATTTCTCATTTAAAACAATAATTATAAATAAAACTATGTCTGCAGTAACTGCTTCAGTGCGTACCATTTGTTGACATGTTAATCTGGTGATGCCTCTTTAAATGAGTGGTTATACTAAGTATTCATCGTATTGCCACCGTGACCTATCGCCTTTATGTCGGCTTTACAAATGCTGCATTTTGCCATGCCATCCTTCCAAGGAGTGGCATACTGCCAAAAACGAGATCGAAGATTGGAAGGATGCACGGCAAAATGTGTATCGAAAGCAAAGGCGACTATGTTAAACAAATTTCAAAATGCGAACTGCATCACTAGAAACTGACAGAAACTTTTCATCAAAATGTACCTGATAATGACGTATAACTTCCTGTTGCTTTTTATATTTACTCATTGATTCAAAAATGTTTTATCATGCATTTAAGAGCAGTTTAGGTGGCAAATATATTTTCCTTAAATATTGATACACCAAAACATATTTTCCGGGCAATTTCTGATGTCACTTATAAAATCCTTCAGCATCTGGACCATGTATACCTATTATGGGATGGTTGAAACATGTAAACAACATTGCCACTTCAGCATGACAGATTTTGCTGCATAAATTGACTGCTAAGTGATGAAATTTATTGTTTTTTACCGGTAAATTGTATTGTATTGTATTTTATTGTATTGTATTGTATTGTATTGTATTGTATTGTATTGTATTGTATTGTATTGTATTGTATTGTATTGTATTGTATTGTATTGTATTGTATTGTATTGTATTGTATTGTATTGTATTGTATTGTATTGTATTGTATTGTATTGTATTGTATTGTATTGTATTGTATTGTATTGTATTGTATTGTATTGTATTGTATTGTATTGTATTGTATTGTATTGTATTGTATTGTATTGTATTGTATTGTATTGTATTGTATTGTATTGTATTGTATTGTATTGTATTGTATTGTATTGTATTGTATTGTATTGTATTGTATTGTATTGTATTGTATTGTATTGTATTGTATTGTATTGTATTGTATTGTATTGTATTGAACCGTATTCACGACTTTTGAATGGCTATAACTGGATACCAGTGCATTTTGGTATGCCGGTATACAGATTAAGCACTAACGCTTAATATGTTGGAGAAGGCCAGCACCAAGACTTGCCAATTGCCCTACATCTTGTTGAAAGGGAGATTGGGAAACTTAGAGCTATGCTCGCCCCTTCACAATAAAAAGGGAACCCTATAATAGTTGTGGGGCCAGCGTCTCTCAGCAATACCATGGGATTAGACTCCCTAAGGCCAATGAAGTCTACCATGCCTAACTTAGCCCCACCACCCCAGGGACTAGTGGCTACAATTCCACTTGCTTTGGACACAGTTTTCCATACAAAGGGCCCCTAGTCCATGTGCACAGGGAGCCCAGTGACCAGCAAGGCCTGGGGCAAGGTGAACAAAGGCCATGTCCTAAAGCCCAGGAGCCAGGAGATGAAGCCCAGAAGCCCGAAGGTGATGGCCAGGAACCCATTACCTGAAGCCCAGACCAGGGCCCTACTTTGGAGTCTCAAGCCTCCCTACAAGAGATGGTCTCCCAACTTGTGCAACCTCGCATAGACAATGTGCTGGAACAATTTCAGCTCAAAATGGTAGACATGGCCAGAGCCCAAACCAGGGACCTCAAGCAGGAGTTAAAAATCTGACAGAGGCCCAAGACAGCCATGCCTGTGCTGAACCTACCACCACTCAAAATACATTGGCACTGTCTCAGCATAAATTTCCAGGTCAATTACACATGTCCAAGGAGCACCAGGGCCCCATGATTGGCTGTATTCAGCGCCATCCAATGGTGAAACTTTTGGATACTAAATAAAATTATTAGTGTATCCAGTAACTGTGCTTTATGTTGCATGACTGGATGCATAGATTTGTTTAGGCAGCACCCTGCTATTATCTGTTTGTAATTGCATTGACATGGGGGAGTTACTATAGTGCTGACATATGGCTACATCTTGGACTAATTGCCTTGGACGTAATGTTATTTATTTGCAAGAACAACCATATGTTATCTCTAATGGTGGATACCTTTTCTGTATTGAACACTATTTTTATTGATGTCTAATTGGACAAACATGTAGACTGACCAGGTTTCAATTCTAGTGGTGGTCTAGATGCCCAAGACTACCAGATTTTGTGTCAGACCACCATAATATGTGGTCATGGGAGTTCTTATGTCCACCCCCCCCTCCCAATTTAATGTACAAGTTATAAACAAAATCAAGAAGACATAACGTAGCATTCATTTGTATTCGATCTGCATTTACAGTCAACAATTGATGCGTCAAATTACCAACAAAACTCACTTTCATTTGTTGCAGCTGTAATTTCGGGTCATTTCCGGCATAATTTTTCATGGTCACGTGTAACTTTTTCTCTAATCAAAACCGGAGACGTTTCGACTGGATATAGCCTTTGCTGCTTCCACCTTGATAAAGATCTAAAACAGTTGCTCAACACCAGAATATTTACGTTCACACGGTAGTGGATTATGTGGTGGTTTTGGGGGACTATAGCTCCTCCAGCAAAAACACCAAAGCTGGATGAAGCAGAACAAGCCCAGAAAAAGAGAAAGTGGGATTGCATTTATGATCAGGAAATTCGGGAGAAATCGTACAGAGCACAATGGGAGTCAACCTTCACTTGGATTATGTTCAACCCAGCCAAGAAGCACATGTACTGCCAGCCAGGCAGAAAATTTCTGCGCATTGCTGGAAAAGATTCTCCTTGGGTCGTCAGGACAACAAACTACCACAAATCAATGGTACCAAAACACGACAGCAGCAAAACACACATGCAGTGTGCTGAAGCACCAAAGACAGAGGAGCAGGAACCTGTCGAATCCGAGGCATAAAAAATGCGGAAGAAGTTAAACCAGATTCAGGTAAACAGGTTGAGTAAACTGCTCTTTAGTGCACATGCCATCGCAAAAAAATAGCAGAACGTTCAGCAATTTTGTGTGACAATGTAAACTCCACAAATGCACAGGACTACACATTGGCAAAATTTACCAGATGGACAAAAAAACACAGGAATTTATTAGTTACATTGCAGAAGTGGAAAGACAGAAGTTGGCTAACAGTGCACAAGGACCTGACTTTCTGAGCATAATATGCGATGGAGCAACAGACTGCGGCGTCATAGAACAAGAACTCCTTTACATTAGGATGGCCAGCAAGGGTAAAATAACAACTAATTTATTAAGTATAGACCTCACCGAGGAACCAGATGCTGCAGGAATTTTCAATGCAATATACATGCTGGCAGCTATGAATTTGGTGATGACAAAATTGTGACTCTTAAAAACAAGCTTGTGGCACTTGGTAGGGATGGGGCCACAGTCATGCTAGGCAGAGACAATGGTGTGGTAATAAAAAGAGAAACTGAACTTCAACCATCATAGATATCCACTGTATAGCTCATAGACTCGAATTAACTTTTAAAAAGGCCGTCAGTGAAAACACTTCTGCAGCAAACATGGATAGATTATTGTTTCTGTACCTGTTCTACCAAGCTTCTGATTGGTCAAGAAAGGTCACGTGACCAGTCTCTGTTCACAAATGTTCCTGTCTCCTGATTGATCGAGAGCAGTGACGTGACCAGAGAGTGGGAAAAGGAAATGATTTGAAAAAAGAACAAGAGGCCCATAGGCCTGGTACTCTGTTGACATATATAGGGATAAATAATAGAATAATGGGCGAATAAGAAGGAGGCAAGGAGGTGTTTTAAAATATGATTTATTAAGCAAATTTGTATGGGACGCTGTGGAAAAAGATCAAATGTAATGATCTAATTAATGACTTTGAGAGTGTAGGTTATCACTAAAATGAATTGTTGTTGTTACATGGTTCATGACGTAATGTTTGTTTTGTATTTGAATGTGACAAATGATAGGTCCAGTTCTGATTTTTTTTGTTAGTTGGACATGTGACTTCACTTGTGACAAATGATTTTATATAAGTTTAAATACATTGTGACTCATTGTGATTTTTGCACAACTATAGGTGACACCTCCAGCACCATCCTTGATCGTGATTTTGACCTGCCCCACCATACGACCAAATTTCATCATGATCCATGAAAAATTAAAGATGACAGAGGATTAAAAAAAGATTTTCACAAATATGTGTTGCCTGGTGACCTTGAAAAATTGGTCAAATTCATTCATAGTAAAACAAATTATGCGTCTGTGCAAAGGGCACCACTAGCTACTCACCTCTATCAACTTATAGTCCTGGTTACCTTCAACAGACAGGTCAAGGTCATCCATAATTTGTAATATTTTGGTTTCAGTCATGATACATACATCTTATAAATTTGGCAAGACTAGCAGCATTCATTGGTAAAAATTGAATTTATATAGGTTTAAACACATTGTGACTAATAATTTCTGTACAGCTAGAGGTGGCATCACTAGCATCAATTTTGATTGAGATTATCAGCTTCTCCACAAACAGATGTTGCTCCTTGTGATTGGGAAGATGTGGTAGTGGAGTATTTTGCTGCTCCTTCAGCCTTTTACATGTTTTTATGTATCTGTAAAGAGCTGCTTCATAGCCTACTATATCATTATCTTGTACTGCTGTCATCAGCTGATGATCAATCTTGAACAGTTTTGACATGTAGGGATTTGTAAGCCTATTGATGGGTCTTACAGTGACTCAGCCAATGGGTCTTACAGTGACTGGCTGAGATTTGTCTGCTGGTGCAGCATCCATGTCCACTAACATCATCCTTTTGAAGGTGCTTATGTCAGGCAGGTTTGAAGAGACTGCTTGCAAGTGATACCACCAATGGTAAAAATACAGACAGGAATCCTCTGGTTGAGGATTTTCTTCTTCTGTCTTCTAGATACACCTTTTGCAGCTAGTTTCCATAGTTTGTGCTTATGTTTCTGAAGCCCTTTCTTTTGACTCTTGGAAAGCTTCACGTTACCTCTGAATATGTTCAGCACACATTCACAAATGGCATCTATCAAGTCAGGAGGTGCTTTTTGTATCATACTAGTTCTTATGCTTGCTGGCCATGCATTTAAAGAAGGCAGTATGATGGCATTCCTCTGCAGCCCCTTAGAAAATGTTTTCTTTGAATCTACACCCTGCTGTTGTGGGCATTTTCTCCACACCATCATGTGTGCTTGATCGTGAACACAGTAGGCTATGAAGAAAATTGTCGGTGCAGTATTTTGTATTCCTAGGTGTTCCAGGTGCACAAAAATTGAAGAGGTAGCCATGCCTGCCCTTGGTTGCTTCTTCAAATACTTCCACCACAGCTCGACCTCTGCTGGGTTTGAGATGCCTTACTAATGCAGTTATTTGTTGGCTGTTCCTCGCATTTTCAAAAAAAAAAATCCCCAAGATAATGAGCATTCAAACTGATGGTGTGAAAAATTTGTTGTCAGGAAAAAGATTTTGAACAGTCAATGTGATGCTTGTATTCTGATGGTGGCTTTTGTTTTTTTTGTTTTTTGTTTTTTTTTGTTTTTGTTTTTGTTTTTTTGTTTTTTTTTTTTTTGTTTTGTTTTGTTTTGTTTTTTTTGTGAACATATCCAGCATGCACTTGTCCAGTTATTCTATCAAGGCATCAACTACCACCAGGATGAGCACATTTTCATGTGTATCCCCCAGTCCATCTAGACTGGACACAAAGTCAACTTTTGGCAGCATGTCTTCACATCCAGTTTGCCAGATCCCATAGTACCATACCACTTTAACTATTGGGGGAGGATCTATCATTTTTTCCATGTTGTTTATCAAATGTTTTACCCATTCTGTTTTTCGAGTTCCTATCTGATGTAAATGCAAGTCTACATCAGATAGTAACTCGAGTGACACTCCAGACATTTTCAGTGCTGCATCCCAAGCCGGCCCTGGAGCTGTGTAATAGTAGGCTGGGTCTAAACCATATTGCCTGAAAGAAAGGGTGCAGAAATTTTCAAAAACGTAAGCCAAAAGAAGGACATCTGTCAGTGAGTACAGATCATGATAGTCACCTAATGTTTGCAAGTCATACTTCATACTTTCTGTGCATGTGCCTAGCTCTCTAGACTTATTCCTTGTCCAGCAAGTGTACTGCAAAAGGCATCAATGGATGGGAGGCAGGTCTTATCAAAACGTATGACTGAGTGTTTCCATGGATGGGAGGCAGGTCTTATCAAAACGTGTGACTGAGTGTTTCCATTGTCCTCCCATCTATTGGATTCTGTTTAATCAATCTTGCCCGTAAGATCAAATGAAATTTCACAGCTTTTCTTTTCTGTAATTGTTCTCTAATAAGAAGTACAACTTCAATCAAATACCCATCTAAAATCTCTATCACTATGCTTGTGACAATAGTTGCTTGGATAAAGGCTAAGATCTTCCACTTATTTGCCCAGTGCTGTTCGGTAAGACTTATTGTTTTTACAGGTCTTGCATATGTTGTCTTCAGCCCCAAAGTATTTAGTTGGTATAGGTCTGTGGCACCGGGTACATCCTTTACCTTGCTCACCACACTTACTACAATAACACTGTCCATGAGCAGTTGAGCATTTGGAAAAATTGCATCCTTTGACACTGCCTTGAACAAATTGCCTGCACAAATCACAACACCAGTGACTCAGACTAGTTAATGGAGACTTATCACATCTACAACACAGCATACTAAAGCACCTTGCAAGCCCTCCTTTGAAAATGGTCTCTTTGCACTTTTACACTTTTTTTTATAACCTATAATGGCTCAGTATGGTTGGGAAGAATAATGTAATCAAAGTCCAAATTACTGCAACTTGCAATGAAGAAAACGGCATACACTTACCACACTGGTTGCTGTTTTAGCTTGGATAGACACAAAAACTAAGATATACAAAACATTAGCTGAGATCACCACCTGAGACAAGGCCTCTGCTGATGAGACTTGGCTGCTTCTTGCCAACAGTTGGACTGCTGCAAGGAGAAAGTGGTGAAGTGTGGGAGATTACGGGCTGTATTTATAGGGAAGAAATCAATGTTCCAGAAAGGGGGGGGGGGGCATGGGGAAGGTCAGTGTCTGTGTTAATCATAATGAAAAGCAGTAATCAGAATGTAATTTCCAATTGAATCCTGAAAGAATTTGTATTTTAAACTCATCTTTGCATTCATCTCTAGATGTTTCCACAATAAGCGAAAGATTAATAGTCACACATTTTTCTCAGGCATCTTCAGTTTCATCATTAAATTTGTTGCCTTCACCTTTTCCCTGATATCAGTCAAAGAATGTTGAGGGAGACAGGGCTGACTTGGCTGTGCCAGCATGTGGTTTTCATCAAATATCAGTGAGACATGGTGGAGGAAATGTAACTCATCCGTCATTTTAACCACAAATTCTTGGCAAAGCATACAAATCTGTGCCTCTTTAAGCTCTCACAACTGCTGACTGTTGAGATTTAAAGAATCTTATAAGATCCAGCGGTAAAAGTTCATTGCACACAAATTACACCTGGATTGTTGTCTCTTTCAAAGCCCAATCTGATATTTGGATACTGCTTATGTAATTGTGATAACAATCAAGTCTGACAAAATAGCAACAATAAAACAAAATCTAGATCTAAAGTGTATCTTTGGAACAAAAAGTACTACCTATTGATTACTGTGCCCAGATTCACTCAATGTTAATAAACATATTGGTAATTGTCGGATCAGACCCTTTAGCTTGCTAAAAAAACAATGTTTTCCCATGATCTGGTGAAATGAAGTTGTTTTGTTTCTACCTTTGCCCCTTACCAGTGCAAAACATTTTTAACATACATGCTGTGAAGAGGTGTCAATCAGATGTCAAAATTTCAAGTGGAGTAATATGTCTCATACTTCATTCCCAAGATCTTCAACCCCAAAGTAATTTAAGGTGCCTGAAAAAAACAAAAGTGAGTATTAACCCTACCATTCTGGTAAATTCTGGAAGGAAATTTTAAATAGTTTAGAACACAAATTCCATGTAAATTTCTTCTGGAACTTTAAAACATTCTTCACATTGTTTTCCCATGTGAAAGTCAGGGTCTGGTTCTATGTTCCGAATCTAAAGTGTTCCAAAATATTAATGTATAAAGCCAATGAATTTGCTCTCAACCCTAACTTTTCATCAAGTACAATGGCTACAGAGAACCTGCAATAAACAAACTTTGAGCTCAACAGTCAAAATGCCCCACCTGGTACACTGGGAGCTTGTCTGTGCACTTTAATTTGGATACTGGTTTGTAGTCGAGCGCTATATGGGTCTCTGGAAAACTTGTGTTGTGAAAAGCGAAACGGCAAAGAAAATCCACTCGCAGGTAAAGGTAAGAGTTTCGTTTTTATTTTTTCGAATCATTTCATTTCCCTGCTCTTTAGTCACGGGACCACTCTCGACCAATCAGGAGACAGGAACAGTTATGCTCAGAAACTAGTCACGTGACATTTCTTGACCAATCAGAATCCAGGGTCATCAAGTGCAAAGTGGCTCAATACCCCCATGACCACACTACTTGGATTCCCCATATTAAGAAGACTATTGATCATGTTGAGAGGGTACCTACCAATCATAACTCAATTAAAACAGGCGAGTTACCTCTGAAACCTTTCAGATACTGCCACATTATAGAAATAATTATCAAGACTAGGAAATTTGATGAAGATTTATTGATTTCTACAAGAAGACCAGACTTCAACAGTATCAGTGTAACCTTTTGCTAAGAACACAGGACTATAACCATACCAGCATACACCTTCTCAAGGATAATTAAGTGCTGGTCCTTTGAGAATTTTTATTATTATCATTTATTCATTTTCAATTAGATATCATTGTATTGTTTGTAATTTATGTATACAAGGTTGCCAACCCTCCCGAATTATCCGGGAGTCTCCCGAAAATTCAGTCATGTGCTGTCTACCCTCCCGACTCCCGAATTACTCCAAGAATCTCACGAAAATCACCCCTAATGGCATTCTAAAAAACATAATATGGTAATTTTTTAACAAATATGCTTTTCACAGTGACATTTTTAAGGCAAATTAAGCTGCTGTGCATCTCGTGGCATACTAGCACTTGAATCCAAGTACCCTCAAATGCCGCAAAAATGCATATTTTGATGTCTACTTTTGATTTTTTTTTTCTTCAGAGCATGCTCCAGGACCCCACTAGGAGGGCTCCACTGCTTAGCCGCTCTTCATTTCATAATCTCCCGAAAACATACATTCACCAGGTTGGCAACACTGTGTATATGGTCTTTCCACTTTGTACTTGCATACAAAAGATAACAGTTGTGGAAAGACCAATGCAGATTCCAGACCTGAAGCCACAGGATTTTTTAAGTTGTTGAAATTGAAAGAGATTGTCTACACTGCACATCTCTTGGCTGACATCAATGAGGCCTTGCATCACTGTCACTGACAGTTCAGAATGAGCACATAACCATTGCGGAAGTGAAGGATGCCATAGATGGAGCTAAGCTGAACATTCAGAAGATGAGCACCAAGTAAGGGTTAGTAGAAACTAACCCAACAAAAAAAATAGGGTACTGTAGCATATGAACTGTAGCTTGAACTTTTTAAAATGTTAGCTAGTATTAATATTAGTCTAGTATGCCAGTAAATACAGTTTGATGGTATTATAAATTTAATTCCAATTTAATCATAGGCTGTAGTTCATTATTATATAATCATTAACAATGATTTGTACCATAGCAAGTGCATGAATGGTGTTGGCTTCTAATTAATTTCTGGTCCAAATGGGGTTTTGTTAATCGCTTCTGGACCCTTGCAGAAATGGTCCATTCCTGCAGCTGGTAATAGATTCCAGTGAGTACAAAGAGGTAGAGCTGACAGGCGCCTGCAATGTGGAGAGCTTTCGTGAGCAATTGTGTGACAGCATCCTGAAAAGATGCAGGACAGGTTCATATTGCCGCTACACAAATCATCAGCCTGACAACTTGGCCCAGCAATAATTAATTGACTACAGGTATGTTTTGCATTACGCAGAACAAAATGTTAATTTGACATAAATGGGTCACTGGTCAAAGTTCTAATCGCACAGAACAAAATTTCGATTGATATTGCTTGCGTAAATGTACAAAATTTCAGTGAAATTGCTAAAGAAATTTACCCAAAAGATATCCCTTTGAAGGGTAACAATTCAGATGGTTTCAGAAATGTGTTTTTGGACTTGGATATTCAGGTCACTAATTACAGGTTTGTATTAAAGTCTATCACAAACTAGATGAGTTTAACTTTGAAGTAGTTAATTATCCTTTCCCGGACAGTAATATTTCGGAAACGATTGGATATAATACGTTTTTGTCACAGATTTTGAAATTTGGTCGTATCTGTTCTAAATTTCAGGACTTTGCATCCAGAATTAAATTTATTTGCAATAAACTTGAGTCAAGAGGATTCAAAGATGTACTTTTGATCAAATATTTCTACAAATTTTGCTGTTAATATCCCGAGATGGTTAGAAAGTTTGGCTTCAATAATTTTAGAGATTTTAGACTTGCCTGTTTTGCTACTTAATTTTATCTTTTGGCATCATTCTGTTTTAATATTCACCTTTCAGACATTTTAGGCTAGCTTGTTTTCTGTTAGGTCAAACTCCCAGGGGCTATAGGTAGCAAACAGCTACTGACGACAGTTACAAGCTTGCCTAATTGTACTTAAAATCCTGTTAATAAATATTATATTTTCATTGCATTCTCTTGACTTAGATACAAATGACTTTCATTCTTTTCTGACTTGCCCTATAATTTTGCTGTTAATATCCAAAGATTATTAGAAAGTTTGGCTACAATAATTTACAGTTTTTAGACTTGTCTGTTTTGCTACTTAACTTTATCTTTTGGCATCATTCTGTTTTAATGGTCACCTTTCAGACATTTTAGGCTTGCTTGTTTTCTGTAAGGTCATACCCCCAGGAGCTATAGGTGGCAAGCAGCTACTGACGACAGTTACAAGCTTGCCTAATTGTACTTAAAATCCTGTTCAGAAAATTGTTTTGATAACATGTTTTTGGCATAAATGCTAATGACTTTCATTCTTTACTCACATGCCTAAATGCATATTTATTCAATTTTTTAAAAATTACTCAAAAATGACAGTATTTTCTCAAATGTCACAAATCTGACACATTACGTTGATACATTGACTCAGGGTTGGCAGTTAAATAAAGCTTAATTGTTTGAGGGATAGGTGTCATCATAGAGTTTGTTTTACATTTCTGGTGCAGGATGTACATTGTGGCAGTCCTTGTTAGGATTTCCCTTGGTTTGTACAGGTGGTCTAGCTGCAACTGTTTATTTTACTATCACTGGGACTGAATATAATACCCCAGCTTGTTTCCACTTCAGTTATACACTGGCGGGTGGTTTTACTATGATAAGCTGTCCAGCTAGAAAGGATAAATATTGGTTCAGGGGTAAGTCAAATTATTCTTATCTGAACCTGTACAATACAAATTTAGTAATTACAGGTTTGACAGGTATTCTTCTTTCATAATGAAGCTCTGCATTTATAAGCAAAACTTCACGTATTTAGCTAATTCATCATTTTCCACGTTCATATTTATTCTTTATTATGCGGAATGTCTTTGTAGAATATTTAGCTTAGACAAGAATCTGCCACTCAGAGAGACATGTACGGGTAAAAGGCTCTGAAACATGTTGAGTAGTTACCCTCTGAAGATCCTTTAATTTATTTGGGCTGATACAGCCTATGTCAAAATTTTACAGAGGAACGTGTTAATATGGACAATAGTAATTCCATATGTATACAGGTTAGACTGGGACAGGTTATCTTATGGAGAGTAAAGAATTCGGACTGCAGAATAGGGTAATGACTACTAGGAAGTGGTTCTGGGCAAAAACACACAAATACAATTACATGTATAAATGAGTGGTGAAAGTTCAAGTCACAGAATTTTTGGGAGTGGGGTCTAAGGTGGAGCTGTTCTTCAAAGATTAAATAAATACATAATTTAAATTTTCATGCGTTATTGATATCATTGCTGATTGTTAATTTGTGGTGTAACTTTATTTTAAATACAGTATTTACATTCTTATTTTCATTCTTTTTTTCAGTCTTTGGCGGTGAGGACTTTATAGCAATACTGGACCAGTTTGATCCTGTCCTGGAAGCACAGGGAATCAATCTGGCATTCTTGTTCAAGAATTGAAGAAAAGTTAAGTACGTGTACTTTAAATTCTGCTGTTGAAACTGACATGAACATCAGTCCTGTAGATAAATGTTCATTGTCTTTGTATGTACAAATTGCAACCAATTGAAAACTACATGGTGGTCTCAACATTTACGATGGAATTAACATATGATCAGCATTCAATATATTTCTCATCATGGAAATATATTGTCTGCAGACTCTATAAATAGGTAACATTGTTCCCATGTTTTTTTTTACCAAAAGACTGATCTGAGGAAGCTCCAATGGCCAGAGGTCAACACATTGTTCAGAGAAAAATATGGAAACATCTTGGCAGTTGTGGACCTGGTTCTGGCTATTCCTGCGTCATCTTCAATCTGTGAACAGGCGTTCCCAATGCTAAAGCAGGTAAAGTCAAACTGGAGGAACAGGCTTAGTAGAGACAGTCTCCTGGACTTAGAGTTTGCTAGAGTCACCAGAAAGTGGACTCCACAGCTGCCTTGTATCTGTAGCTTCAGGGTGGAAAGATCTCAAGAAGACCAGAAGTTAAACAGCATGGCAAGCATCAAAGTGGAACTGATAGTGAACTAGATGAAACTGTAGAGGACAGCGACTGAGAAATTGTAGATGAAAGTGACCAGGACATTGTAGAACTTTAATGAAAAGACAAATTACATAAATCTAGCCTCAAAATGAACTGGCAAGGAGTCAGAGTTTTGACCCATATTTTGCAAGTGAGCATGGACATAGTGGTTGTAGATGAGACTGCAGATGAAAATGGCAGGACAACGTAGAACTTTAATGGATATTTGACAAATTAGATGCATCCAGTGCCAAAATGAACTGGTAAGGAGTCAGTTAGGGTATTGGCTTAACTATTTTTTACAGGTGAACATGGACATTATTTAGTTTATTTTAGCAACAGTGTTGGTTCTCATTGATCACAGAATAAAATATTTGATGAACAATGCTTTATTTTTTCCAGTTTTTAGCTCAGCTGACTTGTCAGTCAGCTGAGCTTTTGTGAGGGTCCGTCGTCTGTCATCCGTCTGTCCACAATTCACATTTCCGACTTATCAAAAACCATCGGCCAGATCCACTTCAAACTTGGTGGGGATGTGCCTTCGGTGGGTCTCTACCAAGTTGTTCAAATGGTCACGGTCCAGCGATTTTTGGATTTTTTATTATTTTGGGGGGGGGGGCAAATCTTAAAAAATCTTCCTTCTGAAACCACTAACCCAATTGCTTTGATATCACACAGGAACACTCCCTGGTACTCCTAGTTCTTAATTTGTTCACCAGGTGACGCTGCAATTTTTTTCTAATTTTTTGTGAATTTTTGTGTTATAGCTATTTTCGACTTCTCTAGAGCCGTCACTCAGATTAAGCTGAAAGATGGTGGATATGTTCCTTGTAGAAGGGTCAAACAAAGTTTTCACTATGTGGGAATTCTGCGGATTCCTGATTTTTAACAATTTTTTCAATTCAGGTACTTATCGGTCAATGCAGCTTTCCCATTGATTACTATGGAAGTCAATAAGCATTCTAATGCTAATTCATATTTTCAACTTCTTCTCCAAAACCGTCATCCAGATTGACTTCAAACTTGGTAGGAATGTACCTTGGGTGGGTGTCTGTCAGGTTTGTTCCAATGGTCATGCTCCAATGATTTTTGGAATTTTTTATGATTTTTTTTCAAAAATCTTTACAAAAGTTTTGATAGGAAAGTTTAACATGGGAATTTCTTGTAATGGTTATAACAAATAATTTTTGGCCAGATTTACTTCAAACTTGGTGGGGATGTGCCTTGGGTGGATGTCTACCAAGTTTGTTCAAATGGTCACGCTCTATTGATTTTTGGATTTTTTTATGAATATTTTTGTTCTTTTTGGGGGGAAACCTTAAAAACTTTTCTCCTCTGAAACCGCTCACCCAATTGATTTGATATTATACATTGACACTCTCAGGGACACCTAGTTCCCAATTTGTTCACCAGGTGGCGCTGCATTATTTTTATATATTTTTTTTTTTTATGAATTTTTGTATGGTTTTGCTATTTTTCACTTGCTCTCAGAACCGTCGCTCAGATAAAGCTGAAATGTGATGGATATTTTCTTGTGGAAGGGTCAAACAAAGTTGTTTACTAAGTGGCACTGCTTTGGATTCCTGATTGTTAAGGATTTTCAATTCGGGTACTTATCTGTCAATGCAGCTTTCCTATTGATTACTATGTAAGTGAATGGGCATTCTAATGCAAATTCACAGGACAACTGATACGAAATTTACTGTTTACTTGATAACTTGAGAGTTTTGAGTTAGTACCGTGATGCTGCACATGTTAATGTTTCTTTATGAAGGTCATGCTTGACAGTAAATGAATGACCTTGACCTGGTTTCTGGGGTCACAGTGCAACATACATGAATTTTTCTCTTCACTATAAATTGAGAATTACTTAAACCTGATGTTGCACGTGTTAGTGTTCTTCTACAAAGGTCAGACTTACTCAGAACATGGGTGACCTTGATCCTTTGCCGAGCTCACAGACCTGCAAGTGTGAAGAATGTCTAGGTCAGCTGAGCATGGGCTGTTCACACAGCCATCTTGTTCTTGTTTGTACCTTAGAACGGTTTTTATGTTCACCAGATAGTTTTGCTTCTTTATCTGCAAGAAGAAAAAAAACACATTTACTTTTTATATATCAGGATTGCATAGCATAGAATGAGTGAAATTTGATTAGTAAATAAACAAACAAATGAAGGACTCAAGATTGACCTTTTTTTCACAAACCGAATATATTTCGCCACATAATTACACCAATTTCATTCCAGATTGTCATAATTTTTCACCCACCAAAATCCATGGAGGTCCACCAAGTTAGAGAAGTTCATGGTCCTTCTGATCACCAGCTGAAATTCTTAAAATCTATGCCTACTGACTGTGGTAAGTAATGTAGTGATGGATACCTGAACTCATTCGAACAGTAATTTTGATTCATGGCTAACCAGTTAGGTGATACACCTAATGAATTTAGTTTTGTGGGTTGTATGACGGTTTTGATAGTACACCTGGACTTACAGCATAGAGTGTCATTTTCTCACAAAGTCCCTAGATTATGCACTCATTTCCAGTAGAGATTTAATTGTATGAGATGCGGATTGAAATGTGCTGCTAACGCCCAAGAGGTCATGTAACGGGGGGGGGGGGGGGGGGGGGTAAGGATTTATAAGTGTAAAGTACCCTACTTGGTCATAAGTATGAGTAGTGTAAAGAATTTTCAGCAGTTCAGCCTGGGGTCACTCAGGGCAAGTTTCACCTGAGCAGATTCCCCTGTCAAATACAAAGCATGGGTATTAATTTCCCCCACAGCTGCACACCTGGTTGTCTTGGTAACCAGAGTCTCGTCTGGGGAGATAGGGGCTGCTGCCAGTGCGGGGATGCGGGATCTTACTATTATTTTGGAAATAAAGAATACTTAGAACAGGCAGATGGAAATAAATTCTTGTGGCCAATTTAAGAAGCACTAAATAAGTATTGACTTTGGTATTTGTAAACTTAAACTTATCTGAAAGACACTAATTTTTGTGAGAAAGGGGTTTCTTGTGCTCTCAGTGACAGTGATATGCCCCGTGTGTCCTCTATGATTGAGAGGCGTGAGCCCCATGCTTTGTGGCGGAAAATTAATGCACATGTCTGGTATTAGCCAGGGACTCTGCCATCCCTTGGGAGAGCAGCAGCTGTAGCTGTGTATAAGTAGGACTGGCACAGCAGAAGTAAAGTTGAGTTCCTATCACTTGAGCTGTGTACTTTACTAGATGTAGCCTGTCAAAGCATTGAACTCATATGTTGTATATAGCCACTGGAATAAATGTAAAAAAAAGGACCTGCTGACTCATAGGCGAAGGAAAGTATTTGAGGGTTGGGGGACTTAAATCTGAGGCCACATGAGGGAATGAAGTTGGTCGGGGGGGGGGGGGGGGCCGGGACATGCTCCCCTGCCCTGGTAAAAAAAGAATAAATAAGAGTTAAAAATGTGCATTTTAATGCCAATTTTAGCACAAATTCTGGATACACCTGTGGACTGCAATACAGCACAGTTTAGCAACCAATACTTTTGAAAGGATGCCATTTAAATGCAAGTTTCTAAATACTGTTATCAGATCAGGTTGCAGTTGTTCCTTTTCATGTGTTCTGAGAAGTAAAGGAAAATATGTATGTATGTGCAGTATATTTTCCGATTAAGACCACCTCTGTAAAGAGACCATTTCCATATTAAAGACCACCAATTTAGTCTCATTTGTGTTCAACCTTAATTAAATTGTAGGTCTATCCCTACTAATATCACTCCTCTATTAAGACCACATTTTTCAGTCACGTAGGTGGTATTAATACGGGCACCTTATATTGTATGTATGTTCTGGAACAACCTTTGAATGCTGCTATCCAGATGACGCGGTTGAGCTAAAAATAGGAACCTTTCTCGGGGATTCCCTGCCCCAAAATAAATGGACAAGGAAGTTTACATGCATAGGCCTATGTGGCAGAACCAAACAGCTAGCGTAACCAACCAGAAACACCTTTCACCCCGCGATGTGAACAAGCTTTCAGGTGAAAACCTGGTGTGTCGACATGCGCACCCGTATGCGTGTTACATGCATCCACACTGACAGCACTTTGTGACACATGCATGCGGCAGTCAACTGGAACCGTGAATGAAACTATAGCCAAAAGGCGGGGCAAAGTGTGGAGAGCCCAAGAGAGACGGTCGATCATAGACAGCTGCAAGGTTATGAAAATTTGGGAGTTTTCTTAGCCTTAAAAATTATTCATTGCTGGCACATGACACTCGCACAAAAGCAACCGACCCATTTTGTTCTTTGTGAATGAAAATGATCTGTTTGGATCGATTCCCCACGACGTTTTAATGTTTCCATTACATCAGACAACTCTGACATGCAAAACCATTTCAGATATTTCTACTGACACCAATAATTGTGTACCACCAATCTACATTGGGTGGCAATGGCATGGGGATGGGGGAAGGGAGAGAGGTCATTCAGGCCACCAGGCTAACGTCGCGACGTGCATCTTTATTATGATTATTTTGACAACAGGGTTTTCCACGGGGATACCCCGGCCATTTAAAAAACCATCAACCACGTATTTCAATTCTGTTCAAAACCATAAACCATGTTTATCCATACTGTCATTTCGACTTTTATTTCCTCATTGGCGACGACGTTCTTTGCTGAACTCGGGTCTGACTTGAAGCTATATCATCTGGTTACGGAATATGTTGGGATTTCCGGTTAGGGACATTTCATTTTGTCCAGTAGGAGCATACATTGTGTGCTGTGTGCTGTTCCTATCGTGTTTATTCGGGGTCCAAACTTCTCCGGTAAAGCAGTATGTACTATGCGGGAAAGTGCAATGTGACAGCTCTCAAGAGTATTGTCAACGTGGGACTGAAGTTTGCGGTTCGTGTGAGTCACTATGTGCCTCCGGACGTACGAGAGGGGATGCCCTTGCTGTAAAAACATGCAAAGATTTATGTTCAAGTAAGTGTGTGTGTGTGTGTGTGTGTGTGTGTGTGTGTGTGTGTGTGTGTGTGTGTATTTTATTTATTTATTAAGAGCATGTAGCGACCGACAGAACAATGCCATTACGGTGGTAAGTTCATGCAATTAAGCCACAAGTCGAACGCCTCCAAAATTAAAGTTCAACCACCATACAGTCACTGAGCGTGTAATATCAACAATGTTCTCTGCTATACTGAGCAAGTTGACAGGTGAATAAAGGAGCCGTCATTATTTGCTAGAGGCGATGGGGGCCTTGGGATATGGGGGGGGGCACAAAATTGCTCCTAATGGTGGTCATACCCCCCCCCCCCTTGGTGGGGGGCATTAAATTGTGAATCAGTTGATAACAAAGTCATACAATATGTTGTACCATTGTCAATATTTGTCTCTTTTCTAAACAATCTGAAAGACAAAATGATTTATTCTATACACTATATGTGGTTTTCAAGTTTTCTGAACTATATAGCCTACAGTGGTACCTACCTGTCTTGAGAGAATCCTCCGATGAGAAACTGCATATCCTTTTTAATAAGACCATATTTTCCATGTTATTGTACCTCTAATGAAACATTACCTGTTTTGAGGGACCATATTTTGACCTGCTGAAGGGCCGGTCTCTCAAGATAGGGACTACTGTACTTTATTTTTCCCACTTGAAGCAATAAACAGAACAACAATTCAGTATTGGAAAACATAATTTAATCAACTGAATGAACACAGCTTTTACTGCAAATGAGAGATCAAATTATTAAAAAACATAAAAACAACAAACAAATAAACAAAAAAAACCCACACACACACACCGTGAAAGTTTGTCCATTGTAAATTATATGTATCAAATAAAGACTACATTGTGCATAACTATCCTACAAATACGAGTAATTGAGACCATTTCCCCTTGACTAATGATTGTAGGATGAAATTTAATTCAGTGGGTTGTTCAACTTGCTCTCAGTCCCAAGGAATGCGTTTACACTGGTCATGCGATTAATATATCAATTTTCTGGGTCCATATATGTGGTCTTGTTGGAGGGATGGCTGCCAAAGAAAGGACAGTACACTGTTATATTATTAAAGGGATCTTTTAGGATGAAGGCACATGTATTCCCATTAGGGTTGTTTACATTCTGGTAAACCTGGAGGGACTTTAAATTTCTGTCACTGTATATACTGTAAAAATGTTTATATATGGTACCTACATGCCAAGATTGGACATTGATTCCATGTAGGTATCCAAAGTTCAAAGGAAGGACAAATTCATATCTGCATACCCATTGAGTAGTTCTAAAATGCTGAATGTATACAGTGGGGAGGGAGGTCACATATTCTGCGGATTTGCTGTGGGAAGGGGGCTCAATGATGGGGGGGGGGGGGGGGTCGGAGTCACAAAAAACTGCAGACTTGTTGGGGGGGGGGCACAAATTCTTGTCAGTTTTTATGCGGGGGGCACAAAAACTATGATAATACCCTATCCCAAGTGACCCCTCCCCCCACCCCCCTCCCCCCGTAAATAATGACCGCCTCCTAACGCGTATGACAACACAACGAAGCTCTGATCGATAATCGACTGGCACATTTGATGGTTACCAGGTCGCCAAGAATGATGGCAACAGCGGCGGTAACGACGGAGACGGCGACGGTTCTCTGTAATTAATTAACAGTACCCTGCTTTACCAGCCTTCATTATCTTGTATGAAGCCTACTATTCATCACATTTCTAACTCAGGACCAGAACATTAAATTTTTAAAGTTGCCATATCAATTCTGACAAATATCAGTTCAACATAGAAGGTTAATTCACATATGAGGCTTGTGTGCGCGAGACAAAATAGCCCGTGGGCCACAAGGGTGCCTTGCCACATATCTTGCACAAAGCAATGCTACATCAGCACCATTTGAGTTTGACCGGGTAGAGAAAGAATGTACTGCATTAATGGTTCAGAAAATTGCTGAGGATGTCTAGGAAGTTGTGTGTGAGCTTATACATGGAACTTTTTAGATGGTTATTGCGTCTATGTTCGATGGTAGGACGTTTGCCAAAATTGTGTAATTGCAGAATTGGGTTAGTCTGTCTCGCTTGTAGAGCAGTCGAAGGGTTCTGTTTTGTAGGGCTTGAAGTTTGTTTGTCAAGGTGGTCCCACACGTGCCCCAGAGTGTATCACAGAATAAGTAGTCAAAGTGAGGTATAATTTAGATTTTTACAGGATAAGCATGAGATTTTTTGTAAGATATTTACTAGTTCTTCCAAGGATGGTAAGCCTAATATAAACATTGCGACAGATATATGCGATGGGTTGAGCCAATGTCAATGTGCTATCTGGGTATACTCCCAGACACTTGAATGTATCAACCTGGTCAATTTCCTGATAATTTTTATTTTTTTTATTTTCCATTTGTGAATTCTGCTTGACCTTGTGGGGAGTGCCAAAAAGCATGATTTTTTTTGTTTGTTTTTGTTTTTTGGTTTTGTGTTTTTTTTTTTTTTTTTTTTTTTTTTGTTTAGTTTTTTTGTTTTTGTTTTTGTTTTTGTTTTTTCTTTTTTTTGGGGGGGGGGGTATTTAATCTTAATTTGTTGGATTGAAACCAGCTGAAGACTCCGAGTAGTTTGTGTTTAAAATATGTTCAATTCGAGTGGGGTTGTCTGAGGAAAGGTAAAGGGCTGTGTAGTCTGCGTATGAAGAGACTTTGCGCTGTGATACAGTCGAGGGCAGTTCATTGATACATAAAATAAATAAAAGCGGCCCATGAATAGACCATGGGGGCACGCCGCATGTGACTGCCTTGGGTTCAGAATGTTTACCATGTATCACAGGTCTTTGAATTGTGTTTCTAAGATAAGATGAAACCCAGTCATGAACATTGCTATGGACACCCTAGCTTTTAATTTATGAAGTAGAATCGAATGATCCACGATGTCAAAGGCTTTCTTTAGATCCAGGAAGAGGACTCCACAACAGCGGCTTTGTCGATGTTTGATTGAATTGAGTTGACAAAGTAAGAGAGTGCTGTTTCGATGGAGTACCCCTTCCTGAATCCAAATTGAGAATGGTGTAGTAAATTATGGGTAGAGAGATAGCAATAAAGCTGTTCATGGACAGCTCACTCCATTATTTTAGAAGTTACGGATAATACCGAAATGGGTGGGTAGTTATTGGTGTCACTGTTTTAACCATCTTTATACACCGGTGTTACCTTTGCCACTTTCTGCTCATTAGGTATCCCTCTGTTTCCAGTGTGCAGTTCAAGATATGCGTGAGCGGATACGAGATATTTGAAGCGCCAGCTTGTAATAGGCGCATACTTAAGTTATCCAGACCAGTGACTTTCGCATTAGGTAAATGATTTAGTTAAGCAGTCACAAAATCTGTGGTGATGGGATCAAAGTTGAAAGTAGCATCAGTACTATTTCCAAGGTCAGGGACATTGTCAGTGGGAAATTTACTTGAGAGAGATTGACCCATGTTGCAGAAAAAAAGATCTTAAAGGCTTCAGCAATTTCGGCATCATCGGCAATCTCTCCATCATCGGTAACTTATCGACATGGATTACTACGTGCTTTCATTGACATAATTTTCTTTAGTGATTTCCATAGTTCTTTAGAGTGTCTACCACTATCATGAATGGCCTGTTCAATATAGTCCTTTTTCAACTTGGCAACAAAGTTATTAACTATATTCCAAGTTTTCCTATATATCTTTTCCAGTCAGCGGCCTGACCAATTCTTTTACCTTTTTTACTATGGTAATCACGATCATTATTTAAAGATCCATGGTGGTTCAGTGTCTGTGATTTTTATATTAACAAAAAGAGTATGGGTATCATAGGTTGGCTTCACAATGTTTGCAACATTGGTCCATGCCACAGTTGGATTTACCTCATCTCTAACAGTTGACCAACCTGCCTTATGCAGAGGCGGCATTCAGATCATTTTCATCAGAATGTCTGTGTGTCCTTGCAGTGATGATACAAATTTTATTTTAGGTCTAAAACCTTTTCTGCTAATAAATGTAAGGCTTTGATCACCTGTACCACATGCAAGGACACAGGAGTGCCGTATCATGTTATTATTGTTTGTAAACATGAAATCAATTGTAGTCCGTGAGTGAGCAGTAATCTTGGTTGGATATGTTATGAGCCCTTGAAAGTGCCTATTTCTTTCTTGTAAATTACAGAGTGACTTCCCACCTGCTTCAAAGTAATCCATATTTAAGTCACCCATAAGAATAGTCTCATTATTCAAACAGTGAAAGTCAAGTTCTGCTTCAAAGTCTTATACACTATCTTGAACAGAAGCATGGGTGGTGTGTACATACCTCCCATGCTAAGTGGCCTGGACTTTGGTATTTTAAGCTGTATCCATATGGTTTCCATGGTTGACAGCGGTGTACAGTTTTGCTCTATTTAAAGTCTCTCACACAAGAATCAATCCAATATATATTACAAAGACCACCTCCTTTTTACTTACTCGGTGACGTCTCTCAAGGCCCCGGGAATAGCAATTTCATCATCAATATGGGTATCGTTTAGCCAAGTTTCTGTGACAAGTAGCACATCAAGTGCTTTACTAGCCATTAGTATTCTCAGTTGATCGATTTTGTGGAAGATGCTGCAAATGTTTTGGTGTCCAAACTTGACACCTTTAAGGTTTTCAATTTCGTCAAATACATGTATTTTCATGTTCAGTTCCAATAGACCCGTTTATGAAAGGACCGTCTGTTTGTTCCTGGGTAGGGATATAAACTGATCTGTGCCTTTAGCACTATGGTCTTAGAGAAAAAAAAGACTCAGAAAAGTTAGGTATTTGGCACCTGTGGCATGACCATGGTACGTTGCTCTCTGACAGTTTGTGGTAGTTCCCCATATGTAGAAATATGCATTACATGTGAAACCATATCTCACAAGAATCACACCATATGCCCTTTTGGTTTATCTGGACCAGTTGGGAGCAGCAACCACAGGAGTAGCTGTAATTTGGTCCCGGATTAGAGTGCATATCCCCACTGACACAACGGAGAATGGCTACTTGGGAATAGCTGAGTGACGCCTGCATTAACCAAGTTAAGAGCAGATACCCTCCTCCTGAAGAAACAGAACCCCCCCCCCGCCCCGCCCCATCATGACTGTGGCAGGCAACCCACATGCAAAATAAGCCAAGTAGACATCTTGGGGGGGGGGGGGGCACTTCTTAAACCTTTCAAAAACCCACTCTTTGTACGGGCACCTTTTCACGAAAATGATACATTTGTTACTTTGTTAGATTTTTGTAATTAAAATAGTAGAATGTAGAATATATCTATATCTATCTCTCTATCTATCTATCTATCTATCTATCTATATATATATATATATATACATATATATATATATACAATCTTTTATTGACATCTGTAAGGTCAGTATGACCTATTTGTCACAATCTAAACATGTAATTCAAAAGTCAAATGCAAACTATCATTCAAAATGACAATATAATCATCCCAAATTGGCGTGTAAAGCGCTCCAGGAATGAAATTTTGACCTTGGGGACATTTTCCCGACCTTAAAAGAGAAAATAATCTTTTTTAGGGAATTTGTGGCAAAATACTGGACCTTTCTTAGGGATATTGCGCTGAAATGTGGGGCCTTCAGAGCGGCGCATACCCAGTATCGTCACTAATGGCAGTACCCCCCCCCCCCCCCCCCCGTGAAGCCCAACCTCTATCTGGGCCACATGTCATTCGGGATACCTTTCTCTCACTGAGCATAGAAGTGTGCAGAGGTCAAGCTTCAAATAAGGGAAAGAACTGCTATTGATGGAAGCTTGACTTATTTAGTTGTTTCCTTGTGTTTGCTATTATCAGTAGGCTATAGTGTTTAATGTTTTAGCCCTTAAAGGTGATAAAATAGAGAATTTTGGTGCAGGTTACCAGGATGACTTAACATTATAACAAGTTGAGTGGGGAAAGGCCACTTCCGGTCCCTGATGACCTGTCTCCCAAACAGAGGCCAAGGTTCACTGGGCATGCCCAGCTGAGATGTAAATATGGCTTATCAACCACTGCATTCATGATTTGTTGCCTTCGACCTCTGGTGACTAGTGCCTGAACATTCATTCTGTTGCTACAGAGCATACTGAAATACTGAAAAAATGAAAGATTAAGCTAGAAAAGATTTGCTTAGAAACTTGCAAAAATTTAAATGCTACAACATTCGTTTGTGGTTGATTAGATGTGCATACAGCACAAACCTTTGAATTGAAATGGGAATGGCACCTCTACCTACATTAATTTGAAGATATTCAACATTTAAACAAATTTTGTTTGTGGTTCATTGGATGCACGTACAGCACGAACCTTTAAAAGAAGTGGGAATGCCACCTTTACCTGTACTTGTTTTGAAGATATTCAACATTTAAACAACTTTTGTTTTATGGTTTAATGGACGTACATCACAAACCTATGAACTGAAATTGAAATGGCACGTCTATCTATGCTACTTTTGAAATTATTCAATTTCTAATTAGCATAGATTACAATTTTGCAACTTTCGAGTGTGGGTAATTGGATGCACCTACAACATAAACCCATAAATTGAAGTCAAAATGGCACGTCTACTTATAATACTTTTGAAGACATTCAAGATTTAAAGTTTGAGATAGCCCTAATTTGCATAATTTTCACAATGTTTACTCCTCTTAATAAACAGGTAAGACTCTTTGTATGGAGTTATAATCAAACTAACCAAGTTTAGAGTTTCTAAGTGTAATAGTGTCTGTGAAAACTGTCGGACAAAATTGCTGTTAAAAAAGAAAAGCAAAGAAAGAAACCCAACAAAAACAGGGTGTCTGTGTCGGCACACAGACATAAAAAGTGACCCGTGTCGAACAGTGCGCTGCATATTGCGTGGTTGAATCGTGTGTCAGCACATTATAATTTCCCTATTAAAAGAGATCTTTACAAAGAAACCAAACCACTTCTCTACCACAGCTTATGTACACTGTAAATGTTTTGCTGCAACTTCAGGGATGAAACCACCATTATATTTACTGTATACTTTCACATTGGCATAAAGACGTACAACTTTTGTTGCGTCACTTTTTCGAGTAAAGTATGCATTTGGTGTTGTGCAGACACCTTTCATTGAAAACATGCAAGATAAAAAGGCGAGTCTATAGATAGAATCAAAAGTTGTTCCAATGTTTACCTGTCGTAGCCAGGAAACACGTGGTATTACGTGAGTAATTCGGCCGGCTTCCGGGTAGAAGATTATAGAGTGCGTATTGGAAATGACCCTTACAGGTACAGGGGGCTGTCTCTTACATAATTCTGACCACTGTAACATACTTTTTTCTGAAACTGACAGGTACAGTGTGCAGTATTTATTGACAGGTCAGTTTTCAATATACCCAGCGTAGTAACTGAATACACATGGCCACAATGTGAGTTCTCCGTGTCACCGCGCAAGGCGGCGTGACTGGTGTCAGTACTTTGGCTGTAGCAAATGGTAATATCTCAAAATTTTCCCAATGATGACTTTCTTGGAGGTTTTCTTGTTCTCAGATGATTCAGAATATTGTAAGGAACAATTTGGCATAGGACATGTGTGGGTTTATAAGTTATTTTGGAAGGTACAGACTGCAACCTGGTTTGTTTACATTTTTTGCGGGTTGAATTTGTAGCGTAGTACCACGTGCTCCGAGCACGGCTTGCCAGCATTACGTCACTGTGTAGGAATATGTGATCCGCCCTCTCTTTATAAAATTCATCATAGAAAAAGTATCTGTCAAACCAAACAACACAAACATGCCGATAATTTCATGCAATAGTCTTGCTGAACAGTGGGCTGATTAAAGGTAAATGGCTCCCAAAGGTGTGACCAAAAGACAACCAAGAACTATTTCGTGCGGTAACCTGCACGTGCACTTGATGGGCCGCAATAGTGTATTGATACCTACTGGGAGATAAATGTACTCATTTTATGGAAGTATAATAATGATGTTTGAGAAGAGAAGTCACAAACATGTATACAGTTCCTGTTGGATTTCGTGTTTCTGATCGCCAGCGATCAAAAAGAAAATACCAACCCCCATTCACGCTTTTATTTTAAAACTCAGTGTTTAGTAGTAATGTACTTTACCACAAGCAAATTTTCGCTGGTGAGCGATAATAAAGAGGGCGGTAAATGTAAATGTTACTTTTGTAACAACCACATTAAAGCCTTGTGCATCAACTTTTGAAATTGCAGTATAAATCAGTAGAAGAAGCCCTTTGGATCAGGCTATCCATGAGGCTAAAGTTCACGCAAATCGGCAGGTAACGTTTCGAGTGATTGGCTAAAATGTGTTTTCTGTGAAGTAGGCCATGCCCCGAAAAAAGGGGACCACAGACATTAATAACACATCGTGTGTTCTACTTCAGTATCCATTCTTTATACTGATTCATGGGCATCACTTGGTAAAATGAAGGAATGCTTCTTTTTAAACGGCCCTATGACATTGACTTTTAATTTTGTACACCAGGCAAAACAGAAAAAAAAAAACGCGTCTTATTGACGGCCCTATGACCTTGACTTTTACGTTTCAGTGAGTAAATTACTTGCTCCTAAAGTCGGATTTTCCATGCAGGTCAAGATCACCAAATTACAAATACGTGTGGGACTTTGCATGTGATAGGCGAAATGCTTTCGCGGTCATTATAATTCAGATCATGGCAAGAGAAAAAGGAGATCTTGCTAGGGCTCAAATGAAACAGCAGATGCATAACTTCAATAGCATTTTTGTCATGCAAGGACACCTGTCATTCTTTGAGATTACAAATTACAAGATTGCGATCTTTTAAAAACAAACAAACAAAAACATTTATTCTGGAGACGGTGACCGTGATACTCGATTCGAATTGAAAAACTGTTAACAAGCCAGATGTGCGCCCGAAATGAATCTCTCCGCAGAGAGTTCTTTTGCACGGATTGGCGCATTATTTGATGAATTCTTTAAAGAAAAAACGACAACAAACAAACAGAAAACATGTCAGTTGGGCAGCTTTCTAACTAGGTAGATCAAGTGATCGAAAAAATAGTCACCATTTTACTGCCTTGATTCACCTTCAAATTTATCCAGAAAGACAACGACAAAATATAGACCGAAATATAGACCTACCATCAACAAAAAGAAAACTAAAACACTCACAAAAAGATAATAAAACAAAGAAAAAATCGTCTCAGGTGGTTTTATTCTTCTAAGAAACTTCAATGTACCATGAACTTGGAAGTATTATTTTTGGAAACAAACACTGCAACAAATATAAGCCGTGTCCCTGTTTCCCTGTCTAGCCGCACAAGCGTGAATATATACTGTATCCAATAATTGCATTATTATGTTTTGTATTTCAGATTACATAAAGAAAAATAGGCTATTTAGAACGCAGAGTCCATCACAACCAACTACAACTGTGAACGAGGTAACTAGGGACCCCCTCAACAGAGGTACGAGACAAATGTAATGTAATTTTTAAATTATATTTGACGTTACCAGTGCAGTACACGGTTTTTACTTCTTGATGAGCAGATGAAAACATAAGCAAAATTTGAAGCTCAAATAGCCATAAACTATGATGGCTTACATGATAGGCATTGCACCTTCGGCCGTCAAAAGATGCAAACGTTTCACCAGAATGCATAACGCACACCGGGAAAGAGGTGTCATGCCTAGTTGTACACAGTTTAACCTGATAGAAATATATTGACTTCATTTATTCTATCATATTTTATTATATTATTCCTCATGGAGTTTAATTAAGAAGACAAAGCTTTTGAAGAAGAGACAGACAGAGAAATCAAGTGAGGCCGAGTGTAATTATACGTGTGTTTTGCATGGTACACTAGTTTTATTGTAAAAAAAAAAAATGTTCACCCTTGTCACTGGGCTACAGACCAATGCCCCGACATCCAGATTAGCTAAAGCGACTGATTTAAAAATGTTGATAGTATCAAATGCACACTTTCAAGGGCGGCGGGGGTCTCAAGAACGTGTAAATTGGATCCAGTTGTGAAAGTGTCTGTAATTATGGACGGTCCCTCACTGCACGTTGTGGCGGATTTTATGACATGCTTCAGGTCTGAGTGCAAAACTGAGAGAGGGCGTGTGGTGGGGTTCTCAAAGTCTTTTATCCAATATGTCTTGTGTCTTGCATATATATTATGTAAGTGTAGTGAGACTCAAAGATTGACATGGTCCATGAACCATCATGCTATAATGAACACTTCCCCCATCATTTCCTCGAGTTTTATTAGCTTCACAATTTCGAAATATAACCGGTACATGTGTGTTTTCAATAAACTGAAGGATATCTCCAAACTGTCAAAATTTTGATAAATGGGTTGGTTGTACATTACAGTAAGAAAAGCATTTTCGTGGTTCTTTTCAGGAACTCTTGGGAGAGTTGAAATACATATAATAACTGTGGGTGTAATCATCTTGTTAGTTCTCACCACCGTCGGCCTGTGCAAATATATGCGAAACCAAAATACAAAACGGGAAAAAGATGTATATAATAGGGTCGAATATCAACAGCTGCGACAGGATGGAAAATTGAACGGTGACCTGCAAATGACTGACCGGGGCCTCCCCGAGGGTGACACTAATCCAGATGACCCACTGCCATCACGGCCTCTTGGTGGCCAACAATCATTGACCAATGGTAAGTGTAATCCGTATTTTTCTGCCAGTACTGATAGCGAATTAAAAAAATATTGCAACTACAGCCTTTATACTGTCTCTGTCTAAAAACCAGGTTGAAGTCCACGCAGAGGACTACTTCTATTTCTTTTTCTTCTTCTTCTTCTTCTTCTTCTTCTTCTTCTTCTTCTTCTTCTTCTTCTTCTTCTTCTTCTTCTTCTTCTTCTTCTTCTTCTTCTTCCTCTTCCTCTTCCTCCTCCCCCTCCTCCTCCTCATCCTCTCCCTCTTCTCCTACTCTTCCTGCCTCTTCTTCTTGTAGAATCTTGGGCACAGGGTCACTGATGTGAAATCAGTTTCTGTGCGATAACCTCTGAAGAACTGGACAGAACTTTACACAATTTCGTAAGATTATGTATCTTGGTAAGACTTAAGATGGGATTGTAACTGGATCACCGTGACCCAGTCTTCAAAGTCACAGGGTTACGTTGTCAATTTTGTCAGGTCTGTAAAATTGGTTTCCACGCAATAACTACCAAAGAGAACTTAACAAAATTGGGTGAAATTTGATAGGATTACGAATCAAGGTGAGGCCATACTTGGGATTATATCTGGGTCACATTGACCTTATTTGCAAAGACACTGGGCACTTATATGAAATCGGCCTCCATGCAAACAACTGAAGATTTTACGTCAGGGAAACTTGGTAGGATTATGTATCTTGGTGAGCCTTTGGTTGAGATTTTTCTTGGCCACCTTGGCCAAATTCTCAGGGTTACACATGTGAAATAAATTTCCTTGCGATACTTACTAAAGAACGTAACAAAACTTCAAACATGTTGAGTTATTTATCCAGGTGAGACGTGAGACATAAATTTGGATGGTATCCCGGGCGATCTCCCTGACGAAATACTCATGATTACAATTTGGCACTTGCGTAAATTCGGTTTTCGTGTAATGATAGTGTCAGTTGTCTCCATCAGAAACAAAACTTTCGACAGCGAGACATTTGATTTTGTCTTGTAAAACCAGTAACTTCTGGTGTTATTTCCTCCACCAAAGGACAAATTATTTTTTGTGCTTTAAGCGTATTTTTAAAAGTAGCCCATTCCCACACTCTTTTAGGGTAAATGGGCAATACTTAACGGGTAGACATGTTTTGCAACATTCGTAAGTCGGGTACTTCGATATTAGTTATCAATATTCGAGAATAGTCTTCTGTGGAACGCCTGGCTCAATTATGCAAGTTTTCATGAATTATTCTATACTAGCACATGAAAAACTTAAATTTGAATTTTGTCTTACAAAAGCCAAAGCTGTGCAAAATTTGGTCATAGAGGAAGGCTTTTTCTGTGATTGTTTGAATCAGAGGTGTCTAGCAACATCCTGTTTGGGACAGAGAACTTGAAAATTAGGCTACTACTGATTTGCTCACAAATTTGACATTGTTTGGGCCAGTCTTAATTCCTCAGTAGCTTGTCAGGACAACGTAGGGTCATCCTGTGTCTTTTTTTGATCTGCTTACCACTAGTCGCAGAGCTTATGTGATCAGTCATGTCATTATCATGAGAAATAATAAGATTAACTTAATCAAATGTTACAGCATATGTCGATGGTGTCTTGCAAGAGGGACTCATGTCTCCAAAGTGCAAAAAAAAAATTCAGAGAAAATTGAAAGAAAATGTTTAACTTCAAACCTTTAACTTTAACAGCCATTTTTGCCCCTTAAACTTAATAAGATATACATAATAGATCCCCAGGTAAATCACTTTTGTATTTTACTTGTCAATAAAAAAAGTTATTAAGAGAAATGTGTTTGTAAGTCATTTTACAGACAAATCTTTCTTTTGCAGTATGGGCTTAACTTATGATAAGCCCTTTGTGCAGTGAAGATTGAGGGTAAAACCGAAAAGTTGTATTTTACAAAAATGACTTATCTCCATATAAGGCCTTTTTCCATAATGATATTTACCTGGATATACAAATACTTCTTTTACAAGAAAGACTTAAATGCATTTGAGTCCTTTTACAAAAAAAGGAAATGGTTCCTTTGAACAAAAACATGTTTTGCAAAAAAGACTTAGGTACTTTTGAGTCATTTTTGCAGGTACATATTGATCTCTCGTATTAAAAATGTATTTTGTAACAATGGCTCAAGTACATAGGAGTCATTCCTGCAAAAAATATTGGCCTTTTAGATGAAAATAGTTTTTTGCAAAAAAGACATAACCACATATAAGCCCATTATGCAATGTCATTTTTGCCATTTAGATAAGAAAATGTCTTTTGCAGTAAAGACTCTCTGCATTTAAGTTCTTTTTGCTTAAAGGAGGACACCCATGATTTTCAATTTCAGCTTATCAAAACCCTCGACTAGGTCCTGCATATTATGACGTGTCAGTAGCAGAATAAAGTCTTTAGCCATATTCTCACTTTAATTAACTTTCAAATCCATTTACATCCTTTAAGCAAGAATCCTTCATTTTGAAAGAAGCCATGTGAGATGTCCATCCAATAGATGCTGTACATTAACCCATGTACTTGCACTTCCTTTTGGGTGGACATAATATAAAACACAAAAATGTAGTCAGCTGAACCAAATGTAAAACATTATTATTTTCCCTGCAAGCTCCAATGTTTGCTTTCAAAAGTGTTTATGTTTGTATAACAGTTACAATTCAAAGGTACACAATAATTTATTATTATTGACAGTTC
The DNA here is from genome assembly GCA_964020975.1 of Hermodice carunculata. Lineage (NCBI taxonomy): Eukaryota > Metazoa > Annelida > Polychaeta > Eunicida > Amphinomidae > Hermodice > Hermodice carunculata. The sequence continues at coordinate 48,185,982 of OZ026613.1, forward strand.
TCATGCTTGGGTGGTACTGAAACTTAAGTTGTTGCAACACTTTACCATGGGGTATGCAGTGGTTTGTTTTTGCTAAACAATCCACTCAGAGTTTTTGTAACAACATTGGCAGATACTAATCATGTTTCTGTATACTTCAGTGCTATGATTATTGTCTGGCATTCCTATTGGCCAGATATCTCACATGGCTTCCTTGCTTATAGAATGTAAATAGAGCTTAAAGTTTCCCTACGAAAAATGACAATATGGCTAAAGAACTTTGTTCTGCCAGTAAAACATATTTGCAGTAATGGTATGAGTGTTTTGAAAAGCTAAAATGAAAAACATCTCAAGTGTCCTCCTTTAATAAAGAGATAACTGGCCCACCCACTGGAACACCTGGGGGACACTGACAAAGGCAGGGTAAAGTGTTAAATAAACTTACTGAACCATTACATCTAGACAATCATGAACAATTCCCACACACAAAAAGGTCAAGGCACATCTAATCCCTTTTACCTGATTATTCACTTGTACCTCCCTTGTGTGCCCCCAAGGCCTCCCACTTGCTAGGCCTGAGTTCTGTCCAGTAGCAGAATAGATTCTGCAGAACCAGCAACAAGTATTAAGTAGAATGTTACAAGTTCGAATAATTGTGGGCTGCTAATCTTCATAATCAGGCTATAATAGTAATATGTTCACATGAAATGGACATAGATGCCCCTAATGCTGTCATCATGGACACAAGGACAGACACATGGACACACACCACACAAAACAGGCACGTATCTTCATAATGCAGATTAATATTACCATCAAGTTCCATGCCTGTAGTTTGAATACTTATAAAATTGTTTGACATCAGAGTTTTCTCAGGACTTTAAAGCAGAAAGGTGGACGGTAATTTCCATGTCTTGGTAAAAATTTGTACCAGAAAATACTAAAACATCATGTTTTCTATAATGGAAAAAGCTGGAATGTGGTTAAAAAAATTAAAGGTGGTGAGGAAAAGGTGAAAGGTGGGCACCTTTGAGTTTACAATGTGAGGAAAACACTGGACAGCCATTTTCACTGAATCAAGTGTGACGTCGGAGACACACAGGCAGCTGCACTCAGTCTGAGAAACAATATGTCAGATACTCCATAATGTTATCATGTTCACATCCTTCACATATTGAAGTAAACTATGCCACTGGACATTTTGATGGATGTGTGGACATTTAGAGTGCCAACCTAAACCATTTCAAACTGAGAAAGCCCCACACCCTCATCAGAAAAATGCATGAAATGTAAATTTACTGTTGTTGCATATTGCTCCAGGTTGACAGGTCATCAATAAAAAAAGAAAAATATACTTACTAACTATGTCATTTCAAATTTCAGAACTTTAATCATAATAATTCAGAATCAAATGCAGATAGACAGCATAATATTCAACATGAAATTGAATAGATCTGAAGCTTTACAGTTTACATTCTTCTTTTGAGAACTATAATCATAATTCACAATCATATGTAGATAGACAGCAGAAAATTCTACATATTGTCAGTCACAAATATGCAGTCAAAAAAGGTTTGCGATCTTATTTTGAGAACTCTAATCATAATTCAAATTGATTTTGTCATTTTAAATTTCAGAACTTTAATCATAATTCAGAATCAGAAATTTAATCATTATTAGCAGTGCCAGTCATATCGTCGGCTGAGAACTACAGTGGTCTATCTCACAAAAAGTGAGTTTCGAGATATTTAACGAAAACTGTTTATTTTTATTTGGATGCACGGTTTGGTCCCAAATACAAGCCCTACTGAATTTTCAATGTTCCAAGTTTTTATTACATGTGAATTTGAGCTTCAAAATGCAGATTAGATGTAAATAAATGACTTTTTAAATGGAGAATATTGCAAATTTTTTGGTAAAGAATTGTTGTATTTCCACTATTTTCCCCACACTACTTCAACAAAATAAAAAATATAAAGTCGATAGTTAACTTAAACTCTAAGACTATGTTTTATCTTGATATTTGTTGCATGTTTTCATCCCAAAAGCTGTCTGATTCTCTGTAAGACACTATTTACAAGCCTTTGGAGATAGAACAAAGTGAAGCCAAATCATGTACATACAACAATGTGGCACACACAATGGATGGAATAAATAAGTTTTGGCCTCAATGTTAAATTAAAACGCAATCAGAGATTGCTGAAGGTATGCCCCCCTCGGCCTACAGGTTCCGGTTTCATATTTGACATAGTGTCCTAGTTTTGTTGTATGACACACCCTCAGGTCAAGGTGCATATGTGTGTTAAGTTTGAAGCAACTTTATAAAAGGTTAAAAGAATTACATCCCAAACACACACAAGAATCTAGTTGATGGAAGTTAGAAAATCAAAACCACTGGAGCAAAACGTTGATGCCAGTGACCTGAAAGCTTAAAAACAATGATAAAAACAACAAAAATAATCCTCAGGACAGGAAACGTATGTGTACCAAAAGTATTCTGGATAGACTACAAGTACCTATCACAGTAAATAGTTTAGATTGCAAATAAATTAAGTATATTAAAAGAGAACTTTCAAGAGATTGAATTCACATCATTGTCACTAAAATTTAATGTCAAAAGTTCTGTTCATTGCCCAGGAGCAAACAGAAAAATATGTCTTTTTTTAACACCCAACAACTTTTACAGTACTTTGTATGTAGGCATAGAGCTCATGAAGAAAGTGTCATAATCATGTGATGAGATTTTACTTTTGACATCATTTGACATGCAAATAGTGAAAATATAATTCAAGGAACACCCTTAGTCCAGTTTGAGTGTAAACCAAAAGCAGTCTTCTAGCAAAGTGTTATTGTGATGGTTACTGACATTAATATCACCAGTCCATGGGTTCCTCCAAGACAATAATTATGTAAAATTTGAGGAAAATAAATTTGTAAAGGTATTGTTGATAGATCTTGGTATACATGAATTTGTGGGTGATAAAGATGATGGACAGACATCTTGACAAGATAGTTCAAATTATAATGGGTCCCCTTAGTCAGGGCAGACCCACAACAAATTTAAACATAGTAATTAGTCTGTCAAAATTACTCGCAAAATTCATATCCAAAAGTTAATTACATCTGCTAATTTATTAATCAAATTAATAATGCTTATTTCTATTAGAAGTGGGAGAGATTCAGAAAGGGGCTTGTGCTTACACTAAGCATTGCTTTGCCTTGCATTTATTACATAACATTTTGTTATACTTTCAAGATTTTTAGAATTTTTTACTTACAGTTTATGCCTAAACTACAGAGCATAAACATTAATAAAGTACCAATATTGGAGATTAAAAGAATAAGTTTTAGGCCTAGACTGGCTGCTGAAAATGTAACAGCCCTGCACACAATGAATCAAAATTTAATAGGCCTATTCAACTTGAATAGACAAGTTTTGTAGGAGATAAATAACTTTAGGTTTTATGTATAATGTAACCAAACATGGGTATTTTAGGTACAGTTCAAACTCGTGTTTTAATTACAGGTATAAATGATTATCTTGAAGAAGGCCTAGTCCATTTTTATACAACTCATCATTCAACAAGCATGAAAGCTACACATGTGATTATCAATATTTAATATATTTTGTGTTAAATCTTGTCAATGAATAATTCTGTTGCTATCTACCTATGTATTATGCAGAGTTATTCATTTCATGCATTGAAACTTTCATGGATACATGGATTACCAACCATTTTATTACCTAAATAGCATGTTGAGGCCATTTCATAAAAATTTTGTTGCTGGTAACATTGAAAACTTACATAAGGTAGGCAGGAATGTTTTAATTGGTAAATCAATGGGCAAATTATAGAATTGTTGAGATTAATAGGCCTACACATTGTGAGAATTGAGGGGTTAATTTATGATAGCAATGAACATTGCCTGAACAAGTTTATTTCCCTGTATTTTCAGCTTGCTGAGGAGGAATGTTGAAAATCTAATTTTACGGTCCCTTGTAGAAAGAAAGAAATTATAATTGCCAGTAGAGTAACAAGCAACACGATCTTTTTATGGATGGCTTAATGTACGTTTCACTGCGTGGAAAGTTTCATTAAAACTGGGCAGAAACGTTATGTATTTGATATGTTTTGGGGTTTTTTTTTTGTTTTTGGTTTTTGATATCTTCTTATGCATACTTACATGAACTACATAAAAACACGCTTGGATTATCAATTTCATTACCAAAATGATAATACCTTTAAGATAGTGAAAATGTTTAGATAACTAGAGATAGTCATCGCAGGCGACAACAAATATATCCCCCGCAACGCAGGCTGTCCCCCAATTGAGATATCACCTCCTTTGAGAGACTACTTTTGCCACGAGGTGCTTAACAATCATTGTTAATTAATTAATTAGTAAAAGACAGTAATCAGCCGAATGAATTTAATCCTATGCACACCTCCTACCTAACATCTACAAACCCTGAACATTTCAAAGGGCTAGTATTCATAGTTTCAAAGATATGGCCGTTTGGATCTGGAGGCTGCCTAACGATCTTTTGTATATTAGTTAATTAATTAATGATCACAGGAAGCTATTTTTCGAACTTGACCTGCTTCATCATAAAGTACATCACTTACCAAAATTTCAAAGGGCTAGCATTTATACTTTAGAAGATATGGCCAAGCAAAATTATGCAGGTGATTTTGAGGTGATTAATGATCTTTGTTAATTAATTAATTAGTAAAAGAAAGTATTCAGGCAAATAAATTTAATCCTATGCTCACCTCCTACCTAAGATCTACTTACACTAAAAATTTAAAAAGGCTAGCATTTATAGTTCCAAAGATAAGGCTGTTGGGATCTGGAGGTTGCCTATTTGAGGTGCTTAATGATCTTTGTTAATTAATTAATTAATTAGTAAAAGAAAGTATTCAGCCAAATAAATTTAATCCTATACACACCTCCTACCTAAGATCTACCTACACTGAAAATTTTAAAAGGCTAGCATTTATAGTTCTAAAGATATGGCCGTTGGGATCTGAAGGCTGCCTAACGATCTTTTGTTATTAACTAATTAATTAACGATCACAGGAAGCTAGTTTTCGAACTTGACCTGCTTCATCATAAGGTGCATCTGTAACCAAAATTTGGCGGAGCTACATGCAATATTTTTTTAGTTATCGCGTTAACGTCGTCCCGATGGACAGACAGACAGACGGACGGACAGACAGACACGGCGGGCGAACGGTCACAAAACCAATACATCCCACGGATCCTTCGGACGCGGGGGATATAATAATTATGTCAGTAGCTAGTAACCCCCATAAAAAGGATTGTTGTACTAGTAGCAGAATCATGAGAACAGAGAATAAGATGATTTTTTAAAGGCCTACTATGAAAGTATCAATAAAATAAGCTATACAGTTCAAGCCGTTCAGATAATGAATAATTATTAGCACATAGTCTATCTATGTCTGGCCAAGAATATAAACAATCATGATTGTCAATGTGCCCCAGTTTTATGTTTGTAAAATGTAGCATGTAGGCGTTAACTTCAAATGAGTTACAAAAGTGAATTATGTACGGTATGCTACATGGCAAGATGAAACTAACAAGACTTTAGCAGGGACCTGTAGGCCTATCTGTTAATCTCATTCTAAACAAAAGGTGTAATAAAATTTATTGGGAGGATATGGGTTGGTTTAAATTTTGTCCTGCAGAGTAGTAATAATTGCTCCCCGGGTGCAGTTTATCAAATGCACGTATTATCACTCACTCTAACTTTATGCTTTATTTTAGCAACTTTTTTACTTTGTTTTCATCAACTTGCTACTTACCTCTGATTTTCAACTATAATAATTCATGCATGTTATTTCACAAATTGCAAGTTTTTCACTGGCTATGTGAGAAAGAATAAATGCAAGAACCCTCCTGTTATATGTGTGTGACTTCTGCTTAGCAGACCAACATCCGGCGTGAGGGAGCAGTCCTTATTTTCAAAAGCCCACATGAATCATCTGATGGCTTCACAAAATGACTTATAATGGGAGAACCATATTAAACTTATTTTACAAGAATGGTTTAACTTCATATAAGTCTCTCTTACACAGCGATAAAACACTCATGTTTCCAAAATATATTTTGAGAAAGGGACTTAATTCCCTATGAGTCCTTATTGCAAATTTGATACTTTGCTATTGTTGTCAAAATGAATTTGCCAAAATGACTCAATTCCTTATGAGTCCTTATTGCAATATTAATATCATGCTATTCTTGACAATAATGATTTTGACAGAATGACTCATTTTCACATAAGTCCTTTTTGCTAATAGCATCTAGACCCCAAATATATATTTTTGTATTACCAAAAGGGCTCAAATTTATATAAGTCTTTTTTGCAAGTGATTTGCTGATCGAAATTGTTTGCAAAATCTATGCAATATAGGCTCACTCCAATATAAGCCGTTCTTACAAAACCGGAAAAAACTCTTCAAAAATTAGCGTCATTTTCAAAACCTTATAATTCCCTTAATAGGCAATATCGAGGTTCACCGTTAATACAGAAAGGTTCCTTTTTAGGAGAGGAATGCACATGCAAAAATACGAAAATCCAGAAAAATTGACTTAAGTCCCTTTTGCAAGACACCATCGATGTGTGCCAGGTCTGAAAGTACGATATTACATAATATGGGTGACTTTGGCCTGCCCTCTCAAGGTCACTGAGGGAATACATTTTAGGAGATGATATTATTGTTATGGTCATTCTATCTTTACATGTGAACATATATCCATTTTACCATTACAGGAATATTATACAGCAAAAAGTATATGATGCATGGAGTCCTGGTGGCGCTACTGGTGATTTTCAATGGAACTAGCATTATAGGTGTAAAAACACATTAAATTCAGTATTATGATCATAAATAAAGTTGTAGCTTTGAAACTTACACCAACTATGCCTTGGGTCAATGGTCAACGTTTTTGAAAATTTGGGATGACCTTGACCTAATTTTTGAAGGACATATACCAATTGCGTACATCATTGATAATTAAGAAGTACAACATCTAAATATAAGTGAGCTAGGGCTACTAAATTGATGCAAAATATCCATTGTACATGAATCTTGATATTTGATACGCGATCAATAACTTCTAACTTACGTTTTAAAGGTCACTCATAGCATAATACTGAAATAAACTTATGGACATTGTTCATGTCCTTTTGTCATGAAACTCGATGAAATGTAGTGAGAATGTCGGGGAGGCAATATTTTGATGTATCGTGATACTGGTGGCGAAACCTGTAAGTGAACGCAAAATATCAGGAAATGTGCTTTTGAGACAAGTATAATTCATTATCATCAGAAAGAATGAGACTGCATGTATACTGATTCTAGATTCAGTCAGCAGAGCTTATAGAATCCATTTGCGTCCATCGTCCATCTGTCCATCCGTCTGTCATTAGACTTTTTACATTTTCGTCTTCTTCTTAAAAGGAATATTTTGATTTTGCATATGGATTTTCCCAAGGTTGACCTTTACAAATTTGCCGAGGAGATGATGATGATGCAATATTTTTTCTATTATTTAGGAATTTTACCGTCGTACATGTATATAGTTATACAGACTACAGTGCATGTATTGCAATATTCTTAAAGATTCCAGTCAGCAGAGCACAGGATCATCATGATCATCTTGTTATATATTACAGAATCTGGGTGACCTTGATCCTATGTCCCAAGGTCACTGAGGACATTAAGTCAAGTACTCACTCATTGTTGTCTTCGCACATGCAACAATATCCATCACAGGAATTGCGCAAGTAAACTGTGATTACATGTGCAGCATAGTGCCAACTGGTGAATAAGTCAGACACAAAAATCCCATAAACTTTATATTTTCAGAAGCCACTTGAGGACTGGCAACTTTGAAATCAAGATGTAGGTGCAATATAGCCATGGTACCAGCAGAGCATTAAGCCCATGGGCCTCTTATCTCCTCACTTTCAGGCAATCTAGAACGATTATTCGTGAGAATCTGGAACTGTACGGGCATATATAACAGAAACGTATCTCTATACCATTACAGAGACTGCTTTCTCCGCAACTGCATCATCCCCAATGTACACATCAGAAGTGGAGGGGAATGCGGAGTGCCTGCGATTGTCTGCCGGGACGGGTTTCCATGCGGACAGCACCGACCGGGATGACAAGCACCCATTCACTGCTGCTCGGCAGGACTTGCTTCAACATTCCGAACAGACACATACTAAAAGTGTGCCTCTGTTAGGTTAACAGCAATATGACATCAGAAGCCAACTTATGCCAAGATTTCTGTCGTTTGGCCCGAAAAGCTCACTTGAGTAAATCGAAAATGTTTTACCTTGTTTCCGTGCAGAGCTATAGTCATTGCCAACCAAAGAAATTGTAGGCGGTTAAAAGTCCAACATAGGTCACCAAGATTAGAAGCATTAAGCCATGGAGGTATTAGGCTCTCCATGATTAAACCAAGGTATTTATGGTGTAATCATGGAAATGGTGCACCGTATAACTTCATGGTGTAATAAAAGTCACAAGAGAACGTTGGTGTCCAAGGTCTTGCTAGGGGTCTGTAGACGTCCTTTCTGCAATTTCTATGCGAATTTCAAAGCTGATCTATTGTTTGAAGTTTTGTTGTCGTTGTTTGTGCGAGTATAACTAATCGCAGCAACAACCATACCAGTACCCCAATAGTTTGATCTGGAAACCCTTTTGCTAAGCTGCTTGTTCACATTAGTCTGTGTGGAATTTACTAGTACATATGGACGATTTCTTTAAGGCTACATTAAAAAAAAAAAAAGTTTAGTATCAGTGGTTTTCCGAAAAGTGATGAGGGAGGGAGGGTTTTTTTAACCCTTCCCTTCCCTCCAAATGGTTGACCGTGTTAAAACTTTCCGTGTCCCAAGTAGCCCTTTCTGTTACCAGGCCTAGGTTTGACCTCAGAGGTAACTCTCAAGAGGCCAATATCAAGATCAGGTCAATATCAAAGTCAGAGATCAATGTCCAGGTCAGAGGGCACTATCAAGGTCAGAGGTCAGTGTCAAGGTCAGAAGTCAATATCAAAGTCAGAGACCGATGTCAAAGGCACCCAGAATGACTTTGAATAGTGTGAAAATGTTGTTTGCAGCACTAAAATATTGCACCCAGCAGCAGGCATGGACTCCAACCCGAGCTGTCATTCCAAGTTCAATCCACAGATTTGTGCTATTGAGCACATCAAATGAATAGTGAACAAAATGACAGAATTTTCCGTATACTATTTGGGAACTTCTGCAAAATCTGAAATGTTTGAACTTCTACACATTCTTCCAATACCAGTCTTTCTGTGTAGATTTGTACATTAGTTGGTTCTTGCTGTAAAATATAGGACATCCTAGGGTTATATGTATGTGTAATCATAATATTGCTTTCCACCCCAGATTCATTCAGGTCCTGAACTTCTGTAATAGCACAAAGCTTTTTTGGCGATTGCTTCATTAGATTCAGGGTTCGACTAAACATTTTCTTCCTTTGTGAAGCTGACATACAGTCACTACTATATATATATATATATATATATATATAGAGAGAGAGAGAGAGAGAGAGAGAGAGAGAGAGAGAGAGAGAGAGAGAGAGAACAGAGAGAGAGAGAGAGACAGAGAGAGCACACCTCCAACTTTGCAGTGCTAGAGCTTGTTTGGGACCTAGTTAGTGTGATTCTAATTTTCAAGGTGACAAGTCTCTACTATATAATGCACAGAACCTTGATTTAGTTTCCACTATCTTCAGCATCATGCGACTTTTGCTGTGCTGTGTTTCTGGCATCACCAGAATTGTAGGTATGATAATTTGGAAAGTGGTCCGTTGTTCTTCCATGCATGACCAATTGAAATGCCCTCTAGATAGATTTTCGTGGGGCAGAATACAATTATTCAGAGTTAGTAAAATAGCAGGTATTTTGTCTTTTCTTCAGAGATGACCATCTAAGATATGTGCCTGTGGTTTTCTGGTAATACCTGTAAAAACGATTCACGCAGCAAGCATCCAAAACCATTGCTCAAGGACTGTATTTACCTTATCCTCCACCCCTCTGATTATGTACATGTGGCCCCTCCACTCACAGACAGCGTGTACAAACCTGGTCCTGGCCAAGTCCAGTCCAGGTTGCCACTTGCTTCCTTCTATCAGGGTCTCAGTCGATGAGAGCTTGTAACAAAGACATGGGTATGAAGGGGTTACCCTAGCAGAAGGACTGGGAGTGGCTAGCTCAGCCCTAGGCATTGTATGTATAGCATACCGATAGACAGACAGACAGACAGACAGACAGACAGACAGATAGATAGATAGATAGATAGATAGACAGACAGACAGATAGCACGGCTTATCTCTTAAATGGCCCTCCATAATAAATACGTAATTGCAAATTAAATTTCATATAAACGTGCAACTTTAATATAAAAATGCCTAGATTGAAAAAACAGTTAAAAGATGAGAACAATGACAGTAAATTGTCCTAGAATTGTCATTGTCAATACCTGATTTATATAGGAGATCGGTAAAGAATTTTGAATTATTGTTATGTGTTAGCTGTTCGGGTTTTGAGGTTCACTTTGTTCCACAGAAGTGATGCTTGATATAAAAACTGCTTTTGAATTTCTTTATTCGTGGTCGAGGGACAGTCAAATTCATTTTGGTGACTATCTTGTGATTCTAGGTTATGTGTTGGGTAGCAGATGTACTAATTAAGTTTGACAGATAACTAGGTGCTAGACCATTTAAGCATTTATATTTAATATTTAATACAAAGAGAAACTTAACGAATCTAATTCTCAAAGGCCATGTACCTTTTGAACACTATCAAGTCCGATATTCTGAGAGCAAAGACCTATTCCGTACCATGCCAGAGTCACTATACTTAGCTCGTTAAAATCTTTCAATGGTAGCCAGTTCATTTGACGTAGTCCTGGGTAGAATCGCTTGGATTAATGTGAAATCTTAGGTGAATTGCCCTCTTCCGCAGACTTTCAAGGCGCTTTACCTGAGGACTAGAGGGGCAGACACTGCAGCAGTAAATGGAGCATGGAAAGGTTACAGAACATTTTGCAATGCACCGAATGATACTGTGTGTAAGGAAAAGTGAATTGAATGTATTGACAGGCTTCACTAAAAAAAACACCGTAACTTTTCTCAACTCTATCCTTGGCACTTTCTCAATCATTCCACTATCTTCAGTAACCACATCATCTCGAACTTCTAGCTAAGCCCATTCCGTGTTCCTTTTCTGAGGAACTGTTGACCAAAATTTACAATTACTGCCATAGTTGGGCCACATTCCAGTAGACCTTCGACTGGATCTTGCAGCTACTTTTGCCGCAAGGAGTGATACAGGTCTATGGTCATACACTTACGTGATTTGCTGCAGCATCTGACTCACGGTGGGGGTATGGCTAGTTTCTGTGACCACCCTGTTACTAAGAAGGATGTTTGTTACAGATTGCTGTTATTCTTGGCTTGGGGAAGTCCAGCTTCCTGGCTTCATGAAAGACGCAAGTCTCCTGGGCCAACGCTCTGGCTCTACCAACCATGAGGGTTTCCGGTCAGTGTTATATATGCAGTATATGTCCCAGTAGCGTGCAGCAGTTAAGGGGAATATGGTCAGGGTGGACAACGTTCATGTATACATTGCGTCCTGAATTAGTTATCATTGGGAAAGTAAGTGGACTACTATGTCTGTGCTGTGCTAAAGGCTACTCTTACACCGTTGGCTACTGCTCACTGCCGAAAGCAGAAAAAAAGGCTGGCTGAAAGGGGGCATGTTTTCCCAGTGCCCCTTCTGTATCTGGGCCTGGGTTTGACCTCAGAGGTGACTCTCAAGGTCCAGGGCAATATCAAGGTCAATGTCAGAGGTCAGTATCAAGGTCAGACGTCAATATAAAAGTCAGAGACCAATGTCAAAGGCGCCCAGAATGACTTCAAATAGTGTGAAAATGAAGGTTATCTCCAGCTATGAATATTGCACCAAGCAGCAGGCATGAACTCCAGCCTGAGTTGCAATTCCAAGTTCAATCCATAGATTTGTGCTACTGAGCACATCGAATGAATATTGCACAAAATGTCAGATTTTTTCCTTATGCTATTTGGGAACATTAACAAAACCCAAAATGTTTAAACATCTTTTAGTTCAAAGCTAATACCGACAGATATGCCACTTAATCTTCAATTGGTTATAGACACAGCCAATGAATGGTCAACAGTAGTTGCAGTATCTTAATGTCTTCAAGTTTGAAGACAGATTTGCTATAAGCAAATCTTTTTTCTAGTGTTTTAATGTTAACAAGGAGCTGAGGCCTACACACACATATTATATATATATCGTGGGTCGTCAAAGTTGAAATTGACTACTTTATTTGCATGCTTACGATTGACTAACACAATTTCATTTTAAAGATAGATCTTTCTCATGGAAAAACAAGTGGAAAATTCAACTTAGAAATAACTTGCTCGGCTAACCTTTTTGAATGAATTACCTTTTACGTATGAACGCAGAAATATAGAATAGTTAATTTGCGACTGGGGTGCACAAACATGAAAGTAGCTTAGTAATAAATCCACATGACCCGTTGTTGTAAAGAGGGACTGAGATTATATGCTGGTAATTATTTGTTTCAGAAATACTGCAGAATCTCCTTATCAAGACCCCCTTAATATGAACTTAATGAGTGATCTTAACACAGATATGTATGATTAAGTATAAACACTGTAAGTGGGGCTGATAATTGGAGATCAGAATTTAAATGGTCTCTTTACAGAGATTGTCTTAATCTGTGATTCTACAAATATATATATATATATATATATATATATATATATATATATATATATATATATATATATATATATATATGTATATATATATGGATGAAATATTATATATAATCCCCGTGTGGATTGCAATAATTTCGTCATATATCTGTGGTACTATGTGATATGAGTGATGGGTGCGTGTAAAATGTTTGCTTATTTTCTCCTGTCTCATAAAGTGGAGCTGCTATATAATTTCAAAGTTTATTTACACACACAAATACATGCACTGAAGCACCTCACGTTTAGTTATGTTTCAAAGTTAATTTGTATTGATAAGAGTATCATTCCAAGGTCTGTTTTATGTACATGTGTATATATATATATATATATATATATATATATATATATATATATATATATATATATATATATATATATATATTTATATATATATATTATATATATATATATATATACGCTACTTATACTTTATCATTTTCTATCGCTCATGGACACGGAGAAAACTATATAGAGGACTGTTTTGAAAGCTGGTTGTTATGTAACATTCTAAGGCTACCATGTTCGTTTTATGTCCTGATTTTATCTGTATATTTGGTATTGCAGTAAGACTTTAAGTTATGTGCTCAACTTTTTGAGATTGATATGTTGTTACGTGACCTGCATATAATCATTGTATCTCATATCACAGACTTTCTTGCCGGCCCTACTTCATATCCCTGGGGAAGAGTTCTATGCAGGATGCATGATCCGGGTGATACTTTTCATGTGCATCCATATACGACATGGTGTACCTCCTGGGTTGATTGCTATCTTCAAATGTATATCCTACCAGAATGTTATCTGTACATCCAACCAGTTTGTAAACTGTACACTGATCCGTGTAAGCTATCCTGCCCACACCAAATATTGGAGAGACATTCTGGTCATGGTTTATATAAATTTATGCTGATTAGAATTTTGTCTTTGAAACATATCAGCAATTAACTTTTATGCAAATCATCACGTGGTCAAAGTTGAATAAGGTATACAAAGAAAGGGCATTCGAATTTTGGTACATGTATATGACCTCGTATGGGGTAACGATATCTAAAGCAAGATTTTAAACCACTGGTCGTATTCAATGCATATGTATGTATGTATGTATGTATGTATGTATGTATGTATGTATGTATGTATGTATGTATGTATGTAAATAATATATGTGATTGTAATTGGGAATGACGAAAAATGTTACATGTTACGTCCTCTATATGCCATTGATTAAAAGACAGTTTCCTCGATAATAAAACTAGGCTGTTGCTTTCTTACAATGATCCATTGTAGACCACGTGCAAAGAAACACAGTTACAGTGTTACCTATAGTACTGATACGTCCTCTCTGTCGGACTTGGTAAATGACACACAACTATTTACTCTTTATACATTTATTTTACAAGGCTATACACAGGAGCAGTGTTGACCACAGTTGATCTGGTAGTGCTTTCTCAGGGCTAGGAGATGTAGCCCTTTATATACTGCAACAGTGCCTTGTACTGGGCAAGGGCCCAATCTAAAAGGCCTGTGTGGAAATGAAGTCCATTTAATGTAATAAAGTTCAACTTCATAGTGCTTGTGTGGTAACCATTGTCCACACAGTTAAGTTCAATGAGTGCTTGTGAAGCGGCAGTGAAGGTCACCTCAGTCTGTGGGTGGACGCAGCCCAGAGAGAGAGAGAGAGAGAGAGAGAGAGAGAGAGAGATGAGAGAGAGAGAGAGAGAGAGAGAGAGAGAGAGAGAGAGAGAGAGAGAGAGAGAGAGAGAGAGAGAGAGAGAGAGAGAGAGAGAGAGAGAGAGAGAGAGAGAGAGAGAGAGAGAGAGAGAGAGCAAAAGCACATCGTTGCATAGTAATTTGCTTTTTAATTCTGGTTTAACAAGGCAAGAATGTTCAATCTAATGGAACAATTGACTTGTGAGGTAGACTTAATGGACCAGACAATGATATGTAATTGTCACCTACCAAAGTCAAAATATCATTGTAAGTAAAACTCAAAAAGACATGTTTCTCTTCCTGGGCAAGAGGAACTTCCGTGTAAAGGACCATGTCCTTTTTGTAGAAAATAAAAAAAAAAATCAAACATGTACGAGGTATTTTTTTTATTTCATTGTGTAAGACATTTTTTATAATAGTCTCTCTTTAATTATTCCATTTCTTTTCATCTCTGAAGTTTTGCAGAGTTTTTCTCTGCAGCCGCTAGAGCAAGAATGCCCATATATGGACAGAATCCTACCAGTGACCTTCATCAACACTTTAAATTGACAGTTATGAAGTTCAATCCTATGCAAATTAATAGCGGAAGATGTCATCATAACTGCACATGCATGTGTGTAAGTTCAGCACCGCAACAACTAATGTGAGCAAATGGTAAAATTCTTTCAAATGAGCTAGTTGATTGAAACCTCCCCTTGAATGGGTCGAATCATTTTTTTTCAAAACAGTTGGGATACAAATGACAGAAGATACATTAACTCTTTTCCATATAGACATTTCACATGTACCAAAATGGTAGTAAAAAGAACAGGGATTTGGTATGGTACAGGGCTATGCGCGTTTCTCATTTTCAGTCAGTGGTGCCGAAGGTTGCTGGTTCGAGACCAGGTCTTCCTGTGGTCACAAAACAAAACAGCACACGAATATGTGTATGCATGTTCCTTTTGGTCTCGATGATGAATTAATGAATTGATTCAAGTATGCATCTGTTGATAGTGACCGTAAAAAAAAATTCTGATTGTCAAACAAAAGAATTTCACTTGTGTTTAAGTTGAATTGTATAACTGACAATAATTTTCTTCGTTGAAATGTGGACATTCGATAATCATGTAAAAATGCTTTGTAGTTTGTCTTTAGTTGCATCACCAACACCAGGCTTTATCAAAATAGTAATGTATGGACAGATCATCGTCATGTTGTTCAGACATACAGCTTTCATTCTGAAGCATATTTTGTGAACAGAAAGGTTTGGACGATTGCATATAAATATTCATTATACTAAATATTTCGCAAACGCAAATTGTACTAGTTGGTTTGAAACCAAAAAAAAACCAATTTCGCCAATATCTTGTCCATTAAAAATCATTGTTTGCCAATGTCGGCCAAAAGTGGCTGTCACGCAGCATTTTCCCCGTGACGTCTGACGTGCATCACGTCTTCCAAAAGACCAAAAAACACTCTATGAATGTTTTCGTCCCGATTTGGTTTTTCCTCCTCTTTTTTTTTTTTTTTTAAAATCTATAACTTGGATTAGAAAACATAGGCCCGCGTGTTCGTTGGTGTTCTTGTATCCGATAATGCATCAGACAGACAAGTTTGTAGCGTGTGAAGAAATTACCTGCATGGCATGCATGGAAACATTTACGTGATTTAATAGTCTGTTCATACCTGGCATTTTAATGTGCAATTAGACTGTTGATAAATTTTCTAGCAGCATCCTAGGCCCTACCTTATTGCCATGTTAAAAATTCAGGTTTTTCTTTTAGTAAGAAAATCGGCTTTGAGTTAACGCACATTATCCTTTTGTATAAACAGGCTATTATAATTTATTAGCCTGCTGTGATCTACGCTATTTTGGCTACATACTAAAACACGTATTACATTTATGTGTATATGACAGAGAACACAGACACTCGAGTATAAGCATATACATTTTTTTCCATGTGGAGCACTGACATGGGTGGAACGTGAAAGCATATGACGCGATGGTTCTTAACTTCACCATACTAAATACCATTACAAACGCTTCAAGGCATGTGCCGGACGACTTAACTGGCAGCCGAGGCAATTTTATTCTAGGCTTACAACTTAGTAATACACACATGATGTGACACACAATTTTGTCAAAACATCGTCGTAAGATTTGTGAGATTTGAAACAGCAAAAATTTTCGTTCAAGAGTTACCAAATTAAAAAACTTTCAAAAAACTTTTGGCTCTGAAAACTAAATATACGATCGTCCAGGCTAGAATGAATGCACGCGCCGTTTTACAAATCTTCGAATAAATTCCCCCAAACTTTTTACCCTGACTTAAGTCACGTAACCTTTATGAACTAGCGCATTCACCCTTGCTGCGTGATATACCAGAAAAATCACTCCTGCTTTACCACGAAACGCAGGAATATTTTATTCCAGGGACCTGAGAACACCAATACTCACCAAGGCCTGAGGCCTTGGTGAATATTCGTGTTCTCAGACCCCAGACCGTTAGAACTATGTCTAGGCCTATAGACCTCACATAAACTTCTAAGATCGTACAGTAAAGCCTCCTTCACTACCAAAGGGAGTATCACCTATCCACCCCTTCCCCTGTGGTGATAAAACGTACTACCCGGGATCGGAAAAAAAGAGAACTATTTGATTCAGAACAAGTGCGTCCGGCTGTGCCCAGATTAATGTCATATGCGGTAAGCTAAAGCTCAACACAGGTCTATTCAGTTGCAACTTTGATTTTGTGAACAAGCTTAAATCAGCTAAGCACAGGCTTTTCACACAGCCCTCTAGTTATGTTCTGATGTTTATGTACCTTCGGTGGCGGTAGAAGGCCTACTTCGCAGACAAGCATAGCCCGGGTTGTTGGGTGATTCTTTTAATAGCGAGCGTCAGCGAGCTCTTATTGTTACGTACATATATGAACTGTGTTCCTGCCATGAAGAGTAAATAATAATAATAATAATAATAATAATAATAATAATAATAATAATAATAATAATAATAATAATAATAATAATCCTGTGGTTCTTCACTTTTGTGCCATGGTCCTGTGTGACACAAGTGGGCTAGAAAAAAAAAAATCCCTCACACACCCTATTCCCATCTCCAAGGCTCAGGCATTTCCCATGGGAGATCCCATGCATGGAAGCCCTTGTCAGGGCTACCACCATTCCCTTTCCTCCCTGTACTATGGAATTCTAATAATTGACCATGTTGCTGTCTAACTCTATCATTTCCTTTTTTTTCTCCCGGCATCCTACTAGGCAGTCCTGTACACTTTAAGTACCTTTCCTGCCTCCCAGAGAGCCACCCTTCAAACCTAAAACCCATGCTACACGTTCCTCTCCCTTTAAACACTAAACCACTTCTAAACCCTTGTGACTATCATCTTCCCTGTGCCACTTTATGAAAAAATCTTCCCCTATCTCTCTATATGCATCACACCACAACAGCTAATGATCCCCTGCCTCTTGTCTACACACCTTACATTTCCATTACTACCTGTTGTCCTCTTTGGTTTTCTCTTTTCCCTACTTTGAAAAACAAGCTTGGATCCCTTCCCTTCATCCCAACACACACTTTTCTTGGCTTTTCTAGTGCATTGTACGCTTTTGATGTACCCTTTTCCCTGCCCCTCTTTTCCAGTCCTCCTTCCATCCAAATGTAAAAGTATTACCTATGTACACTTTCCAACCATCTACCTCATAATATCCTGTTTGCTATCGTATCTATGTCTTTGACCCATCTTGTTTGTTCCTTGACTACCTCATTGTAAACTTTCCTGCACCACTTGTCTTCACTTACTACTATAGTGTTGATGACAAATCACGGCCGACCTCTCACACCCGAGATTTTCACACTTGAGAGTACCATTTTGAAAAACTGTCTTTATGCATCCCGGGAAATCCCCCCAGTTTTATTTACACCAAAGTGTCAAAGTTACCAGGCATTATGGAACGTCAATAATTCATGTCTATACAGAAAACGTCGATAAAGTGTGATAATTGATAATGATTCACCGATTCGCATTGTTGAAACCTCGCTGGAACCTGGGCCTAGCAAACACTCCGCTGGGGCTGGAAATGGGTTTCCATGGATAGAAAAACTTTCCAGGTGACCTAGTGACGAGGTGCCACTGCCTGATCCACCGACGTCATTATTGATACTCTGTAATGCTGATGCTCGCATCTTGGGCTTTATCCAGTAATTGAGGCTGTATTACACTGAAACAGAGAGAAATACAGACTATGAGTTCATGTTGGCTGTATTACCCTAGTAGGGGACTACTTTCTTTACATTCTGGCCATACTTCCTTATTTGGAAAGCAAGCTGGGTCAAAGGTCATCACAGCAGCAGACCTTCACCAACCATAGTGTGCGTCGCACTATGTGCACGCAGTTGTTCCAAGCTGGTGTACCACCCAACATGATCGCCCAGTTAAGCGGGCATAAAAATTTGCAGTCAATCAACAATTATGCGGTGGCTAGTACTTCGCAGCAGAAACAAATGTGTAATATCCTCCAGGGTAGCAGCAGTGCAGGTACATTAGCAATATCTGCTCGTCAAAATGTCGACAATGACTTGCCCCGCATTGAAAATGGTTCCCCAGTTTCTTTCTCTCCTGCTCGCGGTCACTCAGGTACACTAGCACCGGTAAATGTTGGCCAAGGTGGTCACCTTGCTAGTTCTACGTCGAGCATCTTTGCTGGTGCCGTCTTCAACGGCCCTGTCACTATCCAAATCCCAAGCGTATCTCTTGAACGTCCATGAATGTACCACACTAACTATTTAGAGTCAATAGTCCAGAGACAAACTGATGTTGAAAACGTTATTTCCTTAAAATTTGGAAAACTTTTGAACAACGTGCAGCCATGGATTTTGTAATCACGTGATCTAAACTTTGTGGGCCTACTTAATATTCATCCGCGCCGTCAGAAGCGCGTATGTTTAAATGAGTGCGATATTTTGAAATAAATATTAAATGAAAACATTGGTATTTTGTCTTGTTTTTTACAAATCTAGGACAAAAATGTATGAAATTACTGGATAAAAATACAACTAGCCTCGTTGAGAATACGACTCACCAGAATGGCCCAGTCGATGACCAGATCACCCCTCGTGCTTCGCACTCGGGGTGATCTGGTCATCGACTGAGCCATTCTGGTGAGTCGTATTCCCAACTCGGCTAGTTTTATTATTATATTTACTACATATTATTTCGCTACGTTCCAGGTGTACGTTCTCGGAGTGTACCAGGGCAAACAGTCGTAACTTACTATCTCAACTTTAATCTGCCTGCTCGGTTGTGTCTGAAGTATTTATCATGGGTAGTTACAAATCCAAATGTGACACACACCCTTGCTATACAAATCATACACGAGAGCACCATTTTGAATATGGCGCAATGCATTGTGGGACAGTCACACGAAAACACAGTTGATTTGGATATCAAAGTGAATTGCGGCCACACCATACATCATATCACTATTGATGCTCTGAAATATTTGTAAGATATATACTTTTGGTTTCATTTATTATAACACCCCCCCCCCCCAATCGTTCCATTACTATCCTCATTTACAAACCATTGGGTGCGGAATCCACAATTTTTGAAGTGACAGCCCAGCCCATGCGTTAGTCCCGATTGGATATTTTGAAAAGGTAGTATCCAAAATATATTATATGTGCAATTAAGGTTAATGGAAGGTCACTTTGTCATATGAATGTATAAGCACAATATATAATGGGACTTTTCCAGTGTGAGCATTACCTAAAAATGTAAATACGACGCCCTGACGTTACAAGTACTAGAAAAGTTGCCCGATAGTGTATACAGGTCCGAAAGTACCGGCAGGATTTTATGTAATTGGTAACTATTTAAACTAGCAGTAGTGCGCAACCCATTACGTTGCACCAATAAGGCCTATAGCATATGTACGTCAGAGCTCGATTCAATGGGTGAAAACAGCTCACCAGATTAAATGGGTTAAAACAGCCTGTTTTAGGTCCCTATAGATTAAATTTGCGTGGAATAAATACCCATGGGCGGACTGGGGGGAGGTGACAGAGGGCAGAGGGGTCATCCCTCCTCCTCCTCATTTCACGCCTTAAAAATGAAAGGCCTGCCTCTGTCGAACATTTAAGTTGAATTTACCAAAGGCAGTAACGTATTGGGGTAGGGGTAAAAAGTTGTCTCCAGGTGTTTGCCTTCGGATCGTGTCAGCGTCTACCCAGCCGTGCGTGTAATTTTGCTTATCTGCAACCGCCAGATAAGTGTCACTGTAGGATAAGGGGAGGCACAGCCTTATACTCAACAATTTGTCAAATTTTGGTGCATGAATCAGAATATGACTTATGCAGCATGAAGTAGGCTAGCTTCTTTACATGCCAGTATATGGTGTCATAAGAAACAGTTTTGATAGTTATGAACTGGCGATACTACTAATCCTGGATCCTAGTTGGAACACCTGCCAGATGTACTTTATGTGGTAAAATTGTCACGTCAGCAGTTACTGTAGTCAACTTGTATTTTGATAAATTATTTTGACTTACATGTATCATCACAAAAGGAAAACATTAATACAGTATTTGGTCCACTTTATTAAATGATTTCATTTATAATGATAAGCCTTTGTTAGAATATCTAACTGATGGCATTGTATGGCAAGCCAGGACCGCAAAATATACATGTCTCATTTTAAACAGAATACTTCTCAATAAAACAGACAGAAAAAGAAGCAAAACAGATACATTTCTCGTTTAAAATAGAATAATTATAGATAAAACAGGGAAAAAATAAAACAAAGCAGACGTTTCTCATTTAAAACAGAGTAATTAAAAATAAAACAGACAAAATAATATAACAAAACAGATACTTCTCATTAAAAACGGAATAATTACAAATAAAACAGACAAAAATAAAACAATGCTGATATTTCTCATTTTAAGCAGAATAATTATAAATAATACAGACAATAAAATCAAAGAGATATTTCTCACTTTGAACAGAACAATTATAAATAAAAATGACAAAATAAAACGACAGATATTTCTCATTTTAAACAGAATATAATTTTAAATCAAACAGACAAAAACAGCACAAAACACAAATTTCTCTTTAAAACAGAATAATTGTAAATAAAAGAGACAAAAAACAGCAAATAGATACAAATGATAACTAAAACAAGCTCTTTCTTAATAAAAAAGACAAAAAAGAGAACAGGTGCCGCTGCTAAATGAAACAGGCGATCAGGTGAAATAAAACAGACTAATGGGAAAGAATCTACAGTGAGGCAAAATCAGTGAGCGCATGAGGAGTCAGCGGAGGGGTCAAAAAGCCGGAACAAAACAAAATATCAGCGAACATAATTATTGCTCCTTTTTAATAAATATATATATATATATATATATATATATATATATATATATATATATATATATATATATATATATATATATATATATATATATATATATATTTATATATATATATGTGTGTTTATATATATATATGTTTGAAAATTCCTTTCTCCCTGATGCCACCAAACTATGGAATAATCTCCCCACTGATATCCGCAATTCCCTTTCCCTTCAAATCTTTAAGTCGAAACTTAAAGCCACTCTGCTAGCGGCCGACATTGCTCCAGATTTCTACTCCCATGGTCAGCGATTTGCTAACATCTGTCATACCCAGTTACGATTAGGATTCTCTAGACTTAATTCCGATCTCCATAAAGTAAATATCATTCAACAGCCAACCTGTGCCTGCTCCCACCCAACTGAGGATTTCAAACACTTTTGTCTCTACTGCCCTAAATATGTCCAGGAAAGAAAGAAGCTCCTGCTTACCGTCACTCCTTTGTTAGCCCCTGGTGTTAATCCAAACCTGATAATGCATGTTGCAAGTGACAGACTATGTAGTATTTTATTGTTCGGGAGTAAAGAACTTTCAGAAGAATGCAATACAGTAATTTTCAGAGCAATGCAAAATTTTGTTGTAGAAACACGCCGATTTATATTGTAAGTGGGTAGTATCTTATATATATGTATCCCGAAAGCAGCATATACCATTGCAGTGTATTTGTATGTTCAACGTATGTTCTCTATCGTGTCTCCACAGGTGGGTCGACAATGACAAGGCGGGAAGGAACACCCGAGCTACTGGGCGCACTGGCGGCTCCACAGTGGCAGTGTGAGTTCGCAGCCAGGGTGCTTCGGCCGCGCCCAGCAAGCTATAACCTCCCCTTCAGTCGCTCCCTGTGCTGAGGACGAATTAGCTTGCTACTAAGCATATTCGTGTATATATATATGCATGCTTTCTTAATTGGATTGGAATGTTTGATATTGTTTTTGTTGTTTAATTGTATTACAGCATGTCTACCAGAGTACATAGTCACATGTTTGTACATTGTATTGTCCTATGCGTCTTGTATATATCATTTTGTGCGTCTCCATGTCTGGAGAACCCCTAGATTAGTCACATTTCATGTACTATTGGGTAATCCAGAGAAAATAAATATGTTTAAACTAAACTAAACATATATATATATATATATATATATATATATATATATATATATATATATATATATATATATATATATATATATATATATATATATATATAAACATCCAATTTATGAATATTATAAACCTACAAGAAGAACACTTTCATTGATGCAACTGAGGATAAAAAATATTTGCAGTCTGAATTCAAATCCCTTTTTCTAACCCTCAAGTACAACATGATCACAATCATGGCCCATGATTATGATCATGACATGGGATACGTACCAACATAGGTACCATTCCGCACCCGCGGTTGTTGTCAGCATAATTTGCACAGAATCCCGATTTGTGATTAATTCTCACGAAAATATGTTTTGACGGACCTTGATTTAAGTTTTTAGCAGTGAAAAATTTTCTACCTTTACGACAGAAATAAATGAAATGGCAATTATTTTCGATTATGTTCTGTACCAGCTTGTAGACCTGCCCAGAGCACTTCTAGCGTTATGTAGTTTTTAATATCACCTGCTTGTGGCCTATGGGTGGTTTGGGGTCGTGGGGCTTTCATAACAATCCGATAAAACAGCAATTTGCTCATATTCAAATAATGTTAGGCCTACCTTTCCGTATTTCTTCATTATGAATTTACCTTGCATTTTTATGCTAATATTAATGTTGAGATTAGTTTAAAAGGAATTTATATCATATGGTGCTTGTAACACATGTGAGATTGATCTGATCGACACAGGAGGCACACAAATTTTCTGACCATGTACACCCTGGATATTAAAATGAAACAGACAAAACATGTATTCTCTCTCTCTCTCTCTCTCTCTCTCTCTCTCTCTCTCTCTCTCTCTCTCTCTCTCTCTCTCTCTCTCTCTCTCTCTTTTCTTCTTCCTTTCTTTTTAATAGCACTAAAAGGGCAGAAAGTAGCTGGCCAAATATGATCGTCCAAGCCAGGTGGTCTCTCCTTGGAGTGGTCACTCAAGACAGGGACAGTATCAAACAATAATAGGCCTATAGTGTGTGAAATGGTAGCAAAATGTATTTCATGCTGTTCTACCTTTGTAATATCAGTGCCTGCAAAATCACTTCTTCCCTTCTGATATTTCACAAAATTCTGGCTCCCTGGACCCCAACTGGAAACACTTCCCTTTTCACCCTCAGTACATTGTCCATTAGTCACAAGACGAGCACCTCTGCATGGGCAGCACAAGGGCATTGACAGATGGACGAGTCAGCTACGTCTCCGCAATTGATGAAAGACCGTTGGCTGAGTTTTACCTCCAAAACATATTCTTGACTGAAGGCTCAAAGGAGCCAATGTGAAAAAAAGCTAAACAGTTGTGTATTATGCGAATGACGGGTGCAGTAGGCGTTATTCCGCACACAGTCCCACCTTTTGTCAACATTGCCGCTAGATGTCACACCTACTACCCGTAATGACGTAGGCTTTGTGAAATTGCCTCCTGATACATGACGTCATGGGTTTAATATTCATTAGAAATAGGGTGCCGAAGTGATTACGCCAACCGTCAACAGATAGGTCAAAATCAGCAATTACCTGGTAAGTATATCACTTCGAATTTGAACCCGTAAATGTATATAGATGAGTGCCTCACTTTTAGCCCTCCTGGCCCTAGGTTGCAGAGCTGTTGTAACTGCTAATGTCTATCCGCCCGTCTGTCCATCCATAAACTTTTGCTCGTTAGCGCGATATCATCCACAGTTTTCAAGTTAACCCAGCATAACTTTCAGGACTTATGGGGTGTATGAAAATCAGGTCCTTTTGATATTGGTGGCGCCACCTACAGTATTATGTAATATATGGGTCGAAATATGAAAATCTTGTGAATGTTCCAGTATTTTTAATTTTTCATGGATCTTCATCAAATGTGGTGGGATTATGGGGAGGTCAAAGTCTAAGTCGCTAATGATACTAATGGTGCCATGTATAATTTGACGGAAATTATGAGGCAAAATTTGTTTTAAGATATAAAATTCTATATCTGGAAAAGTAATTGGATAAGACTTGCCAAATTTATAGGATATTTAGACCATGTCCAAGCTAGACTGTTATGTAATACCAGTTAACTTGACCTATTTTTGTGAGGTCACCATGCCTGTAAAAATGAAGAGGTGGTTTGTAATGGAATGGCGTAGCTTGGAAATCAATGGCAAAGAGAACTCAGCCTACAGATCAAAACTGCATTTGAATTCTTGATTGGACTGTACATAAAACTGTACTTAGGGACCTACTTTAGGGGTAACCATGACCCAGTAATTATGGAGTTTCGTGCCTGTCCAAATTCATTTTTTTTTCACTAACTCGAAAAGTTATTGTCCGATTTGAACAAACAGACCAAGAATGGGAAGCTGGATGTGGGGCGCATATTTTGAAAGGAACCATTTTTTTTTAATCTCTGTTGAAAGTCAAGGTCGAATGGTCAGTTTGAATATAGGGGTCATCTTGTGAATGCTCTGCACCCCACGATTTTTGAGTTAGTTCCATATAACGTTTAAAAGTTATAAAGTGTATGAAAATCTTCGTCAACATTAAACTTGGTGGCGCCACATATAGTATTATGTAAAATGCAGGGCAAAATGTGAAAATCTTGTGACCAGTCCAGCATCGTTAATTTTGGATGGATCTTCACGAAATTTATTAAGATTGTAGAAGGGGTCCAAATCTCGGTTTATTATGATACTAGTGGCGCCACCTGTATGTTGACGGAAACTATGAGTTAATATGTACTGAAAGATACAAAATTCCATATCTCGAAAAATAATTGAATTACACATGCCAAATTTATAGAATATATAGATCTATCATGTCCAATGCTGTTATATATTGTAAGATCAGTGACCTTGTCCTATTTTTTGTAAGGTCACCAGACCCGTTACGTTGGAAGGGGTGGTTTTGTAAAGGTAGCCTGTAGTTTGGACATCAGTGATGAAGAGAATTGAGCCTCTAGATCAAAATTGTACTTGAGTACATTGTAAAACTCCATATATAAACTCTACTTGGTAACCTACGTTATTGATCACTATGATCCAATGATTGTGAGACCTTGACCTGTTTTTCAAGGTCATTAAGAAAGGAACATTTAATTCAATACATTGAAAAGGAATAAGGCGAATGAAGCCCAATGTACCACAAATGTGTCACATGTGGAACTTTGATATTGCATAATATGGCTAACCTTGATTGATTTTTCAAGTTCGTGGATTGAATACATTTCAGAAAAAGATTTTTGGTGATGATGGTCAACAGAGCATTAGGCCCATGTGCCTCTTGTTTATATGGTTTAACAACAGAATGAAGACAAGATCCCATTCGAAGCATTTAGTTGGGTCATATACAGGAAAATATATTTGTGGATGGTCACGTGATGACCCATAACTTTCATTGGGAAAGAACTGCTAGCCTCACTTCTTTTTGCCGGACAATCAGACTGGCTACGAGGTGTTGTTAGACCCCTAAATGTAAACACGCCCCAAAACGTAAATGCAAATTTGACGAAAAAATGGAACTTCAACCACTAACTGTAAATAGATGTATAGCCTACATATATATATATATATATATATATATATATATATATATATATATATATATATATATATATATATATATATATATATATATATTACATGTGCATCTTCACCATCCATATTTGTAAAACATTTTTAGATCATCGTGGACATACCCAGAAGTGATGGGGGGGTCTAAATCGGCAATTCTCCAAGTGTTGTAAATCATATCAAAATTCTTGTGTACCAGTTTTTCTTCAAATTTCTTTTTAAGAGCCTATAGATAATTTACACATAATTATCCGTCACTAAAAAAAAGCGAAACATTTCACGTTTTCTGACTCATTACTAATTCTCACCATTTAATCGCATTTGAACTACTCAAAAATAATTTTGTGAAGAAAATGGAAATATTGGGCAGGGAGGCCGGGGACAGGCCAGGCCCCAAGAGCTCAGGAGTTCTTGATGCTTCGAAGGCTATTTCCTGCTTAATCTGATCCTAAATTTATCGACTTTGTTCACACAAGAAACACTTTATTTAGTTTTACAGTGGCTGTCGTCCATGATGATGATGATGATGATGATGATGATAATAATTATAATTTTATTTACCCCGATATCGGGAAAATAATCACATACAAACACATCGAGATTAGAAAATATAGTACAGATAAATGAAATAACTAAAAGTAGAATATAGCATAAAGTCAAATTAAAGTAAGCAGAATACCTCTGAAGGCCTGGTACTGTATACTACTACTACTGCTGCTACTACTACTACTACTACTACCACTACTACTAATACTAATACTAAATTGTTTACCCCGATTTTGGGGAACTAATCACATAGAAACACATCTAGATTAGAAAATAAAGAACAAATAAATTGATAAACTGAAAGTGGAATATAGCTTAAAGTTAAAGTAAGCATAATACCTCTGAAGGCCTGGCACGGTCCCCAAGTCTGGGAGTTTTAATAAGAGTACTATTATTATTATTATTATTATTATTATTATCATCATCATCATCATCATCATCATCATCATCATCATCATCATCATCATCATCATTAATACATAGGAGTTGGACAGTGACCGATAACAAAACCTACACATATAGGTATAAATGTAAGCAAATAAACAAAAGGTAAACGGAACAACCTTAAATGGGTGACATTAGTACAAATTTAATTATCATCTCAACAACTAAAACTCAAATGGTGTTCTGTATATCCTATTTGCTTGTGCATTCATACTCTCCTTTGATCATATTCATCAAATCTGATGGCTAAATTTTATTAATGAAAACAAAAAAGATGTGTCTAAATGACACAACACATACTCTTGGTGCTTGCGAACAATCAATGACCTCTTATGCAATATCACTTCATCAAAAGCGTTTATTTGATAATTTTATTGAACCACCAGCATAGAGAAAAAAGATATTTTAATCTCAGAATTGGTTCACAGCTTTTGGTTTGGTATAACAATGGATACACTGACATGTGCATGCCTACAGTACACCGTAGCATCGATAGAGCAGCCAACCTAGTGAACTTTTTTTATTTTTCTTTCTTTGAAAAAATAACGTAGGGAAAGTGAACGCGTACTAAACATGTATGATTTTTCTGGTGGGGGGTTCCCATTTTGTCCAGATTCTTCATAGGCAAAACGGGTCACATGATGGGTATGGAGCATCCCTCCACTCTTTTATTACAATCCGTTTGTTTCTATATATCTGTAAACTTTTTATATGCTTAATGGTACGATACTAATTAACAGACCACAGATGAAAACGTTAAATGAAATATGACCTTGAGTGGTATTGTCTTTATTTATCATAATAGTTTTAAAGGCTCTCCCTTAAAATAAGCCTACAACGTGGAGTTTTTAGCAGTTTTGGTATGAATGAGGATACCATTACCATTTCAATTACCATTACCTTATGCCTTGCTCATAGCAGCTGAAACTGCTCCTGATCGATAGATTAGATCTAATCAATCTTTGTCTTGTGGACAAAAGTCCATTGGTGTGAGAGCACCACCTCTTGAGTAGTTGAGGAACGACTCAAGGAACATGCTCGGGCATGTGTGCTCCTTAAACATTCCTTCTCGAGAGGGGTCAGTGAACATCAGTAGATTGGAGTGAGAGAGCAGGGAGGTCGGTTTGGCTTCACGGGTAATTGAGAGGCAAGTGTTCTCATTAATACTGAAATTACTGAAAATTTCATGTATCATTTACGTAACATTACCTTTCTATTACCTGTGCCCATATACAAATGTTTTGGTAGGAGAGTAAGACTACAAGTGAGAATACTGTCCCAATACCACACCTATGGCCTTGTGTGACCTAATCAGTCCCTGTATGGAGGCGACATTGGCTGTAGAATCTCCAGAGTCAGTGTAAATGAGACCATCTTGCAGCAGGATCCCCTCCTTACTGACCTGCTGTCAAACCAAGTAGCCTTCCAGTGGTACACCAAGACTGGAACAGGCTTGAGGTGCCATATTCGATTCAATGTCTGATAGTCAAGCTCCCGGGCACAGGCGTAAGCTGTTTGGCTCTCAAACAAAATGGCAATAACACTGGGGGGATGGTCAGGTAAGTTCAATGGCAATAATGTTAGGGTCCTTTTGCGATCTAAAATCTGTTAAGAAACAGGAATTCAATGCACTTAAACCACAGCTCTGTAGGCGCTAGAACAGCAGACAGAGGACAGCAGACAGAGGTTGTCCAGAGAGAAGATGGTAAAAGGGCTGCAATAAAAGGCCAGAACCTATGTGAAGGAGCCTTCCATGCCAGCAAAGGCTTAAACGCCTTCATCCAAGATGAACATGTCCTAAAGGTAGTACCCAGGAACGGTGATGGGAGACCTCCAGTGACATGCCC
Organism: Hermodice carunculata; assembly: GCA_964020975.1. Taxonomy (NCBI): domain Eukaryota; kingdom Metazoa; phylum Annelida; class Polychaeta; order Eunicida; family Amphinomidae; genus Hermodice; species Hermodice carunculata. The sequence continues at coordinate 48,215,468 of OZ026613.1, forward strand.
CGAGAATGTGAACTAGCTGTGACATTCTGAAGAGCCTGCTAGGGGGCATTGAAAGCTCATACTTCATGAGCTCTGGGAGTAAGTTTCTTGAGAACTGTTGGGTGGTTCTGCACTGTCTTATAGGCTTTGAGCACGGTCTGTTTGATCCACAATGAAATATGTCTGCCGACTGTATGTTCTCATTGGACTCATCAATGGGCAAGAGCAAAAGTGTTCTCTCTCCACAAAAACCCCTAAGTGCACTGGAGATACCAGTGTAGGGCTCTCAAAGGGCACAAAGCTCTTTGGAGGAGAGATATATCCATAGCATGAAGGGTGAATCCTTTAAAGGAGTGGTCAGGCAACCATGGGATTTGGTCACGCACTAAGGCATGGATCTTACTTCATCTAACCCAAGACGCGAGTGTTAATGTGAAAAAAGTTGTCCAAAACAGTCTGATGACAATTTCGCAGGTGGAGCCTCCTTACATCTCGATTGCCCGTATAGACAGACCCATCCCACTGCGGCAAAAAGAACTGTACTGTGTCCCAGCTTGAAGGCAATAAAATCAATTCTATTAAAGGTAGGGCGAGTAACTCTGTCCAGGTTTGCCAACATTCGAAGAAAAAAATAATAACAGAGAATTTTGATGGCGCAGAACTACCACGTTCAGCCCTGGGTACTGGATATACGGGAGTGGGGTAATTTTCCCAGCTCCTCCAATCTGGGGGCACTTGCTTCCCTGTACCCCTATTAGAGCCACAATACTGTTGAGTAGGGCTCTGTCGGGTAGTGATTTTAATACCCGGGTACCCACCAGACGGGGTATTGAAAGACCCGAGTACTACCCGCCACATTGGATTCCATTATCTATTCTATTAGCGCCACACATTAGATACAGTATACTTACCAGCAAACCAAATCCACGCATACGGTACATCAGTCAAACGCAACTTCGTCACACCATATTTAAAAGAACGAGACCACAGCAGGCACTTCAGTCAAACAGAAAAAAACAATTTATTAAATGTATCAGAGAGGTGTATACAGATACATGTACGTCCCTGAATGTATCGACCTTGAGTGCACGAGTGCCACTATGTAGTACAGTTTACTTTTTATTTTGTTTTCTCCTGTTATAATGGAAGAATATGAGAACTTCCGCCATTTCAGGTGACAAGGAAGCCTGCTGCTCGGTTATAATATTTTAGGCATCAGAAAACAATCTTCCACATGGCATGCTGGTAGCGGGAATTTCAAGATATATTCTTGCCATATTTGACAAGCATTTGTATGCAATAATGTTCTAAAACCGAAATCGGAGAGTTTCACCTTAGAATTTTAAACGTTCCCGCCTGTTGTGACGCATTACATGTGAAGGGCTTTTATTTATTTATTTATTTTATTTATCTCTCTAATATATATATATATATATATATATATATATATATATATATATATATATATAATACCCGTCGATTGAACGGGCAAAAGCTGTCGATTCGGGTACCCGGGATACCCGACAGAGCCCCACTGTTCAGCCAGTCTCAAGCCTAGATACGAGACTCTGGCCACGTATGAAGTCATTTACATTTAACGTACATTTTCATTTAGCGGCCAAGTGTCCACCTACCCAAATAATTACATTTAGGAGTGTGTTTACAGTTGGTGGTTGTAGTTCCCTTCTTTTGTCTAATTTGCGTTAACATTTAGTGGTACTGCTTACAGTTAGCGGTCTGACACCTAACACTAAATGTATATTTACATTTAAGGGTCTAACACCTGTGACCATCCTTGACTCTCCTTGGTGGAGCAAAGTCCATGGATAAGCAGGCAACTTTTCTGTGCTTGCAATGGAAAAAACTGGAAAAGATATTTTACTTCACAGCAAATCTGTCTGGATACCTTCAAAAAGAGAACAGTTTGAAATGGTGCAACTTTAGTTCATGGTTCATTGGATACACCTATGCCACACACCTATAAAGGAAACTTGAAATGGCACCTCTATCTATAATAGTTTTGAGGGTACTCAAGATTTAATTTTTTGTGTTCACCTAATTTGCATAAATTAATATTCTACAACTTTGGTCCATGGTTCATTGGATGTGGCTATGTTACAAACCTACAAATTGGAGTTCATATGGCACGTCTATGTATAATTTAATTTTTTTTTTTTTTAAATTTATTTATTTGGGAAAACTACCCCTTTACATCGGGGGCACCGTGAACCGGGGCACTTCACGGTGCGTCCAAATGCACATACGACATATATACAAAGATAATAGATAAAATACACATAGAATCATCTAAAAACTATATACAATTGTGGCCATGTACATAACCTGATGGATCCCGCAGATTTCTGCGCAGACACCATGCCGCAGACAAATATCGTTTACATGCTCTGTCAAAAATCTCGATAGCATCAGCAGGAAGCAGACATGTTAAACCCATAAACAGACATATTTTGATGAATAAAGAAGAGGCACTGAACTGCATCCAAGCTTGTTGAATCTTGGAGTTGAGAAGGTTTGACTCCAGATCATAGAAACACTTAACTCTTAAATCGTTATAAATAGGACATGTGAATAAAAAATGTTGCAGATCTTCTTTACCATCGAGGCATAAAGTACAAGTGTCATTTTCAGAAAGATCCCATCTCTTTAAGTCTGTCTGTAAGCCTAAACAACTTGTTCTGGCCTTAAATTTCAACCTGGATCTTTCAAACTGGTCCATATTGAATAAATATTTTTCTTTGGTAGAGGATGTCTTAATATGCTTGTATAAGGATAAAGTACACATAGAGCTAATTTCATCATGAAATTCCTGGTCAAAAAGGCTCAGGCGAAGTCTATAATACACTAGAGGTAAATCTACAATATTTTTCTCTGTGACGAAGTCAAGACCCATTTCTGTTAAAATTCTATACATTTCCTTAACGTAGGGCCAAGTAGATTTCTTATGCTCGGCAAAATTATTTTCCATTTCGGTAAATACCTTTTTACATAAACGGGTAGATTCTAAATGGTACTTCAGACGCTGAAAATATTTTACTCTTTGCTTGTCCAAATATATGTTAACCGGTAGCCAGCCAAGCTCCCCCAGGGTGGCTGTAATAGAAGGATTAGCTTGTACACACAGGATAGCCTTTGCTGTCGCGTATTGCATTGATCTAAGAGTTGGCACACTTTCTTTCGTATCATTCAGCCACCCGTGTGAAAGTGCCGGCGATATTACGTTTCCAAAGGCAATCGCCAAAATTCACTCTGTTGACATTTCCATGAGAAGCAAGTATGCTACATAAGTAACCTTTCAACCGTACCATTTTAGGTTTTAGATAAGTTTTAATATGCCCGGTATCAGAAAGAGATTGGCAAAATAATATACCCAAATATTTATAATTTGTACACTCCTGGATGGGAACATTACCCAGCATCCAGATTTTTGTATGGTCAGTGCGTTTTCCAATCACCATTACCTTAGATTTCATCCCATTAAACTTAAGTCCCCATTTCAATGCAAACCGATCAGCAATCTCCAACATCAACTGCAGTTGTTCTTCGGAACTAGCCATTAGAACAGCATCGTCAGCGTAGAGCAGTGCTGGAATTTTCTCATGATTAAATATAAGACCCATATCTTTTTCAAGCAGACTAGCGATCAGATCTTGCATTACTAAAGAAAACAGCGTCGGGGACATAATACAGCCCTGCTTAACACCATTTACTGTCTGGAACCAGTCACTCTCGAAAGGCCCAAAAATCACTTTGTTTTCTACTCTACTATACAAACCTTTTATAAGCCTCCAGGCTTTACCCTGTACCCTGCTGTTCCAAAGTGAGTAGAATAATTGATCTCTGTTAATTGTATCAAAGGCCTTTTTAATATCCAAGAATGCAAGCCAGGTTTTCTCTTTCCTGTCCTTTCTCAAACTGCATATGCCCTTTAGAGCAAAGTACTGATCCTCTAACCTGCGGCCTTTTCGATAAGCACCATGATATTCACCAAGTAGTTTTGGATCCTGAAAAAATGACATTAACTGTTTTTCCATGACCGATACAAACACTTTATAGACGTTGGAAGTTAGAGTAATGCCACGAAAATTGTTTAAAATTTCAGGTTTACCTTCCTTCAGTAAAGGTTTGATCATGCCTCTAAACCAATCATCTGGGTATACCTCGAGAACTTTACATAAATTAAAAATTTTAACTAAAGATTTGACTAAAACGGACCCACCATTCTTTAAAAATTCATTAGGTATGCGGTCTATACCGCAAGATTTACCATTTTTGAGCCGGCTGATGGACTCCTCAACTAGAAATTCCGTTATAATGATGTTACAAAGTCCGTCCGCTTCGCCTGTAAGATTCTTCAAGTTGTTGGCCTTTGCGTGTACCTGTTTATTTGTGCACGCACCGGACTGTTTACCTCCCAAACTACGCCAGTAATCACTTAGGACCTTCTTAATTTCCTTAGGATCGTCAATTATGCGATTGCTGTCATTCGGATCACAAATGCGCATAGGATAACTATTGTTACCATTTAGGCGGCGTAACATACGCCAATGTGCACGCGATTTTTCGTACCCTTCTGTGAATTAGTAATTAAAACTTTGATTTTGTGATTTGTCTTAACACGTCTTATTTTCTCATGCACTAGACTCTTAAACCGGAGGTATTCATTCCATAGATCATGCAAAACTTCAGGTTCACATGTGTCGCTTTTTGCCCAGTACCTATATAACCTGTTGGCCATTCTGCGGTTCTTTATCAGTGGCCGCACTTCTTTGTTCCACACGTAACCATTATGTCCACTTGACTCTTTGACACCCACTGTTCTCTCGGCGATCTCTAATACAATATTTTTCCATTCAGCCCATGCTTTGTTACTGCAATGGTATGATTTATCATTAAAGTTACCTAGGTGGAATGAGATCTCTTTTTTAAATTGACTCCAATCATGTACACTTTCTATTTTCCACCTGTAGGACTTAGGCTGTTGGTCTGGTAATGATTCATTCGTACCATACATGGCCAGGTTAAATTCAATCTTAAAAGAATTGTGGTCACTGCCCACATCATAAAAACCCATTTCATCAATCAATACACTTTCCAGACAAACATACATCGCTTCGGTGACCAATGCGTAGTCAATGGTAGACGTGGAATTGCCTGTCTGCCATGCATATTGACCACTACATAAAGGCGAGCTATTTAGTACCTTCAGATCCGTAGCTTCTAACATTCCTTGCAGCAGATCACCATTGGTACTTACACGTCCTTGTGGTCTAAAATCAGGTAACCTACCGTTAAAATCCCCTAATAAAACACAATCCATACCTAAGTTCTTGAAATAACTTACATTTTCTGTCAATTCATTTATTAGGTTCGAACTTTCCCCCCTTTTGTGAATTATCATTAGGAAAATATGTTAAACCTGTCATTAGGTACTTGGAGGCAATGTTAATCTTCACCCATAGTCTTTCAAAATCATATGCCTTTGAATTTAAAATGTTATCATCCATAACCTGTATTTCTTTTCTTAAGAGAAACCCTAACCACCTCAATATTTTTTTTGGGTGTGGTTCTGTGATCTGGCTTTACCGATCCATTTATATTCATTGTGTATATTGTTAAAAGTCAGGTCGTGCTCATCTAAGTGACAGGTCTCGACCACACCATAGACAGAGAAATTTTCTTTGCCCAAAAGATCACTGACTTCAGTACGTTTGGCGGCGCCTAAGTTTTGTACATTGCAATAAGCCACACAGAAATGTTTCTTTTGAGGTTTCTTATTCTTACGTTTTTCTGGTCCCCCACGGTGATGTCGCCGTGGTCTGCGAGTCAGGTTAGTATTGGCCTTCCCGGCACTAACTTCTTGGCCACACCCCTAACGTTCAAAATATTGCTGTGCATCTTCATGCCAGCAGTGTTTAAGTTTATGTGGCAGCTGACAACAGCGATGGCAACGGATCTTTGTCTCATGTCTGCAGTTATTGGAGACGTGATTTGTTTCACCACAGCGATTGCATTTAGTTTGACTTCTCCTCCCTGCTACTGGCTGTCGTTCTTTAGGATTTGGGGCCCGCTGTACTGGTCTATTTTCGTTGTGGTTATAATAGTTTTGAAGTTATCCACGATTTAAATATTGTGTATTGACCTAGTTTGCATAAATAACAATTTTGGTTCACTGGATGCGGCTGTGTCACAAACCTACAAATTGAAGTTGGAATGATTCCTCTATCTTTAATAGTTTTGAAGCTATTCAAGATTTAAATTTTGCATATTCACCAAATTTGCATAAATTAAGATTCTACAACTTTGGTTCATGTTGCATTGGGTGCGACTGTGATACTAACCCACACATTGAAGTTGGAATGGAACCTCTATCTATAATAATATTGAAGGTATTCAAGATTTAAATTTTGCATATTCACCTAATTTCAATCTATTCAAATCCTACAACTTTGGTTCATGGTTCATTGGATGCGGCTTGGCCACAAACCTACAAATTGAAGTTGGAATGGCATTCGTATTTATAATAGTTTTGGAGATATTCAACTTTTCAATTTTCAATGCCCCTAATTTGCGTAATTTAAAATTCTGAAATTTCATTTGTTGTCTATTATATTGGCAGGTGTCACAAATCTATGCATGCACATTAAAATTTTGTGTCTATCTGCAATAGTTTAGAAGATATGGTGCTTTTAAAATTTTAATTGCCCCTAATTTACATATTTTACATCATGACTATTCCAAGCGATATGCTCAATTTCACTGGTAGGTCAGTCACCATGGCATGTTTGGTGGTTTTCAGAGTAATAATGTCCGAGATAAACTCCGAACAAATTTGGTTGGAAAAGGGAAAGAGAGAGAGAGAGAGAGAGAGAGAGAGAGAGAGAGAGAGAGAGAGAGAGAGAGAGAGAGAGAGAGAGAGAGAGAGAGAGAGAGAGAGAGAGAGAGAGAGGAAGAAAGAAAGAATGAAAAAAGAAAGAAAGAAAGAAAGAAAGAAAGAAAGAAAGAAAGAAAGAAAGAATTCTTGGAAAAACAAATGTCTGGGTTCGCACCTATACATAATGAAACTAACATAGTTAAAGGCCTATAGGTCTATAGCCTATATTAACCCAGAGGCACCAAACATCAATGTGTCGTCGTACAACATTTTACTCATTAAAAAGAACCAGCAAGCATTTGGTGTAAAAGTTGCCCGCGGTTTTTGATGTAACCCAGAATGATACATCATTTTTAAACAGGTTGTCTCGGCGCCCAAAGTACAACAAGAACAGCTGTTGACTGAGTCTCCACATGTTGTGTGAAGCTTCGTAGTTCAACCCAGTGGCTGGTGCTCAGGAACTATCCACTGAGAGGTGTGGGCAAGGCATTCGTACCAGGCGCGCATTAAAATAGGAGGAGACATAATGCGAGTTCCAACTTGCTTGTAAATAGGTTTGCGTGCAAAATAAACTTCTGCTCACAAGTTTGTTGAGTTTAGCAGGTTTTAACATAAGACCTCTTACGTGTAGATAATTCCCTTGACAGACAACCCAACATGGACTCTTCAGGCAACCAGCAAAATACTCTCTATACTTTTTCATAATTTATATGCTTATTTATAATATATACATGCATACATAGTTCTCGATTGTCCATTTTCAACTTCAATCATTTAGCATTCCGAATCCGAATGACACAGATTCCGCTAAGGAAGAAATAGACGCCAGCAATAAGGAACAACATAATGTATCCCAGCCCGATTCTACAATTAACTCCCTCGAACAGATCCAGGACTAATCCACCGATGGGTGTCGCTATGGCAAGTGGAAGGATCATCGCCTGCAAGTAAAACGAAGATTTATTTATTGGAACAAAATAGACATTAGATTTTTTTTTACTATATATATATATATCAATAGAAAATGACGAATGGATCCAGCTTGTGGTTTGTGAGAAGATCTCAAAAATATCAAAAAACACACAGACACACATACAGTAAAAAGAATACAAAAATCGTCACGCCACCTGTTGAACATATTAAGCTCTGGGGATGCCCAGAAATAAGCCTGTGTAATTTCAAGGTAATTAACTGAGCGGTTTCAGCGAATAAGACTTTTTAAAGCTTTTCTGCAAAAATTAAAAACTACATGTACGTGCATGTTCACTCACACCCCTATGGTCATCATGCAAAAATGTACTCTTACCAATCATTACTTTACCTCAAAAAATCGTCAAAAAGCAAGTGACAGTACTATTTAAGGTACAAATTTGTTTCAAGAGAATCTAGCTGCTGGTTATGGAGAAGTCGTCGACGATTATATAAACACACGAAAATCCTTTCAGAAAATTTAAAAAATGCAGCGCTATTCATTGAACAAATTAAGCACTAGACCGCCAGAAGCGTCCTTATGAAATTTTTAAGCCAGGCGGTTGCAGAGATTATTTTTGACATTTTACCTTCCCCCACCCCCGAAAAATCACTGGCGCGTGACCATTTGAACAAACTCTATAGGGATCCACCCACCTATTTGAACAAACTTTACAAGCACCCGGCACCCACCCACCCAAGATAAATCGCCACCAAATTTGAAAAGGATCTGATCGACGGTTTTGGAGAAGTCAAAAAGGTGATTGTGAACGAAAGACGAACGACCGGCCATCCTATAAACCTCAGCAGACTGACAAGACAACTGAGGTGAAAAAAAAAAACGATGGCAAAATTTCTAATCACGCTGTTAATTTTATTTTGAAAGAAATGAAGTAATGTGTTGACATAGTAACACTTGAGCCTTTAAACAGTCCACAAACCTGTTGCCAGACTGCTACATCTTTGGCTTTATCTATTTCCTGAGGCAGTATGTCCATAACCAGTGCGAAATCCACGGCCTGGTAAGCCCCAAACCCCACGCCTGTCATCATGAAAAAGTAAAGGATATCGATATAGAACTGCGTCGATGCACATCCCTCATGTACAAGTATCTATATCTATCTGTCTGTCTACCCATATAGGCCCAATATATATATTGGGTACAGAACAGAACAAGACAGTGCCGAGCAGATAGAACAGGAGAGAAGAGAAGAAAAGGGAACACAATAAAATTCAAAATTGAAATAAATATTTGATCAATCTTCGGCATACCAATATATACGAACCAAAACACACAATTTTACGGTAAAAATGACAAAAAGCTTATACCAAATAACAGTGCCAGTCCCACGGCCACGTAGTAAGCATGATCTTCACGCATAAAGGCGAGCACCGTGGTCGCTGCACACATCAGCAGACCTGAAACATACAATCATCGCATAAACTGAGAAACTGTGGACATAAGATGCATGAAAACGAACACATACACAACAGAACACACATAAGTGAACACGTCCTTCGTTTTGGGCAAAGATTCGCTACGGAGAGAGGACATAAGAGGAGAGGTATACCGGTGCCTGTAGGTTAGAGAACCATGCAGACGAATGAACGCCCAGGCTCAACTGATAGGAGTGAGTGTGTGGGTGGGTGTGTGTGGGGGGGGGGGGACAGCCCAACAACCACAAAAACAGAGAGAGGTGCCGTGTGATGTCTGTCGAACCAGTGTCGCCGGACACTTGTTGGCCTACCTGCAAATATCACTAAAGGTTTGCGTCTTCCTATTCTGTCGGACAAAGTGCCACATACCACGGAGCTGCAGAAAATAAGAAAGTTTGGGTGAAACTTGGCTGCTGTACAAAAGGCATTCAACATTGAAGTGACTTGAGTATCTACATCATGGCATAATAAACTTTACTTTTTCGTCATTTGCACAGAAATGGTTCACTAGGTGTTAAGTAACTCTATGTACACGTCTCTAACCTTTTACTACTAAGCAGATTTTTTTACTGAACGTCGCTTTCGAGCTCAAATTTCACCAACCCACCCCACCACCACCACCACCACCACCACCACCACCACCTCACCCCACCCCACCCCACCCCACCCCACCGCCAAAAATTGATCGTCACCTGCAGCCGCTGTGGTTGAAACTTCAACAGAACTCTTCCCCACCCCACCCCAGATCCACCCATTTTTCAATAATTGTAACTCTTGTAAAAAGGTGAACGAAGATATATCAAGTCTTTCATGCATTCATGTGAATAAATATGTGAAAACTGATATAGCAAAAGGAAACTGTAGGCTGGTAAACTGTTCAGTGTATACACAGACAGCATGGCAGACCTTCATGCTGTTCCCGGTTGTATCATGAGATGCCTGATAAGCCCACCTGAGTGCCGCCATGGCCAGCAGCGGTACCATGAGAACTGCCACCGAACGCTCCGGTGCCCAGCCTTCCGGTATATACGCCATATCTGACAGCCAATACTCCATGAATCTACGACATAAACATTGTGACTTCATTATAATATTTTGTGGCAACTTTGAAAATGGGCAAAATGTGAAAAATAACAAATGTTTATTCTAATATCAGGCTTCATATAAGCGCCAGTGGAGGTTTATTTGAGATTCATTTTCAGCCGGTGAAATATAGCTTCATACTCTGAGGTGAGCATTTAGCCACATGATTTAGATTTATAGAAAAACAAAAATTAGAGATATGTTGAGTTTTACCCCCCCCCCCCCATACAATTACTGTCGGGATGCATGTGTATATAATTCAATACATGTGCTTTTAATTTTCTTTTTTTTTATGTGAAATCTTCTAAATGTTTGGTTGATACATGCTATAAAAATGTCTTTACATTTCATTCTGGTTTGAAATCTTGAAAAAAAAAATATGGCTACAAGGCGTTCTTTTACATTGTGCAGAACCAAGTACATCTCTATTGTCGATATTTGGATTTTGCAAGGACTTTTTTTACACAATGTACAATCAAGTACGCATATATTGACGCGCCGATATTCGGATCTAACCGCAAATTGCCAGAAAACGGTAGATTTCAGACAAGGAGTTGAGGCACGTGCTAAGAAATGCGAAATAGGTATCAGTGGTTTTAGTATCTGTTTTAGGGTCTGGTGTGTGCAGGCAGGCTAACCCTAAAACGGTAGATACGCCTTGTTGCATCAAGAACCTGGTCACAAACACCCAGCGGAAGTCATGATCTGAAAAAAAATAAATATGTGTTATCTATAAATCTGAGCCTACAATTGTGACGGATGCGAAACAATTGCAGCAACCTCGCAATTTATGCAGACGTGACAATTTTAATTCAGAGTAATTGATTCGAACAAAGCCCAATTCAGTCGAGATTAACAGGTTAAGACAATGTAAAACCCAAATTATTATATAAAGTTCTCTTATTTTGGTCCAAAATGTATACATTATTATATAAAGTTCTCTTATTTTGGTCCAAAATGTATTTTCCTATGTCTCAAAATTTGAAAGTTTTAGTCATAACACAGCCAGAAGAAGCAATTCAAAATTTATTCATTGGTTCCCTCCTGGAATGAACTTCAGGATAGCCTGGATTTAGCGAATAGTGCAGGTATTCATTATTTTGACTGGCGATCTAAACGCTGATTTTCTCACGCAATCAGGGTTAAAACTTGATCAATTTTCCCGAAAAAATTTTTTGACTCTGCATGTACATGAACCTACCCGTATAACCGACCGCTCAGCGTCCTGTTTAGATCAGATACTTTCAAATTCCTAACTATCTACGCGAAATTCGCGTGCTTCCTTCAATATCAAATTATAACCATTGCGTTGTGGCAGCTAACCTATTGTTCCGTCGAAAAAAAAAAAAAAAAAAAGGATCCTGTTTTCAAACGTCGTATATGGAGCTATAGCAAAGCAGACTTTAATCATCTTAAAACCTATCTTACAGAGGTCGACTGGACTTCCCGTTTCGTGTCTAATGATATCGATGTATGCTGTAATGCCTTGTCTAAATTATTCTTGGAAGCCGCTACACACTGCATTCCAAATAAAGATATTGAAGTCAGACTGTCTGACTAACCATGGTACAATTCGCGTCTTTGGGCACTCAAACGTCGTGTCAAAAGACAGTATGACAAGGCAAAGAGTCAAAACTGCGAACCTGCTTTATGGAATGCCTTCTGTCAATTACGTAATCATTATCAAGAGCAACTGAAACTTGCTGAGGAAGATTATAATTATAAATTGTGCGCAGATATAAATAGTCCCAATCGATCTAGTAAATGTTGGTGGCGCACTGTGAAACATTTCATGAATAGAAACCAGTCCCCAGCCATTCCCAGTCTTATTCATAATGGCGAACATATTCCAGACAGTTTGTCAAAAGCCGAAATATTTAATGCTTTCTTTCTTGAACAATCTAAAATCGATTCTTCCTCTGCATCTTTATCTGAAATCACTGATCATCCAGAGTCTACCCTTGAGTCGATAACCATAACGGAAATTGAAGTTCTTGAAACACTTTTAAGTCTTGACACGAGCAAGGCTTCTGGTCCCGATGGAATAAGTGCAAAACTTCTCAAGAAAGCTGCACCTGCTTTTTCTCCATTACTCACAAAATTGTTCAATCTTTCACTGCTTACTAAGGAATTCCTTAAAGCTTGGAAACAAGCAAACGTCTCCCCTCTTTTTAAAAAAGGCCCCGATAATTTATGCAACAATTACAGGCCTGTGTAATCACTTAGTTGTACGGGAAAAGTATTCGAGAAAATAGTTTCTAAAGACGTTTTCAATTTTTTTTCGAGATAATATTTTTATATCTGCTCACCTGTCCGGTTTATGCCGGGAGATTGCACTATTAATCAGTTAGAACTACTGTATCACGAATTATGTCTAGCTGTTGATCAGCAAAAAGAAGTTCGTGTTATCTTTTTGGATATCAGTAAGGCATTCGACAAAGTTTGGCATGCTGGTCTGCTCCATAAACTAAGGGAAGTTGGTATTACGGGAGCTCTTTATTATTGGTTTTCGGACTATTTGCATAAACATCACCAACGGGTAGTCATTCAAGACCAGTCTCCTAGTTGGGGTAAAACCTGTGCAGGCATGCCACAAGGCTCTGTTCTAGGACCTTTGATGTTTCTTATTTATATCAATGACATTGTGGACATTGTTCAATCTAACATGAAAATGTTTGCTGACGATACCTCACTCTATCTAACTATTGATAATCCTGTCACTGCAACTCAAACTGTGAATATTGACCTATCTAATAACGATCAGTGGTCCAAAGATTGGCTTGTTACAGTTAATGCTCTGAAAACTAAGTCAATGCTTATATCCAGGAAAAGTATTTAACCTTCTCACACCCTCTTCTTTTTCAGGGTCATATTCTACAAGATGTGGCCCAACATAAACATCTTGGAGTGACGATACGTTCTGATTTAAGATGGTCTGACTATATTACTATATATCAAATAATCCTCCAAATTAATCAATATCATGGAGAGTTTAAAATTCACCCTAGATCGGAAAACCCTGGACACCATTTCTACTTCTTTCGTTAGGCCTATTTTGGAATATGGTAGTCAAGTATGGAGTGGCTGTACGGTCCAAGACGAAGAAAAACTCGAATGTATACAAGTAAATGCCGCTCATATTTTCACTGGTGCAATGCATGGGACCAGCATCGCTAAATTATATGAAGAAACTGGATGGTTAACTTTAACCAAACGCAGGGAAATTCCTAAATTGAATATAATGTACAAGTTGGTCCATAACCTTGTACCGGATCCACTATGCTCTATCCTTTCTACTGCTTCTCCTGATACAGGTAACTATACCACACGTCAGCAATCTGATCTTCCTCATTTCCGAGCTCGTACTGACCTTTTCGACAAATTTTACTTTCCTTCAACTATTCGGTTATGGACTCATCTACCTCTCGAAATACGGAATTCTGTCTCTATTCAAAAGTTTAAATCAAGTATAGCTCAACCAGTGGTCCGACATATAAAATTTGATGACTTGTATAACTTTGGCAATAGATTTCTAGCTGTTCAGCATACTCGCCTCCCCTTGGATGTCAGTCAACTTAATTCACACCTGTTCAAGATTGGTGTTAAGAACACTCCAAAATTTTCATGTGGCTCACCTAACGAAGATACGTGGCATTATTTCTTCCATTGTCCTAAATACACGGTTCCTCGGTCTAACCTTCATACTGCTATATCACACATTCTCCCTTTACATTACAAACAGTTCTCTATGGGTCCCCTAACTGTTCTTGTATTGAAAGTATCGAAATATTTTCAACCGTCCATAACTTCATCTCTGCAACCCAACGTTTCAACCTTTCTGGTGTTGGCTGATAAATTATTGACTTACTCTAATGTCTTTTTATTATCGTATTATTGTATTATTTGATTTTTTTATTTTTTAATCATTTTCTTTCTTATGCAATTTATTTTTTACTATACAGTACAAACAATTTATCTGCGCGTCATGTGCGTCCTGTGTTGTCCTGTGATCGCCTTCCTCTGCGACAGGGATTTATACAGGGCCGCGCCCTCTTTCCTAATTGCATGTAGCTTTCATATGTATTATATTGTGCACTTTGTTGAAATGAAATGCGTTTAAACGAATTCAAAACTTATATAAATTTAACATGTTGCTCAATGGACCGTGTTGACCTTTAAACCCAAAAAGCAAACAATGTGGACCCGTCAGGTAAATCTGGATATTTCACTCCATTTAAATGCCAGAATCCAATGAGAGACCAATCTCATTATTATTCGGTAGAGAATGAAAAACTACTAGCGATTGTTGATACACTGATTAACACAGAAGATATGGGATTTTATTTTATTTTATTTTATTTCGTGAAACACATTCTGCAAGTTTGTCCTGTTTTGCAACACTACAGGACAGCAATTAAAATAAGCCCTTGCACTTGTTTGAGATCCATTTCCAGTAATTAAAATGCGACAAAAAATCGCGATTTTCAAAATTCTCAGAAATGCAAGAGAGGACTGCGACAGTCCTGTCCTCCGCTGACTTTGCATGTATATATACTAAAATGATCCTAAGAATGACGTCGAGGTAACCTCACAATATGACGCTTAGGCCCATAGAGGGCCATAATAATCAGCAGCACCATGCGCGTATGCAACATGAAAGTTCTAGCTCAAGCAATTATTGACTTATCTAGTGAAGCGTAAAAGGGCCCTGCCTCTTTGAGAACTATGTCAAGGTCACCAGTCTCATAGAAGGGCATCAATGTTTGCAATATCAAAGTCCTAGGCCTTGCAAGAACTGTTCGACTTTTAAATGTGACTGGTAAGTTCAATAAAAGGACCCCATACCCTGGGACAGCATGTCCAAGTTATCCAGGTGAAGCGTCAACTTAATCTTTCTAGAGGACCATTATGATCATCATATGCAATATCGATGGTCATGATACCATCCTTACACTTAATTCAATAAAGTAGTCCTGTGACCGAGATACAGCCCCCATCCAGGTCCCCATCCCCATTCCAAACGAGTTTCCTGTTTTTGTAAGTAATCGGCCCAGCCATGTTAGACAGTATGCCTTTTGGAAATTTTCCGGAAAAAAAACAACAAGTTTATTCCAAAATCCAAAACTTACTGAAGCTTGGCTTTTTAAATAAGCTTGCAAGAGACCCACCCAAGGTATATCCCCACCATATGTAGCCTAAAGATGATGTGCTTGACAGTTTTCGAGAAAATTGCATATACATGGAGCCTTCTTACTTACTCTTTTATAACTGTAACGACATGTACATTTATTCATAACGTATTTCCAAAAATATGTTCGAAATCTGTATATAATAGTAGTAGTGCCACCTGGTAAACGAATCGAGTACAAGCTTATTCAACAAACATCAGTAGTACCTTTTCAGAAAATCCAGCCAGCATTTTCAGAAAACAAGTCAAGATTACTAAAACCGCTCAAAAATTCATTTAAAAAAGTGGAAACATTGTTGCGTCTTCTGTTGAACAGATTAAACCGAACGGGTACTCAGAAGTGTTCGCAAACAATTTGGAAGTAAATGATCAAGTGGTTTCAGACATAAATATCCTAAGATATCCCATGTTTTAAAAATCATCGAAAAATTTAAAGTGTGATCTCTTGCTGAAACTGAGTGAAGACGTACCAAAGGTATGAGAAAGATCTGGAAAATAATTTTGACAAAAAGTCGAAAATGTAAATTGTTTATGTACAGATGACGGACGGATGTACGGACTAGGGTAAACTGAAGATGAACCACATCATAAGCTAAAATCATTGCATAGGCCTTTACTCAATTTTAATACTGGCTCTGTTTATACAATAATTAGCCTAAATACGTTATTGTGGGCATAGAATGGATTCCAACGTCTTTTGCAATGGGTACACACATTTATTATGCTTATGAAGGATACTGCTGAAATATTTGGCGTAGAACAGAATTCATTCTCTTTATATTTATATTACCTAGGTATTTTGTATGACTTTTGTGTAATGGTTATTTGTATTTTAAAAAAACAACTTCAGAATGAACTGATCCGTTCTCGCCAAATTATTTGTACCCCGATATACACGGAGCATAACTGACCTACATATGGTCATATCTTGCATTGGTTAAATTGTGTGAAAACTTTCCAATACCATACCTTTCAGTGGATTCCAGAATCCGAACAGTACTTGTTTGCAATCTGGAGCGATAAAAGCAGGAAATAAAGATTGCGATCCTGAACAATACTCAAGATGTTAGTTTGTGCGTCTTTCTTTTGTTCTTGAAACTACCGAGATAACAACAGACATTGGCTATCAAAAAGTACTTTTCTGTGGACTCTTATGCCGCTCTGACAGCGAAGAGGGGGACTGGGGTCGAATCTTTAACAATAAAAGGCCATGTCACCCTCAACATTAGTACAGTGGAACCTCGCTAAAACGGACCTCATTAATCCGTATGTACTATCACCTGTCACTGCGCTAATCGTATCGAATTGTCCATTAGGTTCGTAAATCATGTAGGCCTAAAAGGGTCTTGGTAATTCTATTTCAAACTTCCCAACTAGTTTCCTCTTTTTCTTTTGAACATTTGAACACGTTTGTTACCGGACTATTCGGTGGTTTCCATGTCAAACAGTACCCTGGTGAAAACGTACCCTCCATCAAATGTATCTGGGGTACGTTTTGACCAGGGTACGTTTTCACTGGTGAAAACGTACCCTGTAAATGTTCCTCATATTTTATGCCGACATAGCCTTATGTGTAAGAATTTGTCGACATTGAAATTGACACCCTTAAAATGACCAGAAACTATATGTACGTGCCTATTTAGATACAAAGAATCCCAGCAAACCCAACTTTTCCGATCAAACCCTATAATGTCCCTTTTACTTTTGATATTTTTAGTTGTATACGATGTTGTTTTGTAGGATTCCCATAAATTTTCCCGGCATCGGGGGTTGAATAAAATAATCATTAATATATTCTTGATATTTGATGCTGGCCCGGTCCTTCAAGTTTCTTAGATTTCTCTTTTTAGGGGCGACAACCTTCAGGCTTCAGTCTCATAAAAGTCTCGATCTCAAACACTTTAATGAAGTGGATATGATGATTTCTCACCGTAACTTTTACCTTCTGCTACCTAACCGGGCCATAAATTGGAGGAAAAATTAGGCGAGGTCCCAAAGCAGCCAGGGGCGGGGGGAATGTTTGCTTCCCCCACCCCCACCCTGGACTTAGAAACTTAAAACCTGAACTGGTTAGCCATTATCTCTTTGCCTACCAAACATAAAACAAAACAAAAACAAAAAGGATGATAATTATAATGACATCATTATTTAGCTTGTTCTTCATTGAAAGGCAAAATCAAGATGAATCTTAGGCCCATAAGGTCAATTTAAAAGCAATATTGAATACTGTCTGTAATAGAACTAGGAATGAATCTGCCACTAGTAACTTTTATGAAGCTTTCAAGTTAATATAGTGTATACGTATTTGTCATTTCAGGTGGTATAGTATACGTGTTTGTCGTTTCAGGTGGGAAGCTCGTTGCGCACTAGTTCATCGGGAATTAATGTCTCTCTGGAAACGGCATCTTGGTGAGCAAAAGTGACCCGTTTTCAGATTCCCGTTTTATCACAAAAACTGTTGCCTCCATTGGATCTCCCTAGATCGCTTTACGTTTCTGATGTGCGAGTCAGTGGGATGCTTCGGAGGCAACAAAAAGTGTAGTACTCAAGTTTTTTCATAAAAGCTCATTGAAAGTCGTGCCTTTGAGGATAGAAGTTACACAAAAAGCATGTTTTCCCACTTGCTACATAATGACTGCTGTTAGCATCTGGTACATACATGTACGGATTTCCATTTGTAGCCTCTAGCCTATTTTTAGTTATTTCAAAAATTTAACCGAGGCAGTAGCCTCGGTTGCTGCCTTTAATTGAAGCTAGTGACTTTGAATAGAATATGGGCCTACCAAGAAATATGTGGCGGGGGGGGGGGGCAGATAGCAAAACTGACTACTTGACCATTTTTACATACATATTTATAATATTTAATGTCACAGACAAGGCCATATGCTCATTTCTCACAAAATTAGCGGCGGGGGGGGGGGGGGGTAGAGAAAGTTAAGGCCATAAATGCCAATCTAGTACTTTCCGAGCCAAATATAAGAAAAATTTCCATCTTCCTTTAATAAGTATTCTCTATTTCGAAAATATTAATATCCCGCTTGTCCCCACAACGACCGACCCGTGGCTCGCCATATCTGATCATATGTTGCCAAGCGAGACCAGGCAAGCAGCTGTGCAGTTGTGGCGGGAAATTAATATGCTTATCTCATACTGTTGCATTTTCCTCTCTACCCCCCCCCCACCCGTGAGGGTAGGGAGCTTTTAAGATAGGTTTTCAACCAGAAATGGCATGTTTTGCATGGAGTTTATATGTTTATTTATTTATTTTCTATGAATAGGTCTATTATGGATGAATTCAATTGAAATATTTTCACGATAATTGTCCTGGATGTGAAAATGATCGTTTTGATTTGGAGAGGTCACTGTATTCATTGAGTGTGTGCAGAGTTACTGAGTTGGCCTGCTTTCTTGGGGTGACTCGTGTAATTTGTAAACAATTGGAATGGTGACCTACATTCATTGGGTAAAGCCCTTATGCGGTCCACATAGGTCTAAATGAATTGGGTTGTGTGACTACATGTAATTAGAAAACTCTGGAATACTGGTGAGAGTTCTTGGTCTGGATATACAAAGCATTTCATGAATGAAAGAGCGAGGAGAATTCTGATATCTGACAGAAGCTGTGTGACTTCAAGCCAGTGGGACTGTGAGCCATTGCTATTGCCAAGGAGATACTCATTTATACATTGTACCTGTGGAGTGTGGACAGTGCCTTTGATGGGACTGGTATATTTGGTGTTTAAATGTACCATATTGGAACCAAACTATACCTCTGTTGGATTTGGATCAGCGCCGTGCCTTTGTGTACCACACTGGAACCAAACCGCACCTCTGTGGGATTTCGACCAGACTCTCTGGCACCTGCCACAGGACTCAGAACTGTGGGACAGTACCTGTCGAGAATCTGTCACCTTGGATTAGGATTAACCTACAGACTGTTTTACAATTAGAGTTTCAGCAAAGCTTAGTGTATAATTTCATTTACCTACTTTGTACTGATTTTTTATTGTTAATATATTGTTATTGTTCAAGTTATCTCATCATTGTTATTCTTTGTTGAGTTCCTCTACGATCTAGAATATTCTAAAGGTGGGTATGGTAACAAATTGAGGGGGCTCATCTGGGATCAATCCAAGACAAATGGGATCAGACTCAAGACAAAACATTGAGTTATTTTACAATAAGAACATAACGGTTGAATCACCTGGAAAATTCCAGAAGTTTCTAAACATTGAATCTTACAGTTTGAACTCAACAATGGATACCTGGTATTTATAAACATAGTTGTTGGTCAATATACAGACAATAGGGCAACATGTCAATAGATCCAAGTGTGTTTCATGAGTAATGAGGACATAACAGTCAAGGATTTTGATAAATTGTCAAAGGAAAACCTGGAAAACGTGGCCAAATACTTAAATTTAGAGGAACCATCAGGTATCAGGAAAATTTCCCTAAAACGAAAGATTATTTCCCAGGTAGTTGAAGAAGGTTTCCTTGAGGATGAGGGATCAGACGGATAAAAGTTTGGCAATTCAGTTGGGATTAGCTAAATTAAAACTTCAGAGCGAAAGAGAAGAAGCACAGGCTGCAAAAGAGCATGAGCTAAAATTAGCACAGGAAGCAAAAGCAGATAACAGAAAAGCACAGGAAGCCAGAGAGGCTGGAGAACACGAGTTCAAGCTGAGAGAGCTTGAACTTAGCCATTCCAGATCAGATAACTCAGCACAGTCAGGACTTTTGATGTAACCAAGAATGCACGTTTAGTACCAAAATTTGAAGAAAAAGAAGTGTCCAAATTCTTTCTGTCTTTCCAGAAAATAATTGAAACTTTAGAATGGCCTAGAAGGGTGTGGCCTTTTCTTTTGCAAAGTGTGTTTATTGAAAAAGTACAGGAAGTTTATTCTTCCCTCTCCATAGAACAAAGTTCTGAGTATGATGTGTTGAAACATGCTATTCTCAAAGCATATGAGGCTTACAGACAAAAATTTAGGGACAGCCACAAAAAAAAAATGAAACCTATGTGGAATTTGTTTGACAGATGGTATGCCTCCAGGAAGATAAAAAATGATTTTGACAAATTATGGGAACATATTTTGGTAGAAGACCTTAAAGGTTGCATTGCAAAAGAAATTAAGACCTACCTGGATGAACGTAAGGCAGATAAATTACATGCAGCTGCAGTTTTGGCTGATGACTGTGAGTTGACACATAAAAGCTTCTTTGAAAAACCCAAACAGGGTCAGTTCAGATCTAAATTTGGTAAGAAACCGGAGGATATTGGAACCTCTCCCCCGTCAAAACTCGGAAGAACAAAAGCCCAATAATTCTCCTCAGTCTGATAAACCTGCTAATCAGAAAACAGGCCAGACGTTCTTTAGTGGACCTACATGCAGTTACAGCCATAAAAGGGGTAATGTCAGATCTGAGTGTTTTTACTCCAGAGAAGAACCAATAATACTGGGAAACCAGTTGGTTTAGCCAGCATTAAGCGGTGCCCACCTCTAAATATGTCTGATGAACATTCTGATAATCTCCATGCTAAAATCTGAAAACCTACATGTTGGGATAGCTGAGTCCATACTAGATGGCTATGACAGTTTTAAATTAGAAGGGCTGGTGTCACAGAAAGAAAATGCTGTTGACCAGAAGGCAGTTGTGATCCTAGGGGATACTGGTGCTGCCCAGTCTTTACTGTTGGAAGATTTACTTCCTTAGTCAGATGAAACTTATCAAAAAGCCAGTGTATTACTTCAGGGTGATGAGGGAAATTACATAACAGTCCCGCTTCACAAAGTTTACCTGAAGTCTGATTTCAAATGTGAACCAGTGACTGTAGGTATTGTACCTAGTCCCTCAATAGAAGGTGTGACCTTCCTTGCAGGGAATGATAAAGCAGGGGATAATGTGAAAGGTAAACCGGTACCACATTTGATTGATGAGCCAGTCACAGGAGAGAAGACACAGAGCATTTTGAGCAGGAATTTCCAGGAATTTTTCCCACCTGTTTTGTGACAAGGTCAATGGCTCATAAAGCTTCTGAACAAGAAGCCAGTGACAAGGATGATGAATGTCTAGGGCTGACAGAGACAGTCTTTGCTGGTAACCTGGC
The DNA here is from genome assembly GCA_964020975.1 of Hermodice carunculata. Classification (NCBI taxonomy): domain Eukaryota; kingdom Metazoa; phylum Annelida; class Polychaeta; order Eunicida; family Amphinomidae; genus Hermodice; species Hermodice carunculata. Next base: position 48,237,128 of record OZ026613.1, read on the forward strand.
AGACCAAGTGAGCCATAAAGGTAGCTTGAGTCCAGGGGTAAGCCATGACGTTAACCTCTCTGACCAGACAAACCAAAATGATCATCTGGGTCAAATGCCTCATTTGAATTGAGATAGGCTGATAAGGGAGCAAAAACGCTGACCCTTAATTAAGAAAAATGGCAAGTACAGCTTTAACTGAAGATGAGGCACAAAAAGACCTGGTGTGTTATTATATTAAGCCAGAAATGTTGATGAGGAAAGGGAGATCTCCAGATGCTTTCACTGATGAAGAATGGAGAATCATTCATCAAACAGTGGTTCCTCCATCATATAGAGGTTTTATACAGAAGTTTTCAAAACAGCTCATGATTTGCCAATGGCAGGCCACCTGCATATTAGAAATATTCAAAATAGAATATTTCAACACTTCTTTGGGCCCAGATTACATCAGTATGTGGCAGAATTTTATAAGACATGTCACACATGTCAAGTGGTCCAAAAACCCAATCAGAAAATAAAACCTGCTCCTTTGATTAGCGGCCTTGTCCTTGAAGAACCATTTAGCAGGGTTATTATAGATTGTGTGGGACTGCTTCTGAAACCAAAAGTGGAAAATAAGTTTCTTCTCACTATTATTGATTCAGCCACTCGGTATCTTGAGGCAATCCCATTAAAAAAATTAAAGCTCCTACTATCACTGATGCTTTAATGAAATTTTTAACGACAGTAGGGCTGCCGAAGCAGATACAAAGTGACCTACATTCAAGTTTCATGTCGGCAGTGTTTCAGGAGGTTGCTCACCATGTAGGCATTAAACAAATTCAATCTTCAGCCTACCACCCAGAAACACAAGGGGCTCTAGAAAAGGTATCATCAAACACTGAAGACATGATGATAACCTATTGGTTTGAAAATGAAAATGAATGGAATAAAGGTGTATATATATGTTATTATTTGCCACGAGAGAGAAACCAAATGAGTCAATGGGATTCAGTCCATTTGAACTGATAGATGGACATACTGTGAGAGGTCCACTAAAGCTTATGAAAAATGGTTGGTGGAGACACAAGATGAACCTATCTTGGATTATGTGCCCAAATTCAAAGAAAAGTTGAAAACATCTTGTTAGGTGGCACAATCAAATCCGATTAATGCACAGAGTAAGATGAAAACATGGTATGATACGAAAGCAAGGAAAGGAAGTTTTAAACCAGGAGACAAGGTATTGGTACTTTTGCCTTTGCAAGGGCATTCAATTCAAGCAAAATTCAGTGGTCCTTACCTGGCTGAAAGAAAGTTGAATGATGTGGATGAAAGCTATACGGCTTTATGACATCAACATGTTAAAAGAAGACCATGAAGAAGTAACACCAGTAGGAATTGTAAGTGTCACTACTTTGTAAAATGATGGAAATGATAAAGGGGATGATGAGAATGAGCCACTCTCAAATGAAGACTTGAGTTCTATTCCCAGTGTAAAAATGCAGAACTCTGACATATTACAAAATCTTGTCACCAAGATCAGTCATATGGAGCCTGCACAGCAAGCTGATTTAGCAAAACTTATTCATGAGTTTGAACATGTATTCTCAGACCAGCCTAGTAGCACCTCAATATTATGTCATGATGTAGATGTAGGTGATGCTGGTCCAATAAAGCAGCAACCTTATCAGATGAATCCTCCGATATTGAATGCAGTTCAAGAAGAAATAAATTACATGCTGGAATGTGATATTAGGGACCGACCATTTGATACTTGGGGGGGGGGGGCTATGCATTTTGTATCGACCTACTTTTTTTTTTAATGCACACAAGATGTACATAATTTTTTTCCCTCTGACCTCAACGTACTTTTTTTTTTTTTTTTTTTTTTTTTTTAATTTTATTTTTGGTGAAGAAGTTAGTGGGATGCACATATTCTTGAACTGTTTTAGGGTTAACATTTGCAGAACAATCAATGAAGACGAAATAAACACAACATTTGGTATTTTGGAAAATTAACATTGTATATTGAAGGCAGAAAGGAGACATTAATTTGTGCATTTTATGTTTACCAGTGAACTATGGTACTATCAGCTATCACAGGTTTGCTGAACATAGTACGGAGTTGAACCTGACTTTACCAGCCATACCACATAGGGCGAACCCTAAATGTGCTATGGCTGATTAAGGCCAAGTAAAACTCCGTACTACGTGAAGCTAGCCTGTGATAACGATTTTATCATATTTTTAGTAATAATTATGTTGCTCGCCTGCTAAACCGTGATATAAACCGTATCACCTGCTTGATTTTCGTGCTGCACAAACTTTTCTGCTAGCACGCGAAAGCACGGCTCGCTCGCTGAAACGATATCGATATAAACCGTATCACCTGTTTGATGAAAATACCATGTGTTTGCTGCATGAGACACTGAGTGTGGTTATATATTTTGGAATAATAAACCGATCAATTCTGCTTATTATTACTAAAAAATGATAATACAGCATCTTGTATAGTCAACATGATCAACGCAAACATGTGTTGTTATTTGCACAACCAAAATACTGTATGTTTCTTCTAATATATATATATATATATATATATATATATATATATATATATATATATATTTATATATATATATTATATATATATGTATTATGTATGTATATATATGTATGTATATATATATATATATATATATATATATATATATATATATATATATATATATATATATATATATATATAGTTGAAACATGCTAATGTATTAAGTAGTATTGTATTTATATCCAATGTAGTGACTGTCTCAGATATGCACAGGTACATGTAAAAATATAGTAATGTTAGAACAAGTTCTTGTGTACTTTGGATTCTGCAAAAATAAAGTGACATTCTGAAAAAAGAGTGTTTTTTATTGTTATTTCTTCATATCCACACCTATATGTATCCTGCCAAGCCACCAGCTAATTGTGGTCTGCACCCAATCTAGATGAACTAGTTTAGTAAATATAGTTAATAAATATATACCCAATCTGGATGAACCAGTTCAGAAAATATGGTATTAACTCATTCCACCCTGAAGGAAAAGCATAGACACATGTGTTTTACATGGATTGGGAATCTGGCAAAGCCTATATTAATCCCTCTCCAAGGCAAAGATGTTGGCATATACTTTCCTACCTTTTATTGGTGGAGGAAACCAAAGATCTCGGGGAAAACCACCGTTCACGATCGGAGAGGTAGTTAACTCCAACCATATGCCGCCAAGGCCGGGATTTGAACACAGGTCGCAGAGGTGGAAGGCAAGAGCGTGGCCGCCCTGCCAACCGTGAACCCCTGAAGGAAGATTGAGTCAACAGCTTTCTTTGGCATGCCCTGGGCGCATTGCGCCTAGACCACGCCAAGGAAAACTGTTGACTCAGTCGAAGTCAAAATGTGGCACTGAAAGGGTTAATTGCAGTTATTTATGTCTTGGCCACCCATGGGTGCTCTAGAGCCCAAGAATTGAACAGGTTTTTGTTACTATTATTG